>CP034461.1:0-2500 GCA_004217705.1 Metschnikowia aff. pulcherrima | reverse complement strand
CGTCGCCCAATCCCTAGTCGGCATAGTTTATGGTTAAGACTACGACGGTATCTGATCATCTTCGATCCCCTAACTTTCGTTCTTGATTAATGAAAACGTCCTTGACAAATGCTTTCGCAGTAGTTAGTCTTCAGAAAATCTAAGAATTTCACCTCTTACAACTGAATACTAATGCCCCCGACCGTCCCTATTAATCATTACGATGGTCCTAGAAACCAACAAAATAGAATCATCGTCCTATTTTATTATTCCATGCTAAAAGATTCAAGCGCTTGCCTGCTTTGAACACTCTCATTTACTCAAAGTAACTATGGCCCGATTAAGGGCCATGGAAGGGCCGCCGCAAAAAGTACTCACAAAGAAGTGGACCTCCGCGGCCGCCCCAAAATTCAACTACGAGCTTTTTAACTGCAACAACTTTAATATACGCTCTTGGAGCTGGAATTACCGCGGCTGCTGGCACCAGACTTGCCCTCCAATTGTTCCTCGTTAAGGTATTTACATTGTACTCATTCCAATTACAAGACCCGAAAGGGCCCTGTATCGTTATTTATTGTCACTACCTCCCCGTGTCGGGATTGGGTAATTTGCGCGCCTGCTGCCTTCCTTGGATGTGGTAGCCGTTTCTCAGGCTCCCTCTCCGGAACCGAACCCTTATTCCCCGTTACCCGTTGAAACCATGGTAGGCCTCTATCCTACCATCGAAAGTTGATAGGGCAGAAATTTGAATGAACCATCGCCGGCCCGAGGCCCTGCGATTCGACAAGTTATTATGAATCTTCTGGAGTGTTGATTTTTTATCTAATAAATACAGCCCTTCCGGAGGTTGGGCTTGTGTGCATGTATTAGCTCTAGAATTGCCAGGCGTATGCCAATTAGCAAGGTACTATCAAATAAACGATAACTGATTTAATGAGCCATTCGCAGTTTCACTGTATAGATGTTTATACTTAGACATGCATGGCTTAATCTTTGAGACAAGCATATGACTACTGGCAGGATCAACCAGATAACTACAAGAACTGTAATTGTTGGATGATTTGCTGAGTCCACAGATTCTCTTCCCGCCCGGCGTCGTCACATTGCGTGTTGTCGTTGGGCGGTTGGAGGGGGTCTGAGAGGCCCCCGTTAGTTTGTTGGTTTGTTTGTCATAGACTAGCAATCCACCAAACCCTTCCTTGCTGGCCTGATGGGAAATCAGACGAGACTTGAGTTGTCTTTGAAATGGCGCCAGGCGGTCGAAACCGAGGTTGGCGCCAGGTCAATGGCCATAGCGTGGTGGCGTTCCCCTTGAACGAGTCGGCCCCCATACTAAATAGGGGGGTGTACCCCCTTATATATCCTCCAGACACATAATTTCCCGCGGAAAACTGCGCTAGTTAAAAAGACCGTAAATTGGTGCGAACGTAGGCGTAAGTAGAGGTGGGGGGCAGGGTTAAAATTTGGTGCGCATTATGTCCAAACTTTTTTGTAGAAATGTTGCCAACTTTCGCGAGCAGCCGCCTTTTGGCCGCGCGTAAATGGTGGGACACCGTTTTAGAACGCCGACAACAACATACTTTAATACTGAAGCAATCCATAAAGAACTGAAGATAATGACATTTTTACTGTTTCCAACTTTTTCCAAAATTTGACCCTTATCCAGAAAGGTATATGTCAAAAATATTTTTCTTAAAAATTTTACATACTAAAGTCAAAAACTAAAAACTCAAAAACGTCTGGTAAAAATCGAATTTTGATCCGATGCTGATATAAATGCCACTTTGTTAGGACACTTTTGTCTGAATTAAAAGACGTTCTCTTTAGATTTTTGATTGGACTTCTGGTTGTTGAGTAAAAGGTGTTTTTATGTTTTTGTATGGAGGTCCCCATACTAAACCGGATTAGGCAATTTCGGCCGAGCCGCACCCCATATGCAGGTCCATGGAAGGTTCTGGAAGGTTCTCGAGCCCGACCGGCGGACCGGTTCTTAACTATGGGGTGTACAGGTTTCCCGGCCGGCTCCGGGCAAAATCTCAACTTCCGACCCGGCCACGCCCGGCCGATTCTGACGTCACCAGGGCCTAGACCTCATCGCAGCTCATCGCCCCCCTGAAAATTTTTCACCCCGCAAAATTTTTTACCCCGCAAATTTTTCATTGAAATTTTTTCAACTTAATCCGGTATAACCGACCCCGCTCTACGCTTTTTGAACTTTTTTTACGCTACAACATTTTTAACTGTACGGGGAGGTTGCCGCAATTGGGGCGATTCAGAATATATAATTTTTATGTTTTTCAAAATTCTTAAAATTTTTGGTATGTGGTCCGGGGGGTCGTGCGAGGCTCAAGAATCAGCTGGTGCCGTGGTGAGTGGGTGACTCGGATCTGACTCTGGTCTCGTACCGTCGTATCAATCACGTGTCGGGGTCACGTGCCTCGGGTTACCTGAACCTCGGCCCCAGCCCGGCCTTAGGGCTTGTCACGTGCCTGGAGCCCTCTGAGCCCTAGGCTCTCCCATA
>CP034460.1:5000-7500 GCA_004217705.1 Metschnikowia aff. pulcherrima | reverse complement strand
TCAATCCTTATTGTGTCTGGACCTGGTGAGTTTCCCCGTGTTGAGTCAAATTAAGCCGCAGGCTCCACTCCTGGTGGTGCCCTTCCGTCAATTCCTTTAAGTTTCAGCCTTGCGACCATACTCCCCCCAGAACCCAAAAACTTTGATTTCTCGTAAGGTGCTGGGCGCGTCATGTACATGAGGCGTCGCCCAATCCCTAGTCGGCATAGTTTATGGTTAAGACTACGACGGTATCTGATCATCTTCGATCCCCTAACTTTCGTTCTTGATTAATGAAAACGTCCTTGACAAATGCTATCGCAGTAGTTAGTCTTCAGAAAATCTAAGAATTTCACCTCTTACAACTGAATACTAATGCCCCCGACCGTCCCTATTAATCATTACGATGGTCCTAGAAACCAACAAAATAGAATCATCGTCCTATTTTATTATTCCATGCTAAAAGATTCAAGCGCTTGCCTGCTTTGAACACTCTCATTTACTCAAAGTAACTATGGCCCGATTAAGGGCCATGGAAGGGCCGCCGCAAAAAGTACTCACAAAGAAGTGGACCTCCGCGGCCGCCCCAAAATTCAACTACGAGCTTTTTAACTGCAACAACTTTAATATACGCTCTTGGAGCTGGAATTACCGCGGCTGCTGGCACCAGACTTGCCCTCCAATTGTTCCTCGTTAAGGTATTTACATTGTACTCATTCCAATTACAAGACCCGAAAGGGCCCTGTATCGTTATTTATTGTCACTACCTCCCCGTGTCGGGATTGGGTAATTTGCGCGCCTGCTGCCTTCCTTGGATGTGGTAGCCGTTTCTCAGGCTCCCTCTCCGGAACCGAACCCTTATTCCCCGTTACCCGTTGAAACCATGGTAGGCCTCTATCCTACCATCGAAAGTTGATAGGGCAGAAATTTGAATGAACCATCGCCGGCCCGAGGCCCTGCGATTCGACAAGTTATTATGAATCTTCTGGAGTGTTGATTTTTTATCTAATAAATACAGCCCTTCCGGAGGTTGGGCTTGTGTGCATGTATTAGCTCTAGAATTGCCAGGCGTATGCCAATTAGCAAGGTACTATCAAATAAACGATAACTGATTTAATGAGCCATTCGCAGTTTCACTGTATAGATGTTTATACTTAGACATGCATGGCTTAATCTTTGAGACAAGCATATGACTACTGGCAGGATCAACCAGATAACTACAAGAACTGTAATTGTTGGATGATTTGCTGAGTCCACAGATTCTCTTCCCGCCCGGCGTCGTCACATTGCGTGTTGTCGCTGGGCGGTTGGAGGGGGTCTGAGAGGCCCCCGTTAGTTTGTTGGTTTGTTTGTCATAGACTAGCAATCCACCAAACCCTTCCTTGCTGGCCTGATGGGAAATCAGACGAGACTTGAGTTGTCTTTGAAATGGCCCCAGGCGGTCGAAACCGAGGTTGGCGCCAGGTCAATGGCCATAGCGTGGTGGCGTTCCCCCTTGAACGAGTCGGCCCCCATACTAAATAGGGGGGTGTACCCCCTTATATATCCTCCAGACACATAATTTCCCGCGGAAAACTGCGCTAGTTAAAAAGACCGTAAATTGGTGCGAACGTAGGCGTAAGTGGAGGTTGGGGGCAGGGTTTAAATTTGGTGCGCATTATGTCCAAACTTTTTTGTAGAAATGTTGCCAACTTTTGCGAGCAGCCGCCTTTTGGCCGCGCGTAAATGGTGGGACACCGTTTTAGAACGCCGACAACAACATACTTTAATACTAAAGCAATCCATAAAGAACTGAAGATAATGACATTTTTACTGTTTCCAACTTTTTCCAAAATTTGACCCTTATCCAGAAAGGTATATGTCAAAAATATTTTTCTTAAAAATTTTACATACTAAAGTCAAAAACTAAAAACTCAAAAACGTCTGGTAAAAATCGAATTTTGATCCGATGCTGATATAAATGCCACTTTGTTAGGACACTTTTGTCTGAATTAAAAGACGTTCTCTTTAGATTTTTGATTGGACTTCTGGTTGTTGAGTAAAAGGTGTTTTTATGTTTTTGTATGGAGGTCCCCATACTAAACCGGATTAGGCAATTTCGGCCGAGCCGCACCCCATATGCAGGTCCATGGAAGGTTCTGGAAGGTTCTCGAGCCCGACCGGCGGACCGGTTCTTAACTATGGGGTGTACAGGTTTCCCGGCCGGCTCCGGGCAAAATCTCAACTTCCGACCCGGCCACGCCCGGCCGATTCTGACGTCACCAGGGCCTAGACCTCATCGCAGCTCATCGCCCCCCTGAAAATTTTTCACCCCGCAAAATTTTTTACCCCGCAAAATTTTCATCGAAATTTTTTCAACTTAATCCGGCATAACCGACCCCGCTCTACGCTTTTTGAACTTTTTTTACGCTACGAGGTTTTTTTTGTGTCCGGGAGGTTGCCGCAATTGGGGCGATTCAGAATATATAATTTTTATGTTTTTCAAAATTCTTAAAAATTTTGGTATGTGGTCTGGGGGGTC
>CP034459.1:1800000-2153693 GCA_004217705.1 Metschnikowia aff. pulcherrima | reverse complement strand
CGTCTATTTGGTGACACAAAACCAATGTGGGTCACAAAACCAATGTCAGCATACCAAAAAAACATTGGATGGGGTGAAAATTCTAGTCATCAAGGGACATAGTAGAAAACGTGACTTGGCGTCTATTTGGTGACACAAAACCAATGTAGGGTCACCCCAATGTCACATACCAAAAAAACATTGGATGGGGTGAAAATTCAAGTCATCAAGACATTTTTATGAAAAATGTTTTTTCGTCAATTTGGTGACAAAAACCAACTTGGCGTCACAAAACCAACTTCGTGACACAAAGCCAATGTCAGCATACCAAAAAAACATTGGATGGGGTGAAAATTCTAGTCATCAAGACTATTTTTATGAAAATGTTTTTTCGTCAATTTGGTGACAAACCAACTTCGTCACAAACAATGTACACAAATACAACAAAAAAACATTGGATGGGGTGAAAATCACATCAAGACATTAGAAAAGTGATTGGGCAACTTGGCGTACAAAAACCACTGTAGGTCACAAACCCAATGTCACATACCAAAAAAACATTGGATGGGGTGAAAATTCTAGTCATCAAGGGACATAGTAGAAAACGTGACTTGGCGTCTATTTGGTGACACAAAACCAATGTAGGGTCACAAAACCAATGTCAGCATACCAAAAAACATTGGATGGGGTGAAAATTCTAGTCATCAAGACTATTTTTATGAAAAATGTTTTTTCGTCAATTTGGTGTCACAAAACCAACTTGGCGTCACAAAACCAACTCGTGACACAAAGCCAATGTCAGCATACCAAAAAACATTGGATGGGGTGAAAATTCTAGTCATCAAGACTATTTTTATGAAAAATGTTTTTTCGTCAATTTGGTGTCACAAAACCAACTTGGCGTCACAAAACCAACTTCGTGACACAAAGCCAATGTCAGCATACCAAAAAAACATTGGATGGGGTGAAAATTCTAGTCATCAAGGGACATAGTAGAAAACGTGACTTGGCGTCTATTTGGTGACACAAAACCAACTTCGTGACACAAAACCAATGTCAGCATACCAAAAAAACATTGGATGGGGTGAAAATTCTAGTCATCAAGACTATTTTTATGAAAAATGTTTTTTCGTCAATTTGGTGACACAAAACCAACTTGGCGTCACAAAACCACTGTAGGGTCACAAACCCAATGTCACATACCAAAAAAACATTGGATGGGGTGAAAGGATCGACATCAAGGGACATAGTAGAAAACGTGACTTGGCGTCTATTTGGTGACACAAAACCAATGTAGGGTCACAAAACCAATGTCAGCATACCAAAAAAACATTGGATGGGGTGAAAATTCTAGTCATCAAGGGACATAGTAGAAAACGTGACTTGGCGTCTATTTGGTGACACAAAACCAATGTAGGGTCACAAAACCAATGTCAGCATACCAAAAAAACATTGGATGGGGTGAAAATTCAAGTCATCAAGACTATTTTTATGAAAAATGTTTTTTCGTCAATTTGGTGTCACAAAACCAACTTGGCGTCACAAAACCAACTTCGTGACACAAAGCCAATGTCAGCATACCAAAAAAACATTGGATGGGGTGAAAATTCTAGTCATCAAGACTATTTTTATGAAAAATGTTTTTTCGTCAATTTGGTGTCACAAAACCAACTTGGCGTCACAAAACCAACTTCGTGACACAAAGCCAATGTCAGCATACCAAAAAAACATTGGATGGGGTGAAAATTCTAGTCATCAAGACTATTTTTATGAAAAATGTTTTTTCGTCAATTTGGTGTCACAAAACCAACTTGGCGTCACAAAACCAACTTCGTGACACAAAGCCAATGTCAGCATACCAAAAAAACATTGGATGGGGTGAAAATTCTAGTCATCAAGGGACATAGTAGAAAACGTGACTTGGCGTCTATTTGGTGACACAAAACCAATGTAGGGTCACAAAACCAATGTCAGCATACCAAAAAAACATTGGATGGGGTGAAAATTCTAGTCATCAAGACTATTTTTATGAAAAATGTTTTTTCGTCAATTTGGTGACACAAAACCAACTTGGCGTCACAAAACCACTGTAGGGTCACAAACCCAATGTCACATACCAAAAAAACATTGGATGGGGTGAAAATTCTAGTCATCAAGGGACATAGTAGAAAACGTGACTTGGCGTCTATTTGGTGACACAAAACCAATGTAGGGTCACAAAACCAATGTCAGCATACCAAAAAAACATTGGATGGGGTGAAAATTCTAGTCATCAAGACTATTTTTATGAAAAATGTTTTTTCGTCAATTTGGTGTCACAAAACCAACTTGGCGTCACAAAACCAACTTCGTGACACAAAGCCAATGTCAGCATACCAAAAAAACATTGGATGGGGTGAAAATTCTAGTCATCAAGGGACATAGTAGAAAACGTGACTTGGCGTCTATTTGGTGACACAAAACCAATGTAGGGTCACAAAACCAATGTCAGCATACCAAAAAAACATTGGATGGGGTGAAAATTCTAGTCATCAAGACTATTTTTATGAAAAATGTTTTTTCGTCAATTTGGTGTCACAAAACCAACTTGGCGTCACAAAACCAACTTCGTGACACAAAGCCAATGTCAGCATACCAAAAAAACATTGGATGGGGTGAAAATTCTAGTCATCAAGACTATTTTTATGAAAAATGTTTTTTCGTCAATTTGGTGTCACAAAACCAACTTGGCGTCACAAAACCAACTTCGTGACACAAAGCCAATGTCAGCATACCAAAAAAACATTGGATGGGGTGAAAATTCTAGTCATCAAGGGACATAGTAGAAAACGTGACTTGGCGTCTATTTGGTGACACAAAACCAACTTCGTGACACAAAACCAATGTCAGCATACCAAAAAAACATTGGATGGGGTGAAAATTCTAGTCATCAAGACTATTTTTATGAAAAATGTTTTTTCGTCAATTTGGTGACACAAAACCAACTTGGCGTCACAAAACCACTGTAGGGTCACAAACCCAATGTCACATACCAAAAAAACATTGGATGGGGTGAAAGGATCGACATCAAGGGACATAGTAGAAAACGTGACTTGGCGTCTATTTGGTGACACAAAACCAATGTAGGGTCACAAAACCAATGTCAGCATACCAAAAAAACATTGGATGGGGTGAAAATTCTAGTCATCAAGGGACATAGTAGAAAACGTGACTTGGCGTCTATTTGGTGACACAAAACCAATGTAGGGTCACAAAACCAATGTCAGCATACCAAAAAAACATTGGATGGGGTGAAAATTCAGTCATCAAGACTATTTTTATGAAAAATGTTTTTTCGTCAATTTGGTGACACAAAACCAACTTGGCGTCACAAAACCACTTCGTGACACAAAGCCAATGTCACATACCAAAAAAACATTGGATGGGGTGAAAATTCTAGTCATCAAGGACATTTTAGAAAAATGTTTTTCGTCATTTGGTGTCACAAAACCAATTGGCGTCACAAACCAATTCGTACACAAACCAATGTCAGCATACCAAAAAAACATTGGATGGGGTGAAAATTCTAGTCATCAAGACTATTTTTATGAAAAATGTTTTTTCGTCAATTTGGTGTCACAAAACCAACTTGGCGTCACAAAACCAACTTCGTGACACAAAGCCAATGTCAGCATACCAAAAAAACATTGGATGGGGTGAAAATTCTAGTCATCAAGGGACATAGTAGAAAACGTGACTTGGCGTCTATTTGGTGACACAAAACCAATGTAGGGTCACAAAACCAATGTCAGCATACCAAAAAAACATTGGATGGGGTGAAAATTCTAGTCATCAAGACTATTTTTATGAAAAATGTTTTTTCGTCAATTTGGTGTCACAAAACCAACTTGGCGTCACAAAACCAACTTCGTGACACAAAGCCAATGTCAGCATACCAAAAAAACATTGGATGGGGTGAAAATTCTAGTCATCAAGACTATTTTTATGAAAAATGTTTTTTCGTCAATTTGGTGTCACAAAACCAACTTGGCGTCACAAAACCAACTTCGTGACACAAAGCCAATGTCAGCATACCAAAAAAACATTGGATGGGGTGAAAATTCTAGTCATCAAGGGACATAGTAGAAAACGTGACTTGGCGTCTATTTGGTGACACAAAACCAACTTCGTGACACAAAACCAATGTCAGCATACCAAAAAAACATTGGATGGGGTGAAAATTCTAGTCATCAAGACTATTTTTATGAAAAATGTTTTTTCGTCAATTTGGTGACACAAAACCAACTTGGCGTCACAAAACCACTGTAGGGTCACAAACCCAATGTCACATACCAAAAAAACATTGGATGGGGTGAAAGGATCGACATCAAGGGACATAGTAGAAAACGTGACTTGGCGTCTATTTGGTGACACAAAACCAATGTAGGGTCACAAAACCAATGTCAGCATACCAAAAAAACATTGGATGGGGTGAAAATTCTAGTCATCAAGGGACATAGTAGAAAACGTGACTTGGCGTCTATTTGGTGACACAAAACCAATGTAGGGTCACAAAACCAATGTCAGCATACCAAAAAAACATTGGATGGGGTGAAAATTCAAGTCATCAAGACTATTTTTATGAAAAATGTTTTTTCGTCAATTTGGTGTCACAAAACCAACTTGGCGTCACAAAACCAACTTCGTGACACAAAGCCAATGTCAGCATACCAAAAAAACATTGGATGGGGTGAAAATTCTAGTCATCAAGACTATTTTTATGAAAAATGTTTTTTCGTCAATTTGGTGTCACAAAACCAACTTGGCGTCACAAAACCAACTTCGTGACACAAAGCCAATGTCAGCATACCAAAAAAACATTGGATGGGGTGAAAATTCTAGTCATCAAGACTATTTTTATGAAAAATGTTTTTTCGTCAATTTGGTGTCACAAAACCAACTTGGCGTCACAAAACCAACTTCGTGACACAAAGCCAATGTCAGCATACCAAAAAAACATTGGATGGGGTGAAAATTCTAGTCATCAAGGGACATAGTAGAAAACGTGACTTGGCGTCTATTTGGTGACACAAAACCAACTTCGTGACACAAAACCAATGTCAGCATACCAAAAAAACATTGGATGGGGTGAAAATTCTAGTCATCAAGACTATTTTTATGAAAAATGTTTTTTCGTCAATTTGGTGACACAAAACCAACTTGGCGTCACAAAACCACTGTAGGGTCACAAACCCAATGTCACATACCAAAAAAACATTGGATGGGGTGAAAGGATCGACATCAAGGGACATAGTAGAAAACGTGACTTGGCGTCTATTTGGTGACACAAAACCAATGTAGGGTCACAAAACCAATGTCAGCATACCAAAAAAACATTGGATGGGGTGAAAATTCTAGTCATCAAGGGACATAGTAGAAAACGTGACTTGGCGTCTATTTGGTGACACAAAACCAATGTAGGGTCACAAAACCAATGTCAGCATACCAAAAAAACATTGGATGGGGTGAAAATTCAAGTCATCAAGACTATTTTTATGAAAAATGTTTTTTCGTCAATTTGGTGTCACAAAACCAACTTGGCGTCACAAAACCAACTTCGTGACACAAAGCCAATGTCAGCATACCAAAAAAACATTGGATGGGGTGAAAATTCTAGTCATCAAGACTATTTTTATGAAAAATGTTTTTTCGTCAATTTGGTGTCACAAAACCAACTTGGCGTCACAAAACCAACTTCGTGACACAAAGCCAATGTCAGCATACCAAAAAAACATTGGATGGGGTGAAAATTCTAGTCATCAAGACTATTTTTATGAAAAATGTTTTTTCGTCAATTTGGTGTCACAAAACCAACTTGGCGTCACAAAACCAACTTCGTGACACAAAGCCAATGTCAGCATACCAAAAAAACATTGGATGGGGTGAAAATTCTAGTCATCAAGGGACATAGTAGAAAACGTGACTTGGCGTCTATTTGGTGACACAAAACCAATGTAGGGTCACAAAACCAATGTCAGCATACCAAAAAAACATTGGATGGGGTGAAAATTCTAGTCATCAAGACTATTTTTATGAAAAATGTTTTTTCGTCAATTTGGTGACACAAAACCAACTTGGCGTCACAAAACCACTGTAGGGTCACAAACCCAATGTCACATACCAAAAAAACATTGGATGGGGTGAAAATTCTAGTCATCAAGGGACATAGTAGAAAACGTGACTTGGCGTCTATTTGGTGACACAAAACCAATGTAGGGTCACAAAACCAATGTCAGCATACCAAAAAAACATTGGATGGGGTGAAAATTCTAGTCATCAAGACTATTTTTATGAAAAATGTTTTTTCGTCAATTTGGTGTCACAAAACCAACTTGGCGTCACAAAACCAACTTCGTGACACAAAGCCAATGTCAGCATACCAAAAAAACATTGGATGGGGTGAAAATTCTAGTCATCAAGGGACATAGTAGAAAACGTGACTTGGCGTCTATTTGGTGACACAAAACCAATGTAGGGTCACAAAACCAATGTCAGCATACCAAAAAAACATTGGATGGGGTGAAAATTCTAGTCATCAAGACTATTTTTATGAAAAATGTTTTTTCGTCAATTTGGTGTCACAAAACCAACTTGGCGTCACAAAACCAACTTCGTGACACAAAGCCAATGTCAGCATACCAAAAAAACATTGGATGGGGTGAAAATTCTAGTCATCAAGACTATTTTTATGAAAAATGTTTTTTCGTCAATTTGGTGTCACAAAACCAACTTGGCGTCACAAAACCAACTTCGTGACACAAAGCCAATGTCAGCATACCAAAAAAACATTGGATGGGGTGAAAATTCTAGTCATCAAGGGACATAGTAGAAAACGTGACTTGGCGTCTATTTGGTGACACAAAACCAACTTCGTGACACAAAACCAATGTCAGCATACCAAAAAAACATTGGATGGGGTGAAAATTCTAGTCATCAAGACTATTTTTATGAAAAATGTTTTTTCGTCAATTTGGTGACACAAAACCAACTTGGCGTCACAAAACCACTGTAGGGTCACAAACCCAATGTCACATACCAAAAAAACATTGGATGGGGTGAAAGGATCGACATCAAGGGACATAGTAGAAAACGTGACTTGGCGTCTATTTGGTGACACAAAACCAATGTAGGGTCACAAAACCAATGTCAGCATACCAAAAAAACATTGGATGGGGTGAAAATTCTAGTCATCAAGGGACATAGTAGAAAACGTGACTTGGCGTCTATTTGGTGACACAAAACCAATGTAGGGTCACAAAACCAATGTCAGCATACCAAAAAAACATTGGATGGGGTGAAAATTCTAGTCATCAAGACTATTTTTATGAAAAATGTTTTTTCGTCAATTTGGTGACACAAAACCAACTTGGCGTCACAAAACCACTGTAGGGTCACAAACCCAATGTCACATACCAAAAAAACATTGGATGGGGTGAAAATTCTAGTCATCAAGGGACATAGTAGAAAACGTGACTTGGCGTCTATTTGGTGACACAAAACCAATGTAGGGTCACAAAACCAATGTCAGCATACCAAAAAAACATTGGATGGGGTGAAAATTCTAGTCATCAAGACTATTTTTATGAAAAATGTTTTTTCGTCAATTTGGTGTCACAAAACCAACTTGGCGTCACAAAACCAACTTCGTGACACAAAGCCAATGTCAGCATACCAAAAAAACATTGGATGGGGTGAAAATTCTAGTCATCAAGGGACATAGTAGAAAACGTGACTTGGCGTCTATTTGGTGACACAAAACCAACTTCGTGACACAAAACCAATGTCAGCATACCAAAAAAACATTGGATGGGGTGAAAATTCTAGTCATCAAGACTATTTTTATGAAAAATGTTTTTTCGTCAATTTGGTGTCACAAAACCAACTTGGCGTCACAAAACCACTGTAGGGTCACAAACCCAATGTCACATACCAAAAAAACATTGGATGGGGTGAAAGGATCGACATCAAGGGACATAGTAGAAAACGTGACTTGGCGTCTATTTGGTGACACAAAACCAATGTAGGGTCACAAAACCAATGTCAGCATACCAAAAAAACATTGGATGGGGTGAAAATTCTAGTCATCAAGGGACATAGTAGAAAACGTGACTTGGCGTCTATTTGGTGACACAAAACCAATGTAGGGTCACAAAACCAATGTCAGCATACCAAAAAAACATTGGATGGGGTGAAAATTCAAGTCATCAAGACTATTTTTATGAAAAATGTTTTTTCGTCAATTTGGTGTCACAAAACCAACTTGGCGTCACAAAACCAACTTCGTGACACAAAGCCAATGTCAGCATACCAAAAAAACATTGGATGGGGTGAAAATTCTAGTCATCAAGACTATTTTTATGAAAAATGTTTTTTCGTCAATTTGGTGTCACAAAACCAACTTGGCGTCACAAAACCAACTTCGTGACACAAAGCCAATGTCAGCATACCAAAAAAACATTGGATGGGGTGAAAATTCTAGTCATCAAGACTATTTTTATGAAAAATGTTTTTTCGTCAATTTGGTGTCACAAAACCAACTTGGCGTCACAAAACCAACTTCGTGACACAAAGCCAATGTCAGCATACCAAAAAAACATTGGATGGGGTGAAAATTCTAGTCATCAAGGGACATAGTAGAAAACGTGACTTGGCGTCTATTTGGTGACACAAAACCAATGTAGGGTCACAAAACCAATGTCAGCATACCAAAAAAACATTGGATGGGGTGAAAATTCTAGTCATCAAGACTATTTTTATGAAAAATGTTTTTTCGTCAATTTGGTGACACAAAACCAACTTGGCGTCACAAAACCACTGTAGGGTCACAAACCCAATGTCACATACCAAAAAAACATTGGATGGGGTGAAAATTCTAGTCATCAAGGGACATAGTAGAAAACGTGACTTGGCGTCTATTTGGTGACACAAAACCAATGTAGGGTCACAAAACCAATGTCAGCATACCAAAAAAACATTGGATGGGGTGAAAATTCTAGTCATCAAGACTATTTTTATGAAAAATGTTTTTTCGTCAATTTGGTGTCACAAAACCAACTTGGCGTCACAAAACCAACTTCGTGACACAAAGCCAATGTCAGCATACCAAAAAAACATTGGATGGGGTGAAAATTCTAGTCATCAAGGGACATAGTAGAAAACGTGACTTGGCGTCTATTTGGTGACACAAAACCAATGTAGGGTCACAAAACCAATGTCAGCATACCAAAAAAACATTGGATGGGGTGAAAATTCTAGTCATCAAGACTATTTTTATGAAAAATGTTTTTTCGTCAATTTGGTGTCACAAAACCAACTTGGCGTCACAAAACCAACTTCGTGACACAAAGCCAATGTCAGCATACCAAAAAAACATTGGATGGGGTGAAAATTCTAGTCATCAAGACTATTTTTATGAAAAATGTTTTTTCGTCAATTTGGTGTCACAAAACCAACTTGGCGTCACAAAACCAACTTCGTGACACAAAGCCAATGTCAGCATACCAAAAAAACATTGGATGGGGTGAAAATTCTAGTCATCAAGGGACATAGTAGAAAACGTGACTTGGCGTCTATTTGGTGACACAAAACCAACTTCGTGACACAAAACCAATGTCAGCATACCAAAAAAACATTGGATGGGGTGAAAATTCTAGTCATCAAGACTATTTTTATGAAAAATGTTTTTTCGTCAATTTGGTGACACAAAACCAACTTGGCGTCACAAAACCACTGTAGGGTCACAAACCCAATGTCACATACCAAAAAAACATTGGATGGGGTGAAAGGATCGACATCAAGGGACATAGTAGAAAACGTGACTTGGCGTCTATTTGGTGACACAAAACCAATGTAGGGTCACAAAACCAATGTCAGCATACCAAAAAAACATTGGATGGGGTGAAAATTCTAGTCATCAAGGGACATAGTAGAAAACGTGACTTGGCGTCTATTTGGTGACACAAAACCAATGTAGGGTCACAAAACCAATGTCAGCATACCAAAAAAACATTGGATGGGGTGAAAATTCAAGTCATCAAGACTATTTTTATGAAAAATGTTTTTTCGTCAATTTGGTGTCACAAAACCAACTTGGCGTCACAAAACCAACTTCGTGACACAAAGCCAATGTCAGCATACCAAAAAAACATTGGATGGGGTGAAAATTCTAGTCATCAAGACTATTTTTATGAAAAATGTTTTTTCGTCAATTTGGTGTCACAAAACCAACTTGGCGTCACAAAACCAACTTCGTGACACAAAGCCAATGTCAGCATACCAAAAAAACATTGGATGGGGTGAAAATTCTAGTCATCAAGACTATTTTTATGAAAAATGTTTTTTCGTCAATTTGGTGTCACAAAACCAACTTGGCGTCACAAAACCAACTTCGTGACACAAAGCCAATGTCAGCATACCAAAAAAACATTGGATGGGGTGAAAATTCTAGTCATCAAGGGACATAGTAGAAAACGTGACTTGGCGTCTATTTGGTGACACAAAACCAATGTAGGGTCACAAAACCAATGTCAGCATACCAAAAAAACATTGGATGGGGTGAAAATTCTAGTCATCAAGACTATTTTTATGAAAAATGTTTTTTCGTCAATTTGGTGTCACAAAACCAACTTGGCGTCACAAAACCAACTTCGTGACACAAAGCCAATGTCAGCATACCAAAAAAACATTGGATGGGGTGAAAATTCTAGTCATCAAGACTATTTTTATGAAAAATGTTTTTTCGTCAATTTGGTGTCACAAAACCAACTTGGCGTCACAAAACCAACTTCGTGACACAAAGCCAATGTCAGCATACCAAAAAAACATTGGATGGGGTGAAAATTCTAGTCATCAAGGGACATAGTAGAAAACGTGACTTGGCGTCTATTTGGTGACACAAAACCAACTTCGTGACACAAAACCAATGTCAGCATACCAAAAAAACATTGGATGGGGTGAAAATTCTAGTCATCAAGACTATTTTTATGAAAAATGTTTTTTCGTCAATTTGGTGACACAAAACCAACTTGGCGTCACAAAACCACTGTAGGGTCACAAACCCAATGTCACATACCAAAAAAACATTGGATGGGGTGAAAGGATCGACATCAAGGGACATAGTAGAAAACGTGACTTGGCGTCTATTTGGTGACACAAAACCAATGTAGGGTCACAAAACCAATGTCAGCATACCAAAAAAACATTGGATGGGGTGAAAATTCTAGTCATCAAGGGACATAGTAGAAAACGTGACTTGGCGTCTATTTGGTGACACAAAACCAATGTAGGGTCACAAAACCAATGTCAGCATACCAAAAAAACATTGGATGGGGTGAAAATTCAAGTCATCAAGACTATTTTTATGAAAAATGTTTTTTCGTCAATTTGGTGTCACAAAACCAACTTGGCGTCACAAAACCAACTTCGTGACACAAAGCCAATGTCAGCATACCAAAAAAACATTGGATGGGGTGAAAATTCTAGTCATCAAGACTATTTTTATGAAAAATGTTTTTTCGTCAATTTGGTGTCACAAAACCAACTTGGCGTCACAAAACCAACTTCGTGACACAAAGCCAATGTCAGCATACCAAAAAAACATTGGATGGGGTGAAAATTCTAGTCATCAAGACTATTTTTATGAAAAATGTTTTTTCGTCAATTTGGTGTCACAAAACCAACTTGGCGTCACAAAACCAACTTCGTGACACAAAGCCAATGTCAGCATACCAAAAAAACATTGGATGGGGTGAAAATTCTAGTCATCAAGGGACATAGTAGAAAACGTGACTTGGCGTCTATTTGGTGACACAAAACCAATGTAGGGTCACAAAACCAATGTCAGCATACCAAAAAAACATTGGATGGGGTGAAAATTCTAGTCATCAAGACTATTTTTATGAAAAATGTTTTTTCGTCAATTTGGTGACACAAAACCAACTTGGCGTCACAAAACCACTGTAGGGTCACAAACCCAATGTCACATACCAAAAAAACATTGGATGGGGTGAAAATTCTAGTCATCAAGGGACATAGTAGAAAACGTGACTTGGCGTCTATTTGGTGACACAAAACCAATGTAGGGTCACAAAACCAATGTCAGCATACCAAAAAAACATTGGATGGGGTGAAAATTCTAGTCATCAAGACTATTTTTATGAAAAATGTTTTTTCGTCAATTTGGTGTCACAAAACCAACTTGGCGTCACAAAACCAACTTCGTGACACAAAGCCAATGTCAGCATACCAAAAAAACATTGGATGGGGTGAAAATTCTAGTCATCAAGGGACATAGTAGAAAACGTGACTTGGCGTCTATTTGGTGACACAAAACCAATGTAGGGTCACAAAACCAATGTCAGCATACCAAAAAAACATTGGATGGGGTGAAAATTCTAGTCATCAAGACTATTTTTATGAAAAATGTTTTTTCGTCAATTTGGTGTCACAAAACCAACTTGGCGTCACAAAACCAACTTCGTGACACAAAGCCAATGTCAGCATACCAAAAAAACATTGGATGGGGTGAAAATTCTAGTCATCAAGACTATTTTTATGAAAAATGTTTTTTCGTCAATTTGGTGTCACAAAACCAACTTGGCGTCACAAAACCAACTTCGTGACACAAAGCCAATGTCAGCATACCAAAAAAACATTGGATGGGGTGAAAATTCTAGTCATCAAGGGACATAGTAGAAAACGTGACTTGGCGTCTATTTGGTGACACAAAACCAACTTCGTGACACAAAACCAATGTCAGCATACCAAAAAAACATTGGATGGGGTGAAAATTCTAGTCATCAAGACTATTTTTATGAAAAATGTTTTTTCGTCAATTTGGTGACACAAAACCAACTTGGCGTCACAAAACCACTGTAGGGTCACAAACCCAATGTCACATACCAAAAAAACATTGGATGGGGTGAAAGGATCGACATCAAGGGACATAGTAGAAAACGTGACTTGGCGTCTATTTGGTGACACAAAACCAATGTAGGGTCACAAAACCAATGTCAGCATACCAAAAAAACATTGGATGGGGTGAAAATTCTAGTCATCAAGGGACATAGTAGAAAACGTGACTTGGCGTCTATTTGGTGACACAAAACCAATGTAGGGTCACAAAACCAATGTCAGCATACCAAAAAAACATTGGATGGGGTGAAAATTCAAGTCATCAAGACTATTTTTATGAAAAATGTTTTTTCGTCAATTTGGTGTCACAAAACCAACTTGGCGTCACAAAACCAACTTCGTGACACAAAGCCAATGTCAGCATACCAAAAAAACATTGGATGGGGTGAAAATTCTAGTCATCAAGACTATTTTTATGAAAAATGTTTTTTCGTCAATTTGGTGTCACAAAACCAACTTGGCGTCACAAAACCAACTTCGTGACACAAAGCCAATGTCAGCATACCAAAAAAACATTGGATGGGGTGAAAATTCTAGTCATCAAGACTATTTTTATGAAAAATGTTTTTTCGTCAATTTGGTGTCACAAAACCAACTTGGCGTCACAAAACCAACTTCGTGACACAAAGCCAATGTCAGCATACCAAAAAAACATTGGATGGGGTGAAAATTCTAGTCATCAAGGGACATAGTAGAAAACGTGACTTGGCGTCTATTTGGTGACACAAAACCAATGTAGGGTCACAAAACCAATGTCAGCATACCAAAAAAACATTGGATGGGGTGAAAATTCTAGTCATCAAGACTATTTTTATGAAAAATGTTTTTTCGTCAATTTGGTGTCACAAAACCAACTTGGCGTCACAAAACCAACTTCGTGACACAAAGCCAATGTCAGCATACCAAAAAAACATTGGATGGGGTGAAAATTCTAGTCATCAAGACTATTTTTATGAAAAATGTTTTTTCGTCAATTTGGTGTCACAAAACCAACTTGGCGTCACAAAACCAACTTCGTGACACAAAGCCAATGTCAGCATACCAAAAAAACATTGGATGGGGTGAAAATTCTAGTCATCAAGGGACATAGTAGAAAACGTGACTTGGCGTCTATTTGGTGACACAAAACCAACTTCGTGACACAAAACCAATGTCAGCATACCAAAAAAACATTGGATGGGGTGAAAATTCTAGTCATCAAGACTATTTTTATGAAAAATGTTTTTTCGTCAATTTGGTGACACAAAACCAACTTGGCGTCACAAAACCACTGTAGGGTCACAAACCCAATGTCACATACCAAAAAAACATTGGATGGGGTGAAAGGATCGACATCAAGGGACATAGTAGAAAACGTGACTTGGCGTCTATTTGGTGACACAAAACCAATGTAGGGTCACAAAACCAATGTCAGCATACCAAAAAAACATTGGATGGGGTGAAAATTCTAGTCATCAAGGGACATAGTAGAAAACGTGACTTGGCGTCTATTTGGTGACACAAAACCAATGTAGGGTCACAAAACCAATGTCAGCATACCAAAAAAACATTGGATGGGGTGAAAATTCAAGTCATCAAGACTATTTTTATGAAAAATGTTTTTTCGTCAATTTGGTGTCACAAAACCAACTTGGCGTCACAAAACCAACTTCGTGACACAAAGCCAATGTCAGCATACCAAAAAAACATTGGATGGGGTGAAAATTCTAGTCATCAAGACTATTTTTATGAAAAATGTTTTTTCGTCAATTTGGTGTCACAAAACCAACTTGGCGTCACAAAACCAACTTCGTGACACAAAGCCAATGTCAGCATACCAAAAAAACATTGGATGGGGTGAAAATTCTAGTCATCAAGACTATTTTTATGAAAAATGTTTTTTCGTCAATTTGGTGTCACAAAACCAACTTGGCGTCACAAAACCAACTTCGTGACACAAAGCCAATGTCAGCATACCAAAAAAACATTGGATGGGGTGAAAATTCTAGTCATCAAGACTATTTTTATGAAAAATGTTTTTTCGTCAATTTGGTGTCACAAAACCAACTTGGCGTCACAAAACCAACTTCGTGACACAAAGCCAATGTCAGCATACCAAAAAAACATTGGATGGGGTGAAAATTCTAGTCATCAAGGGACATAGTAGAAAACGTGACTTGGCGTCTATTTGGTGACACAAAACCAATGTAGGGTCACAAAACCAATGTCAGCATACCAAAAAAACATTGGATGGGGTGAAAATTCTAGTCATCAAGACTATTTTTATGAAAAATGTTTTTTCGTCAATTTGGTGACACAAAACCAACTTGGCGTCACAAAACCACTGTAGGGTCACAAACCCAATGTCACATACCAAAAAAACATTGGATGGGGTGAAAATTCTAGTCATCAAGGGACATAGTAGAAAACGTGACTTGGCGTCTATTTGGTGACACAAAACCAATGTAGGGTCACAAAACCAATGTCAGCATACCAAAAAAACATTGGATGGGGTGAAAATTCTAGTCATCAAGACTATTTTTATGAAAAATGTTTTTTCGTCAATTTGGTGTCACAAAACCAACTTGGCGTCACAAAACCAACTTCGTGACACAAAGCCAATGTCAGCATACCAAAAAAACATTGGATGGGGTGAAAATTCTAGTCATCAAGGGACATAGTAGAAAACGTGACTTGGCGTCTATTTGGTGACACAAAACCAATGTAGGGTCACAAAACCAATGTCAGCATACCAAAAAAACATTGGATGGGGTGAAAATTCTAGTCATCAAGACTATTTTTATGAAAAATGTTTTTTCGTCAATTTGGTGTCACAAAACCAACTTGGCGTCACAAAACCAACTTCGTGACACAAAGCCAATGTCAGCATACCAAAAAAACATTGGATGGGGTGAAAATTCTAGTCATCAAGACTATTTTTATGAAAAATGTTTTTTCGTCAATTTGGTGTCACAAAACCAACTTGGCGTCACAAAACCAACTTCGTGACACAAAGCCAATGTCAGCATACCAAAAAAACATTGGATGGGGTGAAAATTCTAGTCATCAAGGGACATAGTAGAAAACGTGACTTGGCGTCTATTTGGTGACACAAAACCAACTTCGTGACACAAAACCAATGTCAGCATACCAAAAAAACATTGGATGGGGTGAAAATTCTAGTCATCAAGACTATTTTTATGAAAAATGTTTTTTCGTCAATTTGGTGACACAAAACCAACTTGGCGTCACAAAACCACTGTAGGGTCACAAACCCAATGTCACATACCAAAAAAACATTGGATGGGGTGAAAGGATCGACATCAAGGGACATAGTAGAAAACGTGACTTGGCGTCTATTTGGTGACACAAAACCAATGTAGGGTCACAAAACCAATGTCAGCATACCAAAAAAACATTGGATGGGGTGAAAATTCTAGTCATCAAGGGACATAGTAGAAAACGTGACTTGGCGTCTATTTGGTGACACAAAACCAATGTAGGGTCACAAAGCCAAGGTGAGAATCGAGAGGAGACGAGTGTTCATCCGATGTAACTACAATGCGCATACTGACTGTAAATGGCATGTGCACGCTCGTAGTGACGAATACGCCCTTGAAATGACCTATTGGTGACTGAATGCAGAGAAAGTCACAACTTTATGAAAGATGTCCATAACGTGTGTCGTATATTCTATGCCGCTTGTTCCAAACGAGAAGATCCAAAGATGAGGGAACCGACGAATGTGTTGGCAAACGCTGGAGCCGAATGAATGTTTTCAACTACTGAAAATCACTGAAATTTGTGTGGTTGAGTTAAATCGAAGTCAAAATCATAATACAGAATCGGGACCTTTGTCGATCTACAGCAATATGATATCCCGTATCCCATTTCAGTGGGCGGATGCTTGCCAGCGAGGCAGCCCAAAGGTTGAAAAACACCACTTCCTTACTCTACCAATTCTCATTTACTCGCATTGATAGGCTGACTGAATTTGCTTTGGACCTTTGGGATCGGTTGTGTCTCAATCTTTTTGAAACTAGAGGGAGGGGTTTGGGCAAACAAGATTGTGGTGATGCTTCGAAATAGTAGATGCGGGTGACTACTTGCAAACTTTGGCTTTTTTAAGTCTGGAGCAATAAAATGTATCATCTTTTTGTTGAGCAAACCCCAGGCATCAGAACACTGACCATAGGGTCAAAATACATGAACGGTTTGTGAAGCTCAAAAAACACCCTAGGTGGTTGCCCATCGGGTAATCCCGAAAAGAAAGCATTTTTGTTGGTGAAGTAAAGAACTAAGTTTATTTCACGAAAAGTCGAAAACCAAATCATGGAACCACAATTAAATAGACTACCATTCATCGTCACGTGCTTGTTTTGTCAAATGCCTAATTTCGTTAGGGTTTATACAAAACCACACCTATTGTGAAAAACCTACCGAGTAGTCTTATAAATGCTTTATTACAGGTCTAAAATACACTAGCACGCGCAGCCGCCCGCGGGGTTCTCCAAGTGGATGTTGATGGCATCGTTATAGTCGTCGTTGATGTCGTTGCGTGCACTCTCATTCAACTCCTCCTGTTGTAAGGCCATTTTGGCCACCACCTCAAACGCAGCCTCCACATTGACGGAGTCTTTAGCTGAGGTCTCGAAAACCGGATAATTGAGTCCACCGAGCTGGTTTTTCGTCACGTGCAGCAACTTCTTTGGCAACAGCGCGATTTTCTTACTGTCATCAACGTCAATCTTATTGCCAATGATGATAAATGGGAAATCCTGTGGGTTCAGCACGTTCAGCTGGATCAAAAACTCATCTTTCCATGAGGGAAGATTGTTCAACGACTTCTCGTTGGTCACATCGTAACACAATACACAGCAGTCGGCACCGCGGTAGAAAGCCACGCCCAAGCTCTGGAACCGCTCCTGCCCGGCGGTATCCCAAATCTGTAACGACACGGTTTTGTTATCAATGACCAAGTCCTTGGTCAAGAAATCGGCGCCGATCGTGGCCTTATACTGCTGCAGGAACTTGCTGTTGACAAACTGCTGCATAAGCGACGTCTTGCCCACGCCCAGGTCACCCAAAATGATCACCTTCAACAACGTCTTTTTTCTCGTGGACATTGTATACTGCGATAGACTATATTAAAAAGCAACTATTCTTTGCGTGAATGGAAATCGTTCGGGTTTACCTATGAACGAGGATAAATGTACTTGCGTAAATCTAAAAACGAGCCGTGATTTGACGTTATTTCTCACTAAAGAATATCTTGATGGTTGTTTCTGTTTCACTTTGGTGAGGGTTATCTGACTGATTGACTGACTGCTGTTTATCGCGGTGTCGCGGCCTGTGTGGTGGTGCTCCGCTCGCTCGCTCGAGCCCAGTGTTGCACAGTAATTAGTAATTAGTATTTCCGCGCTAAACACTAATACTAGTAATTCCGGTTAGTAACCGTTTACTAGTAATCAAAATTCGAATTACTAGTAAGCAAAATTCGTAATTAGTACTTAGTATTTAAAGATTGCTTAACATTTTTAAAGTAGACCCCGTGTGGCACGATGCCTCGGAAAAAAGTACACACAAAGCTGTCAAAAGAACCAGGAAGTACTTTTAGCATTTGCCACGAGTTTCTCAAATAGAGAAGCGAATAGCACGAACACTGTCCTGAATAGTTGTTGTACAACCACTAGCTAGGTCGAGGTGGCTGTCAGCGCTTTTGGTTGCAAACGAGGAATAGAATAAAGTCAGAGCATGCGGGTGGAATGGTGAGCTGGTCGTACTAATCTTTTGATAGACACTTTCAGCGGTGAAGGTTTTCAATACAGCTCACGTCAAAGCGAGCAAAGTGACTTCGGCTCGCCAAGCAATCTCGGATACACTAGCTCTATGAAATGTAGCTCATGCCCGGTCAACAAAGTTGAGTTTAGTTAATCGTGCAAATCCACCCTAGTCTCCAAAACGCTATATACTATCTTCTTTCATCGATGAGCTTCCTCCATATATGACATATTTCATATGCATAGGCAAGCCATTCAAAAGGTCTTTGTAGATATTTTCTTTGTGACGCATGCAATATCGTGCTCATGAGATTTACATTATGCCATTCCGCACTTTTGCTCACATTGTCGTTTGTCAGCGGCTGGATTCCCGCTGAATGCGTTCGAATTTCACGAGATCCACGGCTTTCAGTAAGTCTCGACTATCATTAAAAAGCAAGCATGAGAAGGGAAATAGGCTTCGACTGTAAATGGTCAGCTACAGCCTCACTCTTGGACAAGGTAGTCTTCAATTTTCTTTGACTTCGGTCAAGACTACGTGATCGGGCACTTCGTCCGTGTTGCTCGTTGTTTAAAGATAAATCTTGTTTCTGGAAATGAAACAGCACAAGCATTTGCTATTGTTGTAGGCCCTCTCGTACTCTACTATACTTGCATCTCCGGCCTTACGAAAGCATCTTTTCTGCAAAGACTTATTGTGAGGATAACTCTCTTTGTACATACGAGAAGCGGAAAGGGGATCGCCAGACTACCCTTCGCGATGACAACGCCACTATCGCTCGACCACTTGAGCCAGCAAAGCCACTGATATGAGCCAGCCATGTAAGCTTGTAGCCCAAAGTCGAACGTTTGGAGTACTTGAATAGTCTGCCATTTAATGCAGTTTGTCGTCTATGAGAGCCCCATATCAAGCAGTTCCGCGGAAAGATCGATAGCAGCTCAGGTCAAGTCTCACGTTCGAAGACTGTCTTGTACGAAAGTCTGCTTTCTGCAGGAGAAAGACTTGTATACTGCACTAGGATATCAGAGCTAATCAAGCCTAGCGCATCGAATTGAAGATTCAAAGATATTCAGCACGTAACCAAATCTAGGAATTTATGTTCTTTCTGCTATGACTTGAAGGACTTACTCGGTTGAACCTCAATTTTCGGCAGCGTTCAACACTTTTTTGCAGACAGAATGAATTGAAAGAGCTTACACCGCTCGAGATTTTTCTTTCATTATTTCCTAAGCTATGATTCTCATTGCATGTCGATTATCTCGAACGGCATTTTTGTCCAAGAAATCCTGAGCCAATTGACCACACTATTTGAGAGCTCAGTCATGGGAATTACTAAGATCTTAGTAACAAGTATTAGTATTAACGATTAGTATTTCAATCTCTAAATACTAGTATTAGTAACAAAAACCAAATACTAATTACTAAAGTAATTAAAAAAAGTCGCGCACCCGCCTTAAATACTAAAAGTGTGCCACACTGCTCGAGCCGAATCTCGCCCTACGAAAATGCACCAAATACGTTTTTGGTAAGGAAAACAATTAAAAATAAATATGTAGAGGTGAATGAAGTCAAGACGTGGCTGCGACTCTTCAAAGTCCGATTCCAGGGAAAATAGGGCGGTGTTTTATATTATCTTACCTATTGGAGGATACCTGTCTCAGTGTAGTTGAAACTCGAGCGCCACTGAGACGATGGAACTGGTATTATGGTGGGGGTACATACCGTCCCATGACTCTTCACAGCTTCCACTGACTAATTGAGCTTTGAGAACAGAATCTGGGCGTATCTACAGATCTGAGTCAAAAACCTTTTTTTTACTTGACTTTTTTGACGTTTTTGGACAATTTTCATGACACGAATCTTAAAATGTATTCCCATCTAACTCCAGTGCGCATGGGCTGACAACAAGGGTGGATTGATTGCTTTGTACATGCGTAATTAAGTCTCCTAATCACCTAAAAGACACATACTTTTTAATACTGTATTATATCCAAACCACGAAATTTTACCGGAAACCCCCAAAACAAAAACCAAAAAACATCCCTAACCAAAGTCAAAAACCTTTTTTTTACTTGACTTTTTTGACTTTTTTGAACCGTTTCATGACACGAATCTTGGAATGTATTCCCATTTGATTCGCGCATGGGCTGACAACAAGGGTGGATTGATTGCTTTGTACATGCGTAATTAGGTCTCCAAATCACTCAAAAGACACATACTTTTTAACACTGTATTATATCCAAGCCTTGAAGCTCTACCAGAAACCCCCCAAAAAACCCCAAAAAACCCAAAAAACCAAAGATTTCTCTGCACACTCAACAATTCCGTAACCTACACGGCGTTGGCCATTGCGCAGGAACGTGGGTTGCCATCATCTTGGTGTCATGGTGTCATCATATGGTCACCATCAGCGTGCGCGATTACGCAATTGCTGCTGCGATTGCCTGCATTGGGAGCCTCAATAAGCAACCCAGAGCCTCAGACCGCGCCTTCAGACGAGGAATGGCCACGCAAGGGGACCTCACAGAAGGCCAGCGAACGTCCGCCCCGCATATTGCGAGCCACAATGCCCGGCACTATAAATAGGGCATGATTTGGACAACTTTCTGCGACAACGTAAATAATTTTGTCTGAGAAATTGTTTAGCTTGGAATTCACAAACTTGACAATCAAAAAGCAATTCAGCACTAGTTTATCAACCTATTATAACCCAATATGACGATCCAGACTGTGGCCAAGCAATTGACCAGAACTACGAAATATAGGCTCAATAACGGGCACCATATTCCCGTGGCCGGCTTTGGCGTGTACCTTTTGCCGCCCGCGGAAACGTTTGATTTGGTGTACGAGGCGTTGCTGCAAGGATACCGCCACATTGACAGCGCGGTGATTTACGGCAACCAAAAGGAGGCGGCGCAGGCGATTGCTCAATTTGTTAAGGACCATGAAAACGTGTCACGTGAGGACATTTGGTTCACAACCAAAATCTGGAACGTCGACCATGGCTACGACGAGACGAAAAAGGCGGTCGAGAAAATCGCCCTGGAGGTGAAGGAGTCCATTGAGTATGTTGATTTGATCTTGGTCCACTCGCCGCTCACCAATAAGGAAAAGAGACTCGGCACTTGGAAGGCACTTTCCGAGTTCAACCATAACCCGAACAACGGCGTGCTCCAGGTGCGTTCGATTGGTGTTTCGAACTACGGCAAAAAACACATTGAGGAGATTTTGGCCATAGATGGGCCTGTGGTTGTGCCAGCCATTAACCAGTTGGAGTTACACCCATGGTTGCCAAGAACCGAGTTGCGTGAGTACTTGACCAAAAAGGGCATTGTCATTGAGGCGTACTCGCCGTTGACCCAGGGCCGCCACCTTAACGACCCCGAATTGTTGGAGTTGGAGCATAAGTATAAGATCCCCAAAGCGGAGATTCTCTTGAAATGGTCTTATCTCCAGGGCTTTGTTGTTTTGGCGAAAACCTCGAAGAAGGAGAGAATCAAGTTGAACTTCGAAGTGTTGCCTGAGGGTCAGGGCACGAACGACCCGTTGCAGGAGGGCTCTAATTTGGGCAAAATCGACTTGGACCCTAATATTTTGGATGCTTTGGACAAGCCAGACTCTCACCTGGTGTTCACGTGGGGCGGCGCCGACCCCACCGAGTATGAGGATTAGAGTTGGGGTTTTCTGTCGTTGAAAACAAGATACATTATAGATGAAGTAGATTAATACGATATCCTGCATGGTACGAGAAGAGGCTTTTTTGTAGCATATTCAGATTAATGACGTGTTTATGAAAAAGAAAAAAAAAATGTAGAGTTATCTGGCGATCATTAATTTTAGGGCTAAAAGATTTTTTTTTTTAAAAGCTTGGTACATCTGATTACGGACGGGGAGTCAGAATTGCTTACCTAGCTCTCCACATAACTGTAAATGGATATCTATTAAACCCTAGCCAGATTCAATAAATACGCTAATATTACAAGCTGGATCAATTACTGTACATGGCCAAAAAAAGTGCCTGAGTATTTATGAAGGTGAAGCCCGATCAAAAAACACTACCCCTGAAACCATAAAAATCCTCAATGTGCCTGGTGAGACCATTTGTCGGTCGAAAAAGGTATAGAGACAATTTTGTTCCTGATACCCAGAATACGATATATTCATTCGGAATTTTTGACTCCTTGCTGACATAAGCAGGTTTGATACGCAAAACAGCTATTTTTATAATCAATACAGTTTCAAACAAAAAAAGCACAATTTTCTTCTCTTTTTCGGCCCTTATTGGAAAATTCAGGACGGAGGATGAAGGGATCTCCAAAAGGCACCAGGCTAATCAACGTCTCCCAAACCGGGGAATTCAAGTGCTGTTTCAGGCCACTTTTTTGGGCAAAATCCCGGTAAAATTTGCCAATTTTGCTAGAAAATTTCCCACTATTTAACAATTCTCCAACACCCATTTTCTGCCACACTTTTGTTTTACTAAAATATACGTAAAGATGCCATTATCTCGATTTCGCTGCGGGGTGTGCCTGCATATGAACCTCGACTCAAATCTGGCAGGTAGCAACAATTTGCGCCGCAACGCACCTTTAGTAATTTGGGCCCATGGTTTTACTCATGAAGGAACTTATATATCATGGGGAATGTTCGCATTCTCCGCCATTTCTAGGTCTTAGTTAATTGCTCAATTCCATAGAAAGCACAATAGACTCAAAGATGGCTCCAAGAACTGCAATCATCACTTATTCTCTCTACAACCACATTGCTAAGTTGGCATTGGCCCAACAAAAAGGTATTGCAGCAGCAGGTGGTGTGGCGGATATTTTCCAAGTAAAAGAAACGTTGCCGGAATCGTTAGTTGAGAAATTGGGCGGAATCAAGACTGATTTCCCCATCGCCGATAACGATACGCTCAAAAACTACGATGCGTTTCTTTTTGGTATTCCAACAAGGTACGGAAACTTCCCCACGCAGCTTAAGGCGTTTTGGGACGGCACGGGCGCGTTATGGGCGAATGGCGACTTGAGGGGTAAGCCTGCAGGCCTTTTCATCAGCACAGGCACGCTTGGAGGCGGCCAGGAAACCACTGCCATTAGCACTCTTTCAACGTTGGTTCACCACGGAATGGTGTATGTGCCTTTGGGCTACGCACACCCTGGCCAGGCCAATAACGAGGAGGTGCACGGCGGATCTCCTTGGGGTGCCGGAACGTTTGCGGGCGGAGACGGTCAGAGAAAAGTCACGGATTTGGAGTTGGACATTGCGCGTACACAGGGCGAGACATTCTTCAACACCATCAAGAAGTTTTAGGCTTGAAGGGATGTGTTCTGGGATAAACCGCGGGATGAAACTTGCCACTTTCAACTCAGTGTCAAGTTTAGCGAGTTGCACATTAGTAGATTTCAGTCTCACAGAATCATTTTGACCATAGTTTCGCCTTTCGTATTCTTCCAGATATAAGCTAGTTGTAAGATTTGTGTCGATCATTCGGTCACGAAGCAAAATCAATACACCACCCGCTCTTCTGTAACTCCAACAAGCCTATGTTTATCATCTCCGATAGCTCTGTGGTTTTCATGGATTTCCATAAAGTATTGCTCGCAGGTTTCGAAAAAGCATTCAGTGGCCATTGAGCTTATCTCGCGTGTAGCCCCCAATGGGAGATGAAAATTCCCCATTTCGTTGCATGAAGCATCGTAAATCGCTCACAACACTTCGCAATTGAATTAGGTGGTTTCGATCATGATCCGAGTGACATAGCTTGATCCATCTCCAATTCAAGGCATTATTGGTCGATGTTTCTTATATTTCAATCCCAAACATTATGAGTTGATGGCAACCTCGCAGAAGATTGATAACTGTTCAGCTTGTCTGCTTGATCAAGGCACATCGAGCTCTCTGTAAAAATGTCTCTTGAGTGAAACAGATGGTCCACACGCAGCTCGAGAAGTCCCAGCGGGAAAACCGAGAGAGGGAATCTGAGAGAATTTGATTCACGCCACAGACCGTCAATCCTGCAGTGTATATAGTGAGCGCCAAATGGCAGTTCTCAAAAGACTTCTTCCTCTCGATATCTTTATACGCTTGAATGTGCGTTTGCACTCAAAATCATCACAGCAACATAGCCATCGTACGGTTAAGAGCAGCATGATTCTGTTGCAAGATTAGTAAGCGAGAGACCCCAATGAAGTATTGCATCTAGTGCGTTATGCCTCTTCTAGACGAGGGCCACGCCAACAACACTGCACAGCATTACGACTTCTCTTGCAGATCATGCCAGAATTTGTAGATTTGATCCACAATTTCGTGTAACTTTTTATCGCTGTTGACAGCCACGTAAAGTTGATTCACACTCCACTTTCGGGACATACGGTAGTCGTCAACAACCGTGCCGACTTCGTGTTTTGGCAATTTCAGTTTGTGCCCGAAATATGAGACCAAGGAAATGATCGCATATTTTTTTTTGTGGGCGTCTTTTCGGGCGCCCGATCTCCACTGGGTACCATACCTCTCATCTCTTTCCTCGATGGAGAGTTTGTCTGGCCTCGAGATGTACCACTCTATCAACAACCTGGAAACTTCGCGGGGGTTTTCCATATCGAACTCCTTTCCTGAGAACCGCGGGTCTATCTCCTGCTTTTTTTTCAGTGATACCGATGATTCTTCGTCGGCTTCGACTGAAATCGCACGTTTTTCACCTGAAGTCGAAACGGGGACGGTTGTTTCCCCTGTAGAGGTGTCAGAAGATATGGATCCCATATCGGAGGCAAACGGACGCGACTCCATTGATTGTTGCGTTCCCGTCATTGTCTTTAACAACCGGTCTATCTTCGAGCTCATTTCCTCAATTGCTTTATTCTTCTCCCTTATCTGTTCCAGCAAACTCGCTTTAATCTGGAAAACTTCCTTGTGCCTGATCTTTGACTTTTCAAATTCCTCGAAAATAAAATCGCTTACACTCTTAGTCGTGGCGTTCGCTACCACATATGGGAGTGTGTTTGAAAGCGCATGAATAGCTCCAAGCTGTTGCTCTGCATACCTCTTCTGGTCTTGATTGATCACCTCTATGGCTCCTAGTTGTTGACCTGCAAGTCTCTTCTGATCCTTATTGATCACATCTATGGCCCATTTCACCGTCTCAAACTTCTTCCCAATGACCGGTGCTAGAATGTTAGCAGCGTCTCTGATATCCTGCGAGGCCGCGAATAAAGAGGGTTCATCCATTGCCTTCTTTATATCCTGCTTGAATTTGAGGAAAAGAGGGTGCTTTGTGATTGGATGCGTGGCGAAAATACTGTTGGGCGCTTTATCCACCAACAAGGCCAAGTCTTGGATTATGACGGACCTGAGGTCCCTGAGCATCTGGAGAAATAAAGGAGCCGTGCCGTCTCTTTCATCTTCCTCCAACCCTTCTTGGTCTGTTCTGGTGTTTACTTGATGTAACACCTTATCGAGCCACGGAAATATCATCTTTTGCAATTCTTCAGGCACCTCTATATCGCGAGCAATGAAGTACGGTTCTTCTGGCTTGTGCCCCGAGGAATAGTGGATGAACTGGAACGCATATGAATTGATGGAGTTAGCTTGCAAAAAATCGAGCTTCCATTTTTCGGGACAGCGCGTCTGTTCCTCGGCCATCTGATGTGCAGCATTTGTCTTCCTTCCGGCCAGGGTCTTCTGGGTAGACTTGAAGCCGATGCTATCGAAGAACATCGTGATTAACGTATTCGCGTAACTATCACTGACAGGTTTGTGTGAAGTCGAACCTGAGCTCGAGGAAAAGAGGACCTTGGCATCATACCAACGGCTCTTATCCATAAAGTCGAGAGCGTTCTCACCTGTGAGCGGCGCGTAGAGGTCATCAAAATCAAACCGATACCAGAGTGAGAACGCGAACGCAGACACAAGACACACTTCCACGTCCTTATGGCGGCATACACCCAGAAGACCAGGCAACTTATTCTCGCCCAAAGTTTTGCCATTTATGAACTGAAAACCTAGAATGAAAACTTTTCCATGCGATGTTTCATGTTCGCCGTAAACCGCATCTGAAAGCTCAAGCTTGATTTTGTTCAGACACCGGAGCAACAAGTGATGGCCCAACAAAAATTTCAAGGTCGCGTTTATGCCATCATAAATGTCTTTTTGTTTCAACGAGCCCGTTTTCTCGAGCATATTGATCGTCATTTTCTTGATGTCCTCCTCCGTGTATCGCTTTTGAATCAACGAGCGTCGATCCTTGTTTCTATAGGCTTTCAAACATAATTGAAAGGCTTCAAATCTCTTTTTCTTATGATATTTCTCCACTTCCTCAACATGGGGAATCGTGTCCCAATCCTTTTTGAACGCGATAGATCTCTCTTTCGGATCCACGATACCCGCTGTCTTGATTATGCCCATGTATCGATGTAGGATAGACAAGGAATACTTGAACATCCGGATTGATCTCGGCCGAGAATCCGAGCTTTCATACGTCCTCGCTACACACTTTTGCATCAAAAAACCATCCACACTGAAATCAGTTTCATCATACTGTGTTTCTTCCGCAATGTAAACAACATACCGCGCGATATGGTACGAATAGGTCTGGAGCGACGATTGTTGGGGTGTTTCCTCGTAATAATCCCTACATCTAGGGTCCTGTAGAATCCGGTTGATGTATCTAAAGAGCCTTTTTCCTCTCTCGCTTAATTTGCCCAATTTCTTCAACATGAAATGTGGCTTGGCCGATATGTTGACCTCTCCCAATAAGGCCTTTGGATACTCTAAGTTGTCAATGTAGCGGATGATGGCGGGGTCAATGGGAGGGTATTCATCTTCCTCAGCAACGCGCTCCATGTTCTGGAGGATACTTGCATTTGTGAGCAATTCCCCAACATATTCGACTTGCAGAGAATCTCCACTTTCCGGTGGTGAAGCCGCGTCTTGCATTTCTTGGAATTCAGTGATCCGCGAGTTCATAACTGGCTGAAGGTCTGAGGAGGAGTCATATCCGTCCGAGTCCTCCCCATCTACATCATGGCCATGGTCATGGGAGCTCAACACCGGTTCGCTCATACTCTCCAGGTCACGTTTCGAGGTGAAAGAAAAAAATAGCCAGCGGTTCTACTTAATTGGAATTACAGCATGGCGGATTGTTGAGCGCGAGCGCGTAAAGAAAAACCGCACCTTCGATCTGAGAGTCCGAAAAACTTCCAGGAGCCACATAAGGTGTAATTATTTTTTGTCTGTTCGCGGTTCCCCGTGCGTTGTATAGTTATCCTTTTTTTTTTGTTTACTTATTTTATCGCACGGAATTCAGAGCCTTTCTCAAATTCTCATCATAACATTGGCGCCATCGAATATCTGGGTTCCTTAGGATGGTTCTGCTGCGCTTGCCTACAATTCCCTAAATTTCACAACTCTGTCTGAAAAATATTCAATTTATGGAACTGGTAACAGAGTCATTCAGAAGGAAATAAATGAAAGCCAAATTTTTTTACCGAAGACTGTGGCACTTAGATTCCTGCAAAGTGTATATTCTCATAAAACTCAACTAGAGTCTTCATGGTTGCAAAAACCATATTTTTCCATGCCAGTTCTCTTGCATTGGAAACAAGATTCAACAGGGAAGATGAATGAACGAACTCTCATTTGTAAAATCGAAAATTTCTGGTTTTATCTGGAGGAAGATAAAGAAATCATTCAACCTCCTATTCATGTGCTTGCGGCAACAATCGACTATAACACGTCCGTGCTGGCTTAGTTTTTTTCAGCAAAGGAGATTTTGTCTGGCAAAAAATCGAATTACAGAAATAACAAAAGATCCTCAATTGGACAAAAAGGGCACAAAATCTGAAGTTTAGGAAAAAAATCACTGGCTCCAAGCTATGCCTTCCCATCGATTTCATTACGAATAGGGTGTTATATCCAGCAAGTGACATAAGTTTATTCGGGTTCAAAATCAAAATTGGATGGAGTATGGGAGCTGGAAAAGAAAACATCAAAGGATACCTCAAAGAAAACAAATAAACAAGATTTGCCATCAATCTAGGATATGGCTATTGTCTGACTCTTATCTTCATGTGTCCACATGCGCATTAGAAGAGCTAATAAAAGCTTCGGCTGAGACATCATACCCAAATCACATTGTAGCTCAGCAATTCGGTGAAAGATGAAAAACGAATTTTCACTTAGATTGTAAAGCCACTATAAAGGAAATAGCCGAAAACGAGATTCACCAAATGACTCAAATGTGTTTTTGCCCAAGCACTGTTTTTCTCTTGATCAACGAACCCGCAGCCAGGGCCCTGGACTCGTCTCACTAAGGTCTCATTCGGTGGTTCAAATGTCACCCTCAACACGAGAAAAATCGAACTTTTGCGGTGATGATGCCGAGAAAAATGGCAAACAGCAAATAGCAGAAAAAATTACAATAACCAACTTTTTGGCATATGGACTTATAGACATATGGACGTCTATTATCTAAAAGCAGAGACCACCACTGAATCATGTCCTGCTTAGAGGGATCACAGGCATACAGTCAATGATGGGCCAACTCAAATCAACACCTAGTACAAGATTCTAAAACAAGAGAGTAAAGTTCTGGCTTTTGAAAGAAAAGCTCCCCATACCTTTTTCGGAAAACAAAATAAACAAAATCACGATTTTTTCCCGATTACCCTCCCAATTAGACTAAGCTGAAATTAACTGGTTTACGCACGACCCGCGATCGCACACTCAACATGGCCAATTTCTCAAACCTCAACCTTCACCTCAACATAAGTCTCACTCTAGCCCATTTTACCCCGCCACGCCATGTCCAAGCTGCAGAAACCCGTGAGGCAGGACTACATCGCCAAGGTGCGCTACATCAACAATTTGCCGCCACCGCCATTAAATCCCAAATTCCTCAAGTATAATACAACCACACCGTTAACGCCGGCGCAGGAAAACGAGTACCTTCTAAGTTCTCTTTTCCGCAAGGAGAACTTCAACCCGTACATCGCACAGATCGATGAGGAGTACGGGATGCCGTTAAATGTGCTCCAGGTGGCCGGGTTTTTGGATGGGCTGGCGAAAAATGCGCTTTCGGCTAACAATTCGGTGCCGCTACACGCCAAGGATAGGGCGCTATTAAGGGACGCGGGAGTGGGCAAAATCAACAAGCTGGAGCCTGGAGTTTCGTTTTTGAGACGTACCGAGTATATAGCCGAGCGGCTGGCGTCGGCAAAGCCCGAGGAAAAGCCGCTGGCGAAGCGTGAGCCGGCCAACGACCGTGTGGACCCGGACTCGCAGCTTTTGGCGGTGGAGCAGAGCTTTGACGACGCTCAGAAGTCGTTGGACAACTATAAAGAATTGCGCCATCCGCGCAAGACCAAGTTACGTGCCACCGCGGCCTTCCCGCTCTTGCCCGATACCGGATTGATGGATACGACATTTATGGCGGTCAAATTCACCGGGCTGGCGCTGATGTCACGTGAGTTGCAGGCGCAGCGCAGCCGGGAAAAGGGCAAGTTTGACGAGCAGTTGCACCGCGATGCCTTGACTTGCGCGGTGTACCGCCCGATCACGTCCGAGGACGGCGAGTGGGTAAGTGTGTATCAGATGAAGGACAAAGCCGCACTCCAGGAGTTGAAATCGAAGCTAGACTCGACAGAAAAGGAGCAGCCTGCGAACTTACTTGATGGTGATGACACAGACGCGCCAGCGTACCGGTTCCGCCACCACAAGAACTACGACATGCTGTATCATCCGTTCTCGAAGCCGTACGAAGAGTTGGCGTTGAAATTTGTTTCTGAGAGTGGTGAAAGCGAAGAGCCTGCTAGCGGAGAAAACGGCAAGAAGCGTCGTGCTGCGTATTACTGTCCAATTTCGGGTAGGGTCGAGTTGAAGAAACACAGGGCGTCGACAAACACCGAGATCAACCGATTTTTGGATGAGAGCACCATGGACTACATTGACTTCAAGTTGCGTGAGCCCAATACAAATGAGTTGCGCAAGATGGACAACGTACGGTCTGAGTACGACCCGATGGAGTATGAGGGTGAGGACGAGGACGAGGATGAGGATGATGGGGAAATGGATGAGGGTGTTGAGGGGAAAGATGTGGCGGAGGAATTTGACGAGGCTGCAAAAGACGAGTAAGTTGAGTGCCGGTGCCCTATATACTTGCCGGGCGCACGCCCATGTATTATAACATTTTCAATGCTGAAATAACGAATTTCAAAAGACGTGTATTGAAAGCGCCGGGGCTCAGTGTTTTGACTTGCCGAATCCAGACAGAAAGGCGCCTTCGCGATCATTTGAGGAAATCTATTGATGGGCTCTCACACCTCTGTTTGGTGAGTAAACAGCCAAGTCATTCGGTGTTACCATTGTTTGAAGCTTGCCAGCAGTCAAGCACGATACAACTATACATAGGGTCATCATCAGATTGATACAAGGTAGGTGTTCGACAGGCGCTGGGCTGTACAGCTTCGTTTGCGGTGCAAAACTCTTATAACAGTCAATTGATCGGATGCATCCAATATAAAGGCATCTTATGAAAACTGCTTTTTGGCGCAATCTAGCCATGAGAACGCCAACCACGAGTTCGGACACACTCAAAATCCTACGAGACAAGGAAAACATCAAATGAACAACGTGTTTGAAGAAAATAGCCGCTTAGTCACATGACACGGCATGCCTCCTTCTTCTTTCCCTTGTTGGGGTTCACCTGGCTTGAGACTTGCCCGCTTCTCCTACCTCTTGAGTTTATGTCCGTGTTTTCCGGTCCGCTCGCAATTCCTCCGGAAGATTGTTGTCCCAGCCTGTTTTCCTGTCTGACGCTTTTCTCATAATTCCGCTGCAAGAGTTTCGCGTAATCGGAATCCTCTTTCTCCTGCAATTTCCGGGCAAATGCTAAGCTGTCATCAGTCACGTGACTTTCATCCAGGCCGGCATCGTCAAGCAAAGGCGTGAAGTCGCCGGCAAAATAGAGATCGTCGTTCCCGGAAACAGAGTTGATCAGTTGCCACACATAGTGCGGTCGCTTGAGAAACGCGCTGTCGGTGATCAACAAGTACAAATCGTGGTTCTGTGCCTTGTATACCGTCAGGAAATGGTTATTTCTGAAGAAAATCGCGAGCGAGTCTGGCGCCATGCGCGTGTCTATGGATTTGAGCCCAGCTTCGGTCAATTGCGTTGCGTTCTCGTGTATCCACGCCTCCATTTGCATTTTCTCTACTGTTTCTTCGGGCAGTGTGAGAATATACTCCTGTATATCTTCGAACGTCGGGTATTTCCCGAAAAGAGCATTCAACTCGGAGTTATCGTCGTCCTCGCGGCACCAGCCATGCACGAAGTGAAGGCCAAAGGCATTGAAGATCTGAGACGCCAAGTCTGATTCCTTGAAGCCACCATCAGTCAAATTCGGATTCACATCTAGGCCAGTGTGTAGAAGCGGCAAGCTCTCCAATAAACCGTTCACCACTTCGGAGCCGAGAGTCGGGATTTCAAGGAGTATATCGCCCAAGCACGAGAGCACCAGGGAAATCTCGATGCTGCCGCCAACGTTACGTTGAAGCATGCTTCTAAGCGAAGAAACATCAAGTTTTCGAGCCCCGGTCTCCGGATTCGGCTCCACATTTGATTCAGAGCCGTCAATTGCAGCAATTTCAGGGTCATTCATTGCCCCCTTAGCGCCCTGCAACCCCACGGTACGCGCCTCCACATCGTCTTTAAGGATAAGTGTGTTCACGAGAGCGATAAGCGGACACGGCCCGTTTTTCTCCTGGAGGAGAATCGGCAGTTTCTGCTCATATGGCGACCAGCAGATCTGTTTCACGTGAAAGCGCAAGTTCCCCATGTATTGATAATGTATGATAATTTCTAGAGATGAAGAGTATTTGAAAGTGATGTGAATACGGATAAATCTCTGGCTTGCGCGAATTCTTGTTTCTTGTTTTGTTTTGTTTTGTTTTTTTCGGCTTTTCGGGCCTTTTTATTATCTGGCCTTTTTATTATCTGGGGTAGCCAAGCCGAATCTGGGGGTCGGGGGCTATGGGCTATGGGCGCGCATGGGGCTGCGGCACCGATCATGGATCGTTAGCATAGGCAGGCTTTGCACTGTTTGCACTGTTTGCAGTCGGCTCGGCCCAGGCTCCAGGCTCCAGGCTCTAAGCCGCTAATGACTTAGCCGAAAAAAGTTTCACATTGATCCAAAGTCATTAATATTGAGTCACGATTTTGAAATGCTACCAATTCAAATGATCTGCAACCAATTATAAGTCAAATTGCATTGGCTTAAAACGGTCATGTCATTACATCCATGGCATACTGGATAAGACTATTTTACTTACTGGCGCGAGCGTCGGTCGCTCGCTAGCATATTGTCCCAAGTTCTTATTAAGCGTCGCGGGCCCGGGCCCGTATTGAACCCGAAAAGCCACTTTTCCTAGCGATTTTTTGCCATTTTATCGTTTTTTTTTTTTTTCGTAATTTTTTTTTTTTTATCAGTCGAGCCCAATTGGGAAGTGTGAATGGTATCATTCTATGTACTGCGTAGGCTGAGAGGGACATGATCACGGTTGTCCATGACTTGTGGCTATGTCATGGAGGCAAGGCGTATGACATGCGAATTTGAATAGTCTAAAGATAGAAATACGCTGATAATTTATCTGACAAAATGTCGCAAAAAGAGCTTTTTTCTCTTTTTCTTTTTTCTCTTTCGTTTTCCCCTGAAAGCCAAATCACATTCATGATTGGTCTTTTAAACTCAAAAACTCTCAGTATCCTCTTTTGCTTGTGTGAGGTCTCGCCCTGGCTAACAAGGAACGCTTCATGTTCATATACATACATATATATACTTGACGGAGCATATACAGAAACTTAACGGCGGTCATGATTTGCTACATAGAAGGCGGCACCGGCAGTGGCCATTGACACGATTCCCCAGACACGTGACTAGGATTTATGGCTGACTCGAAATACAGGCATATCGATTGTAAAGACCAAAGTCATGGTCAAGCGTACACGCTCGGAACGTTCGTAAATTGGTTTTTTTCATTTTGGAGTTGTGCTTTTTTTTTTTTTTTTTTCTTTTTTTATCATGTGTATTTCGGTTTATCGCTCCGTGTCCATGACATGGACTATCTTGAGAAGGATGCACGAACACCGAATATGGACTCCTGCGTTCCTTGAGTTATGCACTCAAAAAGTACCCAAACATGGCCTACGTAGCGTCTATTAGCTATCATCACATTGATCGATACCCCTAGGCTCTATTGAGGGTCAATTGGACAAGATGGAACATTGCTGCAGCAAGCACGGTGACGACTACTAGCACGGTAGCCCTGCATTTCAACGTCTCCTGCTGCACGTATTGCTCGCCGTCAACATCGAAATTGCCTCTTTTCTCGATGTTCTCATTGATCTTCTTCAAACTGCGCTTGGCGCCAGCAGGAGTGGATCCCTCGGGCGGGTACATGACATCGCAAAACTGCTGGATCTCGCCTAGCTTGATTCCGATCTTCAAGTAGTTGGGGTCCCTGACGTCGGATTTCTTATTGATCACTTGCAAGTAGTGTCTGAAGATCTGCACGACGCCCGGCAACGTACGGCAGCCGAGAATGAGCTTGCATGTGGTGCCCTTTCTGATCTTCACGTTCTTGTGCAAGACGTCTGGGTTGTTATAGATTTCCGCCAACGTGGCGATCGCCATCACTTGCGGAATCGCACAGAAATTGAAACTGGTGGCTTCGCGAATAAGCGACAAGTATGTCAAGACATCCACTGCGTGGCCCAACGCGTTCAAGACCAAGTCGTTGATGCAGGCGACCCCGGAAGAACGTTCTTCCGCGTTCTTATGGAAGTTGGGCAACGAATCCGTGTACTTCAGCCAGATTTCACGTGGATAGAACAGCCGCCCGTCCTCCAAATCCTCGAAGTAGTCCCGGATGATGTTGACTTTTTGCAAGAAAAGCCCCATGGAGTTCAGCAAGCGGTAGTCGTCGGCCAAAACGTCCGCATCCGCGAATTTCGCCAACACCATCAAGTCGGTGAGACCTTCACCCACAAGCCCCGCCACGTAATGGCAGTATAAGTCGTAGTCGGCCACAGTATTGACGCCGTTGGTGTTGAAGTTCTCGTTTAATATATAGTCCGCCATTCCGTTGCCCATTTTCTGTGTGATGCGCTTGACAATGTCCTGGTAGGCAGGTTTCAACTTATGAAACTCGGCCAAAATGTTGTCGAACCCTGTTAACACTACGCGGTCACGCTCGGTCTCGGCGTTGCCATGGAATGTCCAGTCTTTGGTGTTCAACTTATCATGGAACGTTCTCAAAAGCGGCACCTTGATTTTCGGGTCGATCAGCATATCGTCCTCGACGGTGTCGAGCGCCCGCAACACCAAGTAAAAAATCATGATCGCATCTCTCAATTCCGGGTGCAACTCCTTGATCACGGCCGAAAACGACCGCGAGGTGATATCCAAGTACTTGTAACAGGTCACGAGCGTGCCTGGCGCGTGCGAGAGGTCGAGCGGGAACATGGATGTTTTGAAGCCGAAAAACTGCACCACCGCCAACAATTCCGTTGGGTGGCTCACAAGCTGGACCAACTTACCCATGCTAGTGAATATTTGGTAGGGTCAGGAAAGGACTTACTCAGCGAACAAAGCAAGTTGCTGGGGAATAGAAATATCTGGGGAAATTTCCGGAATGTTTATAAAGCCAGAATAGCAAAATTCCGAAAAATATCCGTATTTTCAACAAATATGAGTACCAATGCTGGGGGTGTTGGAGTATTTGACGCTTGGATTTTGAGATTCGCCTCGTACGCGGGCAGGCAGGTCGTATAGGGAGAAAAAAAAAAAAAAAAAAACGTGGGCCGACAGACACGCGACCGTGGGCCCGTGGAGCGCGATAGATGGCGCGATCCTTTGCAATGGGAAATTAAATAATTATTTATTGATGATTGATAACCGGCTTTTTTTATTCCGATCTTGTTGGAAAATTTAAAAAAAAATGCTTGCATTTTCTGCTGAAACTCTGTGTGATCAAAATTGCAAACAGCTGCAAAAAAAGTAGTTAGTGCCGTAATTATCCCCATTTGCATTGGGCTCAGTCCATGACAGCGCCAGAGCCAGAGCCAAAGCCAAAGCCAGGGAAGGGTTCTGGGAGATTACACCACTAGTAGGCAAAGCCAGTGAATCTGAAGACATGTGCTGCTGCGAATCTCCATTCGTATTGTCTGCGCTGGTTTATGAAACAAGCATATCTTTACTGGGAAATGTCTCCGTTTGGGCTCTTGTCACCGTTTTTTTGACATCTCGTTTGCTGGTCATGTCACTTTCCGAGTGGCTCTCTTACTTACGACCAGGACATTCTCAGACATAATCTCAGTGACTGAACTAAGGTGTATGAGACTCAAACAAGTTGTGCGTGACCAGACTAAAGCTACGGGAATGCAGCATAAGAAGAAGAAAGAAAAAGAACAAAATACAGGAATTTCAAAAGAAAGAATGTAATGAAAAAAAGTGTACTTTGTTCACGCTCCGATCTTTTTGACCTTCGTTGAGTCGCACTTCTCGCTACCAACTCTCAGTGCGAGTGCTTCTCATTCTTTATTGAAAGGTCTCCAAATGGAGCTCAAACTTTACCCATTGGTGAGCTCCATAGGCATGTCTTTATGAAGAAGCAAAGAGTCGTGTTGATTTCGGAAAACATAAGTATAATTCCTCAAAAGACTATTGGCTATGACCAGAAACATATCCGTCTTTATCAGATTCAACCTTTTTCGAAACCAACTTTGACCAAGGGTCAGACATAAGCCTGGACAAATAGATTGACCGTGAGTAGATTGAGTCAAGCTTATTATAGCGGGGTGATGATTGAGTTAAAACTGGAAAATATACAATGAAAACTTGTTGCCGTCCAACCTTATTCGGAGCGGCCGGGCTTCCGTCCATGCCTCCTACCTAACACCAAGCGAATCCTAATTTCCACCGATGTTACTCGGGAGATGGAGTGTCTTATAGGTAAACGATAAGCAGTTTTGCATGAAATAAATTTGGAACTCAGCTCCTGATCTTTTCAATATCCGACATGTCTCGATCTTCAATAGATTCATAAAGAGGCCAAAAAGAACAGAATTCCATGGCTCATAAAGTCAATTGACTGGCGATTTGTTGTGTTTTGTATTGCCTAATTGCCTGTGCAGAGTTGCAGTGTATACATTCTTTCCTCCTTGATGCCAACCACAACAATGTCCTCTATCTTTGCGTCTGAAAAACATTCCTTTCTTATTTTTCGCTCTTTTCATTGAACTTATCAAAGTCATTCTCTGAATCAAAAACTGATAAGCCAGAATTGCCTATGTAGCCATCCACAAAACTATGTATTCGTAGAGAGCTTCGATTAGCCAATAAAGCTGGAATAGCCACGCTGTAGAGCTCTGGAAGAACATTAATAAAATATTTCTACAGATACGTTCAAACACCGAAGTCTCATATAGTCCAATTATATTACCGTATTTGAATTTTAACGTCATATTCAAAAGCGCGCATGCATCTTCCGAATCAATAGCACAATAAGTCAAGATTCATGTCATAAAATGGCAAGCGCAGTCCTTTCACGGTAAAAATATTGAGGTCACGATTATCATTTTTGGGTGTCATCATCAAAAATGACACATTATTCGCCAAATTCCTGCTTTTGAGCTGGTAATTGGCACCACAAAGATATTTGCGAAATCAGCTAAATGGCCTACTCGATTAGCTCTCTGCAGGATTTTGCAGCCAGTAAGCACCTTAAATATACTAGCCCACTCGAAATTTTCCTTCGCCATCCCAAACTGCTTTTTTTCTTCGCTATCAGACTTTTGCTCACCAAATTGCAAATAAATCAACCCCTAAATAATGAATTTGATGATTTTCGGCACCACCGGGCTCTGTGGTGCAGGTTTTTTGGCCAGTGCCGAGAAATCAGACCACTTTTCTACAATCACATCTGTGACTAGACGCCCGGTTCACACAAACCATCTGAAGGTCAGAAAATTTGTTGAAGACGATGTCAACAGATATTTAGAAATCATTTCAGAAGAAAAACCACTGGTGTTGTTTTCTGCTTTGGCCACTACTCACAAAGCCGCAGGCACCGCAAGGGCTTTTGTGAATACTGACTATGGAATTAATCTCAAGATCGCCAAAGCGGCAAAAGCTGCTGGTGTTGACACTTTTGTGTTAGTTTCTTCAATCTTGGCTTCACCGCTGTCGCATATTGTTTATTTCAAAACAAAGGGCAGGCTCGAACGGGACATTTTGGCATTGAAATTTCCCAGGACCATTTTCCTAAGGCCCGGGCCATTGGTGGGCAAAAGGGACAGATCCATGGGCCTTCATAATGACGTGAGCGCAACTGTTTTTGGGCATTTTCAAGGATCTTTCTTGGGCAACAATTTGTTTTTTGCCACAACCGGCTCTGATGTTGGCACGGCAGCAGTCAGGCTGATTTTGGCCAGCAGATCAAACACGGCGCTGCCTATTGTTGAGATTGTGAGTTGTAAGCGGATTTTGCAGCTTGCGTCTGGGAAAAGATAAGTCAGTGGCGTGGATGGTTTCGTGTATGGTCACAAGGATGTGCATTGGAGTATTTGCTAATATAGCTGAGCTATGAATTTCAATTCTTCCATTCTCTTCAACAAGAATGCCTATATGACTTCACGTAGAATAGTTGAGTGTAGATCACGAAGCAGCGCATCAGTTGAGTTTCCTTTCTTACAACATCTAGCACTAGCATGAGATGTATGAGTGACCAGTTTGACAGGGCAATCCATGAGAAAGGCAATGAAGATTTTTTCGGGGTTCTCAAACCTACTGCGATCTTCACTCAATGCACCATTCTGACCGTTGATATTATCTTTTTGGTAGAATTTTACTTCTCAATTTCATATGCAGCGATCAAGCAACAAAACATCCTTTTACCTCGAGAAGAGAAAAAAAAACTTCACTGTGAAACTCCAGCAATCTCATGATAGGTACAATATTTTCCTTTTCCATCTCACGAACATCAACCGAGATTCGCAAAGACTATAGCATCACGTCGTTTCAAATCACTGAGGAATACATTCCATAGCTTGACAAGCGTATATGAGTCAAAGGTGGGTGTAGTAGACGCCTAAGCAATTATCTCGCTTCAGCACGGAACTCCTTCCGAGAAAAAACGACACTAATAACATTGCCTCGACCAAATATTATAGATTTTGAGCACGAATTCCAGCCGCTCACTTCCCGCCTTCGATCTTCTCAAACCATTTTCTGGCCAGTTTCACATTCTCCAAGATCAACAAGTCTTCCAGGGTGTTTCTACAACCGCCACCTGAGCCGCGGTCACGGAGCACAATCATGATGAACAAGTTATCGGTGAGGAAATCGATATAAAAATGCAGCCCGTTTGAGCCGCGGATCACCAAGTTCTGGAAGTTCGACCGGAGCTTGCCGAGTGACTGCTTGTATGTCTTAATGATGTTAGAAATCTTCTCAAATCGTTTCGGGTCCAATGCGTCGAGCGAATTTGAGGATAAGTGTGACCCCTGCGACAGGCTTTGCCGCTGGATAGACGCCGTGGAAGAAATCACCAAAAACGTTGTTTTCTCAAACAATATGATTTCTTCTGCATCAAGCACCTCGTTAAACTTCAAGAGATTACTATTGAACAAATTCATGTTCGGGATAAGCGAGCACACGATCTGCGACCACGCCTTATATAGCGATTCGTCCCAGATCGAGGTGGGGAAACCCACCAATTTGAATTGGAACGGGTTTGAGATTTTCTGCAACTTGTCCATCATGATATGGAACAACTCCTCGCGTTTATCCAACTGCACCAAATCCATTTTATGTAGCAACACGAAAATCTTGGCGTCAGGCGAGAATTTCTGGAGATTCGTCAATGCCTTCACAAAAATCTCGATATCCTTATTGATCGACTTCAGCTCCACGTCAAACACATGAATAAGCACCTGCACCATTTTGAAAATGTGGTCCTTCTGCGTCGTGAAGTAATTGTCCATGAAAACATCCTGTCCGCCACAATCCCAGAGATTAAGTGTCATGTTTCCTAAGAAGCGTAAGTGGGAATGCTCAACGTCAATTGTGGCGCCCAACCGACGCGTGTCAAACGCCGAGTAGTTCGAGAAAATGATCAGTCGCATCGACGATTTGCCCGAGCCGGACCGGCCCATCAAGAGCAACTTTTTGCGCGATGATTGGGACATTTCGTGTATGGTTTTTATTCGATAAGAATGGTGTATTTGAAGTATGGAGTAAGCGTGAATGGCGTGCGAGCGATAAGAGGTTTGGTTGGTGCACGGGTGTATTGGCTGGGGTCGTGTTTTCAATGTTCATAGAACTTTCGGACCGATAATTGCAAACCAGAGCATCGAAGAATTTTTCCAAAGGAAAGAAAAGAAGCGAGGAAACCGCCTCTTGATTCCATCCGCTACAAAATAAAATGTTCTGAAACATCCATGGGATTGACAGGTGGGGGAAGTACAGCCTTTAGGGCGATGACAACCTAATTAATTCTCATACGCAGCCACGCCGCTAAGCATGGTAGCGAAGCTGGCTAGGGTTTTATTTATATTCATATATAGTTTTTTTGGAGAGCTAGGTAAGCAATTCTGGCTCCCAGTCCTTAATCAGATGTATCAATCAATTAAAAAAAGAAATTGAGATGCTATCCTCTACTTTTCGATTCCGTTCTTTGGCTAATATGCGCGCGCAGATAGGTCTCTTACTTGAAATAGAATCTGACGTTGAATAAAGGAACAATTGATTTCAAAGTGCAGCTTTTGCCGATCCGTGGAAAGGAAACAAAAGACACGATTTATACAGCGTTTCCAAAAATAAGTGTCATCAATCTGGGGGAATCTTATCATTGTGGTGACGACTTCTTATAGCGTTCTCAGGACCAACATACTGAGAAGTTTGGGCGTAGTTATTCCTCGTGACAAGTCATATTCGATAGAAATGTGCATGTCACTGACTCTTTTTTCTGGGTCCGATTAATGCCAAAAAGAAAAAATAATTACAAAAAAAGCTTTGCCGTGACTTTTTCGCTCAATCTTGGATGCAATTCAAATGCATAAGGAGTCAAACTTTACGACGGGACTCGCAGGGAAATTAGCAGGGTAGCTAGCAGGGTAAGTAGATCTCCAACCCACCCATAAAAAGATACATGGACTGCTCCAAGCGTACTATTTCTGAATGATTCAATGAGTCCAATCTCCTCCAACCAACGTTTTTTATTTACCTGCTTACTCTCATAATCATCACGTCGGGGATTGCCGGCCCACTTATGCCCCCTTACAAATGTTGTATGTGTTGAACAAGAGCCCGCATCTGGCACTTTCGCGAGGAAATCTTAAAATCGGCGTGTTTTGCAATATGCGCCTTAAATGGTATGTGTAATTACTTTCAGCTCAATAGAAGAAGAAAACAGTCAAGTAAAAGTAACTCTTATACAGGCACAGCCATCGCAAGACCTGATTTCTTGAAGCACGGAGCCTGACCACCATTCTACAAAAGAGACTTTTCGAAGCTGGAGCCGCCTCGGGTTGCATTCATCGAATCTTAAACGCTCGTGCATCCCACACGTGATTTACTAATACACATTCAATCTCATGAACTTAATCCTCGAAAATCTCTCTAGAGTCCGTGCTCCTTTCTGATCAAATCAAGACAATTTCCAGTGCTGGACTAGGCGGTCAACGAGCTTTGGTTTAGATCTGGGGTGTATGGAGTAATCACCAGCCTACACTGTCTCGAGGCAAAACTCTGTATACTTTTATTTTTCCAGACTTCAAATCAGCGAACTTTTAGCTCTCCCTTTTCACGATTCCGTCTTTTCCGTTCTCGGCAACCTTCCCTTTGTCTTTTTTTTGGTTCATACTCCACAATGACAGCTGTATTGATGTTGCTACCTTCTCCGGCTGAGACGTTTTTGGTACCCAAGCCTCCTAACCCTTTGTGACTAGTACACTTCGTGTTCCGCATACAAATAATATCACCCGGTCTGATGTCGACCACCTTCGTGATGTTGTGGTTGAAATTTTTGTAGACCGTTGCCCCAAAGGCCTTTTCGCCGATTGGCTTCAACACATTGGAATTTGCGGCAGTCAATTTGTGAATTGCCTCTCCAACAATACCTGACCCAAGCTTGGACCCTATAGACTTTCCAGCAAACCCATCAATATTGTGTCCGAGACTCGAACTGTATGCATGCAAAATGTCCTTCTTGAATTTCGGTGATCCACCCGGCTTGAATGTACCAATACTCACACTATCTCGGGGGCCATCGCTCTGATATTGAAGGTCGAAAGATGTCTGCGACGAAATTTCAACACGAGCGAATTTTAGGTGAGATCATAACAGCTGTCGATTGTTTGTTTCGGGTCTTACCAGCGTATAAATATTGAGCGTGTTTAGGCCGATGGCATTATTCGCTTCATATTTGAGCGGGCTTCGTGGACTCCACCCACACATCGCCAAGAAACAAGGTATTTGCCTGTTTACAGTAGGTGTACCTGGTCTACAGATCGGTTCATCAACGAAAATCGATCAGCTTCATTCAGGCTATGTGACCGACTACCTCAGAGCAACCAAGCATTCTCTTTACTCAGCTGGTTTTGATCTCTCGGGTAGATTTTTACGATTTCCGACAAAAAATAGACCATTCCTTATGATGGTGAGTGATATAATCGCCATTGGCTTCAGCATCAAGCTTCCGCCCGGAGACACTATTCTCCCATTTGGTGTAGAGAAAAGAAACGAAAGAAAAAAGCGTAAATAACAAGTGTTTTTTTCTCCAGTATGCCCAACAACGAGCACCCGATTTCTTCTCCCCTTTTTCCAGGAAGCCAAGATATTACAGGAGCTAGAGGATGTACGATTTTCCAAATGTGACCAGAAAAAGCTCTTATCATTCGGTAGCTGGTCAAGAATTTTGCCAACGCTAGATTTGCATGTGCCCAAACACCGGGCTCAAATTCATGCACACCTGAGTTTACACCAAGATCCTTTCCCATTTCGCAGATATGCAATATGTTGTCAAGCCCGCCCTCAAACGCTCGCGCTAAACGGCTGGAAAGAGGGCGCTTCACCCAAGCTTACGCAAAGCTTAGCCAAGAGAAAAGACTGTGGCTCAAATGAAATTTTGGGCGAGGCGGGAGATTAGGCCCGGGCCGCCAAGCTGTGGCAGAAAGCCAAGACTCATTTTCTTGGTGTTGAATTCAACGACGCAAGTCTCTATGATGAAAAAGAAAACAGTAAAATAAAATAAAAGAAAGGAAATAACTGACAGCGTTGCTGCACATTTTGGTCAAGCACCCTCACATCAAAAACTTTGCACTCTTGATGCAAGCCTCGATGACTCTTACCGCCTTTTTCGCAGCGATGCCGGCGCGGAATTGGCGCACACATGCGCGTCCGGCTGGCCTATCGTATACGCGCGAGCCACAGTTCCCGCATATAGCCGTTGAAAAAAGCTTATTTCTGGCGCCGCGGCAGGAACGAGTCACCGAGCCCCATTTAAGGTATTTCGGCCTTCTCCGAAACTTGATGACTCATGCGAACTGTAAGGGAAAAAGGATGCGGAAAATCTGGTGGTACAGATTAGAAAAAAATGAAATATTCGAGCCGGTTTTGAGAAGCTGCTTTGAGAAGCAGAGGCTCACGGCGCAGTACGGACAGTCTCAACAAGTTTTTGGGATTAGAGACTGATACCGCCGTGCATGAAGCCACCCCATCGCGCGTCTCGTAAAACCGATCACGTGACATGGAGCAATATTCGAGGCAGAGGTTATATAAAAACAGGCGGCCCGGCGGCCAAGCCTAGTTGCCCTTCTTCATATACTGAAAATCACATGTCGTTCTTAAAAGAGCCTTTGAGCAGACTCAAATGGGGATTTATCCCAGTGAGAAGAATTGTTGACGAAGATATCGAGCCTTCTGAGGTTACTGCTGACGAGCCGAAAGAGGCGTTGCAGGATAGCAACTACGAAGACGAGAAAAAGACCGATGATGTTGAATTGGTGGAATACCGTGACGAGGCGAACCGGCCATGGTGGAAATTCTTTGACGAATACGAATATCGGTCCAATAAGTATGTGCGTGCGAGCCATAAATGGTACAAATGGTTTGATGACAACGACACGCCGGCAGAGCGCAAATTGATGTGGAAAATCGACATTTTGTTGACGTTTTACTCTCTTATGGCCTACTGGGTCAAGTACTTGGACCAGACAAACTTGAATAACGCGTATGTGGCCGGGCTCAAGGAGTCCATTGGCATGAAAGGCAATGACTTGGTCAACACACAGGTGCTTTTCAATGTGGGTAACATTGTGTTCCAGATCCCGTTCATGTACGTTTTGTACGGGCTTCCCTTGAATTATGTCTTGCCCACATTGGATCTCTGCTGGTCGGCCTTGACTATTGGTACCTACAAGGTCAATACTTTGGGCCAACTAAAGGCCATCAGATTCTTGATCGGCATGTTTGAGGCGCCTTCCTACTTGGCATACCAATACTTGTTTGGAACGTTTATCTTCAACCCAGCCATGATCGCCAGAAGATCCATGGTCTACTATTTCGGACAATACCTCGGTGTTTTGACCTCGGGTCTTCTTTCAGGTGCCATTGTACGTGCTTTTGAGAACGTTGGTGGTCTTGAAGCCTGGCGCTGGATCTTTATCATCGATGGCATAATCTCTGTTGCCGTGGGCATCATTGGTTTCTACATGCTCCCCGGTACACCTACCGATTGTTACCTGATTTGGCTCACAGACGACGAGATTAGATTATTGCGTAAGAAATTGAAGCAAAATCATACTGCTGGCCGTCCGCAAGTGAACCTCTTCACGTCATTGGTGTCGAAGGAAACGTGGAAACTGATCCTCACCTCGTGGGAGTTCTACGTCTTGGCCTTCTGGAATATGCTTTGCTGGAACAACAGTAACGGTGGATCTGGAGCGTACATTTTGTGGCTTAAGTCTTTGAATCGGTTCGATGCAGGAACGTTACAAGACTACACGGCCTTGACGCCAGGCCTCGGTCTCTTGTGGCTATTCGTCACGTGCATGTATGCCGATTTGTTCCAGCTGCGGTGGTCGGCAATTTGGCTCTCGCAGGCTTTCAATATCACCGGAAACGTGATCTTGGCCGTGTGGCACGTGCCCGAGGGCGCCAAGTGGTTTGCCTGGTGCTTGCAATACTTCGGCTGGGCCATGGCGCCCGTTTTGTACTCGTGGCAAAACGACATTTGTCGCCGTGATGCTCAAAAAAGAGCCGTGGTGTTGGTGGTCATGAACATGTTGGCACAAGCGTCGACCGCGTGGATGTCGGTGATTGTGTGGAAGACCGTGGAGGCGCCGCGGTTCTTGAAGGGGTATTCTTTCACTGCCACCAGTGCCTTTTGCTTGTGTCTCTGGACGTTGGTGGTCATGTATTTGTACAAGAGACAGGAACGGAAGTACGCCAAGCAAAATGGCATTGTCTTGTACAACTCATTGACGGACCCAGAGCCCGTGCAGGATATCCAGGCTGTTTCCGATAGCGATGAGAAGGTCTCGAAGGAGTAGGGTTGGGTCCAGAAAAACCTAAAAATATAGACATGTATAGACGAACTAAATGAACAATTCAAATGGTATTTATTGAAATTCCAGCTTTTGTAAAATTATTGTTGAAGATGGGCACTATTTCGAGATGATCAACGACACATTCAGGTAACTCTGTGGTAGAGCAAGCTGTTTCTTTTTTTTTGTGTTTTTCTATGATCTCGCTTGATCTGTCGACGCATATTTTCTGGGATTAGGATCTGAGATCGTTTCCAAGATATTCACTACGTAAGTTTTTTTGGTACTATCCGCAAGCTGGCAGTAATGGCTTCGAATAGTAACTCCAACGGAACATAAGTTCCTTTCCTCTCCCGGTTCGTATCTCTTCAAGCTTATCTGATAGAGCAGAGACTAAGTCCTAGGTCGCTGGTTCAACTCATGTCAAAATTCCGCACATGGCATCAAATATATTCATAGAGAAAATCACATAGTGTTCCACATCGACAGAATTCTTCGTGTGCCTCCTGTTGAAAACTGGTTCCCCAATTCTTCTTCTCTCGATGTACCTGACATTTTCAGGTGACGAAGAGCGAAAAGGGGCAGAAACTTTCATGACAATCTTGACATATTTTTTTGAAGAAGTCACGCAAGTCTTATACTTAGCATAACGCTTCACCAAAGCTTTTGCCTCTATCTCCTTCCCTTTGAGAAGAGGATGTCACTATCCTAAAGCTCAGTTGAATCATGGTCTTGATAATCTTGATAAGTGCAGCAATTGATTTCGGCCTAAGTCTGAAACCCGTTTTTGTATCGCAGAGTTCCCATTGCATGTTGCGTATCTGTCATCAGAGAGACTTTTGCTACCGCAATGGTCAGAGTCGTTCCTGAAGCTTCAGGTGTCAAATTCGACTCTAGAAAGAATCAATCTATTTGCCTTTAACCTGCCTTCAGCCTGCCAATCAGCGCCCTTAATTTCTACTGTGACTTTCTTTGCGGGTGAAATGCTTCTCCAGGTATTTGGATCCTCATAAAGTCCAGTTTCGCACTTAACGAAAGCCGGTATGAACTTCTGCGGGGATATACCTAAAACTAAATCGACATCAGCAGCCTGATTCAGCAAAATCACAGAACTCCATTTCCTTCAATTACCTTATCACCATCAGTATGTGTGGCCTTTTTTAAAAACACGTGTGAGTTCTTTGATGGTGTTTATTCAAGTATATACTTCGGACCCAACTTAGAGTTGTCACTAAATCCTTTAAGGACCAACAGGATCCGGTGGAATAAGAGGAATTTTCTCCCGCCACTCCCTGGAGGTACCGCTGTCGTGCCGAAACCATTACAGCTGTATGTGTTTGACACTTGGACTACGTCTTGGCCTTGGCTCCTATGCGTTGACCCCTTTCTGAGTTCTTCAATGTCTGCAACCACGAAATCGGTGGCTGCGAAAAAGGGAGATGAGTACACATTGGCCATAGAGTAAGAAAAGCTCATCTGCAAGCATAGCCACTTTCAAAGATCACTCTCCCTGCTTTCCCTATATCTACCATATTTCTTGTCTATCGCTTACAATAGAGTTCAGAGAGGAAGTCTTCAAAAACGCTCGAAATCCACCGGCACACAGATCGTGGTGGACCCGGAGATTTGCCAAGTGAAGCGAGAAATGGGTGGGTGCAAAGAATACTTTACTTTCCCAGAAACCTTCATGATTTCCTTTGAGTTTCCCTGGCCAGACTCTTGGGTGGCATGGTCTGACTCGGAAATGGGGACATTGAGCGAGCAGTCCGTGAGAACAGGGTGAGTGCGGGTGAGAATCAGCTTAAGTCCAAAAAGGACTTTGACGAGCCACATTTTTGGTGCACTCGATTTTGTGAAAAAGAAGAGTAGTATCAAAAGAAGTTTACGGGACGATAATTGAGGGTGTTTATATATGGGGCGAAGCCGAACATAGTGTCTTCTGGTGGCATACTGGATAAGTGAGGGTGTTCTGCTTTGGCACGCCAGCATGTGTATTTTGCTGTGAATCTTGAGTTTTTGAAGTATGCTGGTCGATTTTTAGGTTCCGTCGTTTCTCTGATAAAAACAGTGACAAATACTCTCGAACAAGTGATTTTCACCCACATATCTAAAGATTAATGGTCACATGATCCGGGGAGGTTTTCGAGCGAGACCTTGCGCATGGAATCATCTTGTCTTTGCAAAGATTTTCATTAGCTTTTTCCCTCTTTATTTGATTTTTTTTTTTCTTTGATAAATTTCGAAAATTTTCTCCTCACGAATTCAAACACTTGATTCGTGTCATTAGCATTGTCTCATTCTGCAATTGTGGTTTATGTCCTTAGCATACAGGGATTTGGACCGCAATGAGCTGATGCGTATATGATATTCAGCGATTTCCCTCCGAAAGCCAACTTTCATTTGTTATGAGGTACAATTTTGAACGATATGATAATTTGTGCTGGGTAGAAAACTAGGTTCTTCTCTTTTTTAAAATATAAGCACAATTCGAATTTTGCCAGGCAGAATAGGTATTTACATTATTGTTGTTAGAGTAGAAAACTTTGGTATACCATTAAGAGTTCTTCAGAATTTGATACAAACCATATTTCGGCCTATAACAAAACAAAACAAGTGAGGAGGCGGTATTGAAAAAATAACTTCATCATATTTCGCCGAAGAAGACCGAACATGAAGGTGACTTCACGTACCCTGGAAAATTGGGAGAGAATAGTGTTGTGGAGGGCTAGGCTAGCAATTCTGGCTTCCAGCCCTTTAACAGATGTATCTAGCAAAAAAAAAGAAATTAAAATCACGGGAGTGTCAAAGTCACCCTTTTTAGAAGTACGACATTTGATATCAGGTAGGTCAGGCGAAGGAAAAATCTATACCAGACTCGGCTCATAACGATTATTTATTTAGTGCAAAATGGGGTTTCTTCAAAAGGGCGTATATTTGAGGTGTCGCTCATCGCTAGCTTTTCTGAGATGAAGCCAAATTGACTCATGTGCCAAGATCGGTCTGAACATCTTATCGCCGTATCGCATTCTCGTTCTAACATACTCCTTTGGCGTCCATGACCCCGTTCTTGAGATAATATTTGTTAAAAAAGAGATTCTAGCAAGATATTGTCAACAGAAAGCCTTCCCCATGATAAATTGCTATATATGCCGAAATATCAAAATGATTTGAAGCAGCGAGGCGTTTATTGGTCCATCGGTTAGGCAAGGCTCGTCGTCTCCACTATTATACATTTAGGTCTCCCGGATACACCATAACCCAAGGAAATGCCATGTCTTCGAAAATTCCTCTAAATCACCCAAAATAACAAAATGATCCCAAGGGTCTTTCCAACGAATAAAAAATGCCTCAGATCCACTTTTGCTCCAACGCATAGTGTTGTACTCTCTCATCACATTAGTTTCATCATTTTCTCACCTGTGCCTCACATCCAAAACACGAAAACACCGTGAAAAACAAACTAGGCTAACCCCTGAACCCACCACGGCCTCTAAAACCGCCTCGAGGGAACCCCCTGCCGCGGCCCCTGCCACGCATGCCGCCTCTAAAGCCGCCTCTGGGACCTCCATGAAACCCGCCGCGGAAGTGGCCCGGATCTCTTCCAAACCCGCCCAGTTCCACCTCCTGGCTCGCCTGACCACCATATATACCACGGCCAAACTGCCTACCTTCTTGGAATCCAGGATCCAAGTCGATTTCCAAGCTCTGGCCGTCCAAATACGTGCCTTTCAAAAACTTCATAGCGTTCAAAGACCCGCTTTCTTTCTTATAGATAACGAAACAGAACCCACACGGCGTTAGCTTATTGCGGTCGAGGCCCATGATAATCCTATTGATTGTGCCGCACTTCGAGAACAATTCATGGATCTGTTCCTCGGTGGTGAAGTGCGTTAAGTTACCTACATAGACCGTTTTCAGGTTCAAAGCCTTTGTGATATTGTCGAAATTGCCTCTCCTTGCACATTTGCGTATCAAGTATTGCGACGGCTTGTCCAAGCGGTCGGCCGAGTTAGTGTAGTTTTCTTCAAGAATCTCCATTCTGGGCCGTTTGCAGTGTTTATGGGGTTTTAAGGTTTGAGCATGTAGAAGCCGTGAGGCCGCACCAGGCACCACACAGACGGTCACGTGATGTGTATCTAGTATACGCCGACTCCATGTGCCAGGAAGTTCCGAAAGCTAGCGTCTGGGCCTAGCAGGCCGTTTTCAGGGCTACGGTTTCAATACTCCAAAAAAACATCAAAAAAAAGGCTTGGTTGATAGCGTTGTGGCGGAGAAGCACGTCGCATCACGTGACCTCATTCAAACGTCATCCCAGGATTTATTAAAACAACATCAAGCTTCGAGCATAGCATTGAAAACAATTCTTTTCGTAAACCAAAAAAACATCAATTTTAAAAGCACAGAAATGCCCCAAATCTCCTTTTTAACCACATGTATTTATCAAATTTCATGGTCCTTTATTCATCACTAGGCTTATGGAACTCCCAAAACCGCGCGTTCGGCAGGCTCGCCACGGCCGAGCGATCCGGGCCTAATGTTAGACTCGCTTTGAAGAATCATAAATAGTTACGAAACTTGCACTTTTAGTGACCAAAAGCATCCAAAAGTACGATTTTATTATTTAAAAATGGAGAAACCTGCGGCGCCGCTCGAATTTATCTACGACTATGTCGAAAAGGATTCGTTCCAGAAGTACCTTCGCTTGACCATGATAGTATGCATCTATATTTTCATCCGAGGCTACTACTCAACATGGGCCAAGCAAAAACACATCAAAACGCAGCTTGAGATCGACAGGAAAGAAAAACAGATGGATGAAGAGCGTAAGGAGCGCGAGGAGGTGGAAAAAATCGAACAGTTGGACGCTGAAGCGACGACTTTCGGCTGGGGAAAGGCCACGAGAAGAAACGTGAAGCGCCAGGAGAAAGTGTTGCAGGACACCGCCGAGGAGCTTCGTGAGAGGCACCAGGGGGACTACGACGCGGCCGAGGACCACGATATCGATGATTTATTGGAGGATTAAACCCAGGGTTTGGATGCTTTATTTGTGATCACATCAGTTTCCAAGGTCACGCCATGAATTTGGTTTGATCACTCAAAAATGCTTCATATGGCTTTTGGCTACGACGCAAGGGACTAGACACGTTATTTATGAGATTATCAATACACAGAGATGATTGTGCATGATGATACTGACCCATAAATGGATGTAATGCATGGGGCCTGCATTTAGGATACAGCTTTTGTTGTGATTTATAGACAGACCAATATAATTACCGGTCAAAAATTTCTGTATAAGTTCTGTATCCAGGCAGACCAAACGGAAAAGTAATAATGCCATTATATGTGCTGACAGGATGATTCCAGAGACCTGATGCGCCAGAGATTTCATGAAGGAGTAATCTAAGCACAAATGTGGCTGCACTAAGTCTGAATGTGAGAAACTTACCACGCCATATAATTATTTGGATTCTTTTTGGGAAAATGCACCACAAACCCTAAAAAAAGTGCTTATGGGCTACTTTTTGATGGGCCTATACAGCTCTGGGTCCTGATGCTCGAGACCTGCATATAGCAAGACATCGTTGTCTATTGATAACAGTCGTTGATCTACGAAAGTCATACAATGAAAGCCGAGGAGTCACCATGCCAAATCGTAACCATGGGAGATCATAAATCATGGGAAAACAAAAAAAAAAAAAACATCGCTTTCCACTTTTTTTCTTGCCCACCCAAAATACTCATCTCAAGAATCGATCTGCTACATGCACGCCGGTATTCGCAATATTCAACGAGTCTCGAAAACAGCCACTGATCCCGCCCAAAAAAAGGTCATCTGGAGATTCATATAAAATAGCCAAATCTCATGACCGTCAAAAACCCAAAAACATAAAATTTTTTTGAATCCGCCCACCGATTGAAGTCCATCGGTGATAAACGAAGACGCATCGCGTGTGCACGTGACCAGCGTGCGATGCGAATCGAAGCTTCAAAAAAAATCATAGTCTTTGAAAAGCCACTTTTGCTCCACACATAAAGCACGACTAAAATGGCCGGCGACCCGTTTCTTTCAGATCCTAGCAGGAAGCGTAAAAGGCCAACAACAAGCAAGCCTCATCCGCGTCGAGAAAAGCCGTCGGCAGAGCGAGATTCGGAAATCTCCAGCGCGTCCGAAGATGAGGGTGCAAATTCCGAGCAGGAGGCGAAATATGAGCGGCAAGACGGCGACATTTCGTCGGACGAGGAGTTTTTCGAGGAGTCTGCTGCAGACAAGCGCCGGCGGCTCGCCAAGCAGTATCTTCAGAACTTGAAGGAGCAGGAAATCGCCGGGGATGACTATGATGCGCAGGATTTAGACGATGACATTTTGGCCCGGCGGTTGCAAGACGATGTCGCCGAAAATAAGGGAAAAATGTACAAGTTTCTAGCGGAGAAGGTTGGGCTGCAATTGCAGGAGCGGACTCCACGGACCACGCGGGTCGGGCTGAAAAACCTCACCGGCGTGGCGGTCAAGTATCCGTACATATATACCGTCTCGAAGGACATGGAGTTGGTCAAGTGGAAGGCGGGCAAACAGGGGCGGCCACAGCGCGTAAGGCACGCCAAGGGAGGACTGCGTTTTGTCAACATCAACACGAAAAACCCGGCGGCTAACCACCATTCAGCGCCTATTAACTGTGTCGCCGCGTCGCATGACGGCAGGTTTGTGGTCACGGGCGGGGAAGACGCACGCCTCATAATCTGGTCTGCGGAGACGCTCCTGTGCATGAAAGTGTTGCAAACACGCGCCCCGGTCAACGCGCTCGCGTTCCGCCGTAACACCGACCAGCTCTATGCGGCGTGCGCCGACTTGCGTATCCGCACGTTTTCCGTGAACCAACACGCACAATTGGAGATCCTTTATGGTCACCAGGACAACATCACCGATATCAGCGCGCTTGCGCGCGAAAGCTGCGTGTCCGTTGGATCTCGCGATAAGACAGCCATGTACTGGAAAATCGCCGAAGAGTCGCGTTTGACGTTCCGCGGCGGGGATTCCGAGCGGAAATCGCGCAAAAGGCCCGATTCTGCCGGCGACGATGACTCCATGCCACGTTTTAGCGAGGGCTCGATCGAGGCCGTTTGCATGGTTGACGAGACGCATTTTGTCACTGGTTCCGATAACGGAAACGTGGCGTTCTGGTCGTTGGGAAAGAAGAAGGCGCTCTTCACGCAGCCGGTGGCGCACGGCTTGCTGCCACAGCATGCACCAACACAGGCCAGTGCTGAGACGGATGCTGAGCTTGCCGCGGCCCAAGTGGCGTTGAGGCAGCCGTGCTGGATCACCGCGGTATATGCAGTACCATACAGTGATCTTTTCATCACCGGGTCCTACAGCGGCGAGGTCAAGCTTTGGCGCATTGATTCGGAATCTTACCGCACGTTTACCCCTGTTGGGCTGCTTGCGGTGCAAGGCTGTGTGGTGAAGATCGACGGTGCGGAGGTTTCTGACGAGAAAAAGTTGGTGGTGTACGTGGCCACGAGTAAGGAGCACCGCCTTGGGCGCTGGTTGGGCAGCGTTGGCGGCCGCAACGCCGTGGTTTCGGTGGAATTCGACGTTTAGGCGTTGAAGCCTTTTTCTCTTGGGTCTCAGCATCCCACCAAAATAGCATCTTGGACTAATGGCTGTTTAGCTTCTAAGCTTTGGAAAATCACAGCTTTTCAGCTTGTTGGACTCACACTGGATCAGTCTTCAAAAGCCTCTCTTTGGTTTGGAGCTTCTAAAGTTTCAACGCTTGGAGGGTTTTGAGTTTGTCTTTGGTGGTCATTTTGCCTGATCTGCAATCAAATTTGTGAAAGCAATGATCTTAAATGGCACGGTTTTTGGAGCCACACTAGGCTCTGTCATACTATATTTGGGAACTGCAATCTGGGCTTATTTCGAATCTTAGGATGCTCAATGACTGGCCTCGATCGTCTAATTGTCTCAAGGTAATGTTCATCAAATCGGTTGCACATTAATTCACTCTGCCATCTATCTGTTCAGATGTTTGGCCTTGAGAAGATGTTTTATGATCTCAAAGCCATGAAACATGTCGGTAAGAAGGATTTTTGGCTTCTTCTGAACCCTGAAATAGACACAATATAGCATATATCGCATCTCAGCTGTGGTCAGGCGCCCCCGCAGCGGCGTCACTGGTCTTAGTGTAGTTTGAATTATCTCCAAGATGGTCATTATGTAGAGTCAACAACTTCTAGGAAGTTTCAAACTCAATGCTTCGTTATGTATTGGGGTTATGGTTTTTTCTGACACGCTTCATGGTGATGAATAGACGAAAACAGGCCTGGAAAAAGGCTAAATTTTACCACACGTAATAATCCACGTCTATGGATCAGATTCATGCAAGATTCTCAATTTCCAATCAAATTTTTGGCTCGATTGAGAGACTCGCCCCTGATTTAAGTGTATCATCACATATGGCCCCCATAACACATATGAATCAGCACTGAAAGACGTTGCTGGAATCGTTGTTTATGAAGATTCGGCTCCCAGTGCACATATCCGATCGTTAAATCGAATATTTCCATGAATTTTCATCTGATTAGTGCAGCAGATTGGTGACCCGAAAAGACTGATTAAGTCTGCATGATATCTATCCGCTTGTAAACCAGAATAACGTCAGTTGACCCGGAAAACGTTAGAACTAGCCCAGAGAGTAAACACGTCCAAAAGAATTCTTAGCACGATGAAAAGGCGATGTCCCGTTTCTTCCGCCGTTCTACAGAAAACTCGATTATCCCAATTAATATACATTTTATTTATCACTTGCCCTAGAACGCGGCCTCGCCATCGTCATCGTCGCCCATGTCGTCGTCGCCGTCGTCGAAATACTTCTCTGCATTGTAGTCATCATCGTCCTCCTCCTCAAACTCGTCGTCAAAGTCCTCCTCCTCGTTTTCCTCCTCGTTTTGCTGCGCGTTAGGGTCTGCGTCGAGATCCTCGGCTAGACTCTTCAATTTCTCTAGCATTGCCTCAGCGCTATCACCATCGGCCGGCACATCAAGCAGGGCGAGCCCGCCATCGGTTTTGTACGCGGAAAGCAAGAGCTTCTTCTTTTTGTTCGAGATACCCATCACGGAAAAGAGTTCTTCCGGGAAATGTTCGAGCTGATATGGGTACTCATCAATCGACCGGGTCACTTTCTTCACGCGCTTGTACCGATCAGAATACCGCTCGATCGAGTCACCCGAATTCGCCTCGGCAGAATGTGCAGAGCCCGTGTAGAAAGGCCCGTCAATTAAAAGTTTGGCCAATGCAAGCGCCTGTTTTGCAGACGATTCTTCGCACGGCGAAAGTGGACCATGTACCGGGAGTTCAAGCGTGGGGCCCTCGGTGGTCTGGCCCTGAGAAAGAACGTCTGCATGGTCGAGCCCAAACGGCAAAAGCACCCGGTTCGCCGACCTGTTTTTGAACGACATGCCTATGGTTATTTCAATTCTAAAGTGTGCATAAAGCAGTGAGATGCTCTATGATGCGCTTGATGCGGTCACGTGACCGTGAGTTGGAAAGACTTCAATAGAGAGGCTTTTCGAAAAGGAAAAAGGGGGATTAAGCTTATCGAGACTTGTTTGTGTTAAGCAATTAGAGTTCTGTAACATCAGCATTCATTTATAGATGTTATTCATGAACTAGGGCCCCTGGCTCAACATGAAAATCTATGCGTTCCGTTCCACTAATCACGTGACTGGTCATTTTGGTTTCGGCGCTTTCAGTAATACTTAAAATACACTACAGCCTTTCTCCAATGATTTACTTTCTTTATGAGAAATCTCACATTTAAGCTGGGTTCTTTTCCCTGAAAAGTGAGCAGAAAGTCAAGGCTACAAGTATGGAACGTGCATCCAACCATAATCAGTGCCCATAGTATTCGATTCTCTACAGCGGGCGTAATTAATTAACCACACGCAAGAGAATCTGCCTCACAAGAAATCGCACGGATTCTTTTTATCCCACTAAAAACAAGATTTTTTAATGACTATCAGGCTGAAAAGCTGAATAGCCGAAAAGCCGAAAAGCCGAACTAGGACCGTTTTGCACGTGATCGACAATCGCGAGCCCGGCTGCGAGCCAAGCACCATAGGCCGCTGTGGTATCGGGTCACATTTTGATGTTTACATGCTTGATTTGAAAAATGCACTTGAAACCGGATTTGACACATTTCTTGTTCATGCGTGAACATATCTCCCGTTCCGGCCACAACACTCATCAAGTTGTTTTTCTTCTTTGTTAATTAATGAGACGTACAGTGTAGGCTGATTACAAGCCCTAAAATTGATACAAGTAGTTTTTTTTCCGTCTAAGCTTCGGTGCTGTTTAGTTTTCCGTTAACAAGTTCTTCGTACCTTCACCACCCATTACTAATTTATTGGCCCAAACTGGCTGTAAGGAACACGATTCGACAAAGGGCGGGTAATCACGCTGAACTAGCTTATGCATGTTGACATAAAGCGCAATTTTTTTTTTCAAAAAAAAACAGTTTGGTAACTGTTACCTGGGGAATGTCCATTTCGCCACGGAACAAAACGAATACTCTATTTGCAGGAAAAAGAAACGTTTAGGCTATTAGCAATGGCAAAACACCTTCAAAAAGTTTTGAGCCCCGTGCCGTCAGGTTCTGCCCCCACCCGCACTCATGTGCTCTTGGCACGCATGCAGGCTGACCCATCATACCACATTTTGCGCCATTATTGAGAAAACTGTGATTCTGGCTCCCGACTTAGTCCGAGACGATCAGGAGTCACGGTAATTGTTTGAAAGATAATGGCTCAGCAGACATATTCTACTACAGAATAATACCAAGGTTTTGTCTTATGTATGCTTTGTCTTGTAAAGAGTCTTCGGTCATTTTTACGCCGAATCGGGCTCTGGTGTACAGGTGTAATGTAAGCAGAAAGCTGTAGATAATACATAGCGTCAACGGTTCTATCGAGTCAGGATTGACTGCGGGGCCAAATGTGGGGTATCACGTGTCGATGGAAACTGTCAACAAAAGATGAAAAATTGTTTTGATTGTCAACGCTGCTCTAAGCGTGAACCAAGGATATGCGCTTATGGGGACGTGCGATCCGCGCCGCATTCACCCGAAGAACGTGCTCTCGATCGATCACCCGGCGCCGCGCACGGCCCAATCGAGAAAGAGGGACCTCGGAGATAAGCACCCCCTTTCTCGAAGTATGTACATATTATTTGCAGCGAAATCACAGAGGCCAAGTCGACTCTCTATCACAATGATTATTTGCACGCAAGAAGTTTGCCGCCCCTCTTTCCTCATTCAAAGCTGTTTCAGAAATGCACTCGTAAGCGCATGTTCGTATCGGCATCGCAGGCTCACATGCCCAGGAGCCGCCCGCGCAGCCCCATAAACCCATTTCAGGCATATGCGCCTAGTGGCCCGCAGCCTGCGCGAGCACCGAACATCACCCCACAGCAATGTATAAAACCCGAACAATATAAAAGCGATCCACATCGCTCGGTAATGCGTCCGTTCTTTCGTTCATCAGTATCACTTGCATTCACTTCACGAATCCGAGCTACAAACATCATCGCAATCAGAAACATGACTCTCCCAAAAACGCAAAAAGCAGTTGTCTTTGAGACCAACGGCGGTCCCTTGGAATACAAGGACATTGCCGTTCCCGAGCCCAAGGAGAACGAAATCTTGATCAACGTCAAGTACTCCGGTGTGTGCCACACTGACCTTCACGCCTGGAAAGGTGACTGGCCATTGGCCACCAAATTGCCCCTTGTTGGCGGTCACGAGGGTGCCGGCCCCGTTGTTGCCTTGGGCAAAAACGTCAAGGGCTGGAAAATTGGCGACCTTGCCGGTATCAAGTGGTTGAACGGCTCGTGCTTGCTGTGCGAGTTGTGCCAGCACGGCAACGAGCCAAACTGTGCCGACGCCGACTTGTCCGGTTACACGCACGACGGCTCTTTCCAGCAGTATGCGACTGCAGATGCCATCCAGGCTGCGCGCATCCCGCAGGGTACTGACTTGGCCCAGGTGGCCCCAATCTTGTGTGCAGGTATCACCGTGTACAAGGCCTTGAAAACCGCAGACTTGCTGGCCGGTCAGTGGGTCGCCATCTCCGGTGCTGGTGGTGGTTTGGGCTCCTTGGCCATCCAGTACGCCGCTGCCATGGGCTACCGTGTTGTGGCCATTGACGGTGGTGACGAGAAGAGGGACTTCTGCAACTCTTTGGGTGCCGAGAAGTTCATTGACTTCAGAACCAGCAAGGACATCGTTAAGGACGTGATTGCCGCCACAAACGGTGGTGCACACGGTGCCATTAACGTGTCTGTTTCCGAAAAGGCCATTGCTCAGTCTGTTGAGTACCTTAGACCCACCGGTGTGTCCGTGTTGGTCGGCTTGCCTGCAGGCGCCAAGGTTGTGGCCCCAGTTTTCGAGGCCGTTGTCAAGTCCGTGTCGATCAGAGGCTCTTACGTTGGTAACAGAGCCGACTCTGCCGAGGCCATTGACTTCTTCGCCAGAGGCTTGATCAAGTGCCCAATCAAGATTGTCGGCTTGTCCGAGTTGCCTAAGATCTACGAGTTGATGGAGGAGGGCAAGATCTTGGGTAGATACGTGGTTGACACCGAGAAGTAAGCGAATCGCGCTTCTTATATGGACCATTAGGTGACGGTCAAAGATGTTCAGGGGGATAATAGAGTAATAAAGAGTAATGAAGAGATTCATCGTAGCATATTTGGCTACAATTGAATGGCCTAGCTTTGATAACACGGTCGGTTTTTAATTGATAGTCCTTGTTTATGAAACGCAAGCTTGCGTTTGAGCACAATTTGGCTCTTTTTGGGTATAAGACTTGAAAAATCTGGGCTTCAGCTAGCGATTTGAAAATTTCTTCTTAAGGCGGCCATAAATCATCAAGCATGGGCTGAGACTTTGCTGCCAACCGCTTTGAATCCTTCATGGCATTGCTGACCGACATCTAAAAGTCCAGGATAGAATGATTTCATTAGTTGCCTGTATCTGTGAGCCACTCGAATGTGCCTCATGGAACACAATTTTGCAAGCGGCAGCCATTGTGAATAGTCTGCCAGCCTTTTTCATTTCTCGCTGCCTCATGAATCCTATAATACTCGAGGGGAAGGGGGGGGGGGGGGCGCAAAGTGTTCGAAAGTGTTCAAAATAATTGGCCTCAGAGCGTATTCACTGTCATCAGCCCGCTGGCAAATCACTCACACCAGCTAGCCAGTGAGCTGAGTGCACGTGGGTCGAAGAAGGTCTCCCTATTTGACGAAAATGCATGGTTTCGACCAAATGTATATGAAAGTCCGCGGTGCAAATGTTCACTGGGAATAGCAGTGCTTAGCTTGGCGATGCGGGCTTCATCAAAACGTGACCGGGAAAACCTTTAGTATGCGCTACCCGATAAGAAGATGAGTCAAATGTGTATCACGTATGCCGACCATTCAAGACCTGGCAGAATTATTGTGGTGGATATTAAAAAGAGATGAGACATGAAAGCTGACCACCTCAAGATGCCAGGAGAGTAAAGGAAGCTAACGTTGATACTCAGATATGATCTTCAGTCTCTGACTATTTTTATATCATCTAGAACCGAGACCGAGAAAATCAAATTAGCGTACCAACAATCCAACAGGATCTCACCTTGAGAAAAGTTTGGTAGACTCCGCTAGCCCTGAAACGCTCGATGAGTATGAATTGTTTCGCCTAGGCAGTAGCAGAAGTTCTTTGAATCATTAGGAAACTCGGTATTTGGTTCATCCAGTAAAAAACCTGGCGATATCAATAAGTCCATATGGCCGACACTACATAGAAGTAAACACAAACCGACTCAAACACGCCTTGAAATTTGATTTAAATTATGAATGGAGATTGTGTCCGTAACAAGCTGAGAAGGAATCAGATAGTCAACTGGCCGGTACCCCCCTCAAAACTAGAGTCTCATAATTCAAGTTTTTGCTACTTTAATAGTACCACCACATTATTAACCGCCCGAGAAAGCTAGGTAAACAATTCTGGCTCCCACCCCCTTATCACATGTATCATACAAAAAAAAAAAAATACAGAAAAACCCAAAATCTATTTTTGACTCATCATTCCAAATGATCTGGAATCTGCGACTCTAATCTTAGTCTGTCTGCCTGTCTGCGAGGCACCCCTTGTGCGCGCGCGTCCCGGTTCGGTATACTGAATGTCCCGATCCGGGCCGAATGTAAACAAACCAGCCACACTTTAAGCACCACCAGTGAGATGGAAATTCGAGAAATCTGACAGGCCAGAGACGTTTCGATTCCAAAAACCGTATATTTGCAAACAAGACGCAAAAACAAAACACCAGCATAAACGTTTTCCTTGGGCTATTCATAATACTCTATTTTTGCATCACCTTATTCAGACACCTGACCACACAGCCTCGCCAAGCCCTGCCCAAAGCGGACACTCATCACCAGAATAGCACCAGAGAGAAGTATTAATATATGCACCTGGGGCACAAATTCCAAACAAACTAGATAGGTTCCAAAAAGTGATTTTATCGTGATAATCCAAAATCGGTAAATTATCAATTAACGTATAAAATAAAAAATATACATAACTAATCAGCACTTTTCACAATCTGTACCATGTGCGACACGGCAGAAGGCACTCTAGTGGTGATGGTGTGTCGGGCAAGACACCTTCCGAACCGACGCAAACTCGATAAACAGTCGCCATATGTGCTTCTACGAATCCATAGCGTGGCGAAGAAAACACCGGCGCATTTCCGGGCTGGCCAGACCCCAGAATGGACGCACGAGATCCGGTTTGACTTGACCCGGGACCGGAAACCCCTCATGCGCTTGGATGTGTTGGACGAGACGAAAAACGACCCGACGCCGATCGGCGGCACCGAGATCGACTGTGCACAGGTTTTTGGCGACGAAAACAATTTGCAGCCGAGCGGCAAGTTCATTCTAGACCGATGGCACGATTTGCACTTCAACGGGAGATACGCCGGCAAGATCTTTCTCGAAATGACCTTCTACCCGAGCGCGCCCATGCTCCCGCCGAAACTATCGCTGTCGAATTCCATCCACAAATTGCTTCCGGAGCCACCGATGGATGAAAATACTGATTCGTTCCGGCACCTGGCGCCGGCCGTGCCCACGGTTTCTATGGGCGCCGAAAATGACGTCTTCGTGTCGTCGCCGCCACGTAAATCGCACTTTTTCCGGTCCTCGGACCCGCAGAAACACGTGAATGTTGACGACAGCGTGTTTGTTGAGAATTCCGCGCCGAAACCGAGCCGGTTCACGAAACTCAAGAGCAAATTCTTGGCTAAAGAGCCCATCACTGGACTCTGGGCACATGACCAGCGGCCGGTAGCCGAATCGGGCCCCAGGGCGTCTACAGTTCTTAGTGATGACGAGCTGTTGCTAAATGCACCCTCGCCACTAGATAATCTCGATGATCTTTCGGCGGAAATCGGCCTAAATATGGCGCCGAGTGGGTATTTGCCGCAGATTCCCGATTCGGACATAGCTCCGCCGCCACCGCCACCACCGCCGCCTCACTCGGCCTCTGCAAGCGTCTCGTCAGAACCACATATACCCACTTATACGCCTCATACGGGCCGTTCGCCTCACCGATATGACCGTTCGCCGGAACTCATGCTGGCGGCGAAATCCGCGTCTCTGAGCCCGCCGAAAAACCGCCGGAAACCGCCGCCGGACTTGGCGGGCCTGATGCCAGTGTTGAACACGACGAATATTCCATTTTCAGCCGACAACTTCCAGCTCGACGCGGCCCATGACGACCTGATGCCCACTAAAGTGTACCATATGGATACCCCTGTGAAACTGCTCACTGTGATGGCATCAGACCGCGAGAAACATAGCTTGAATCCAAACGAAATCGATCCGCGATTCTACGCGCCCACGCCCTCGGAGCATCTTTCGAAAAGTACACTCTTGCAGAGTAAAAATAGGCGGTTCGAGGACTCTGGAACGTACGATTCGGGATATGTGGGAGAGGGCAAGTGGAGTTTACCAAAACACGCGCATGGCAAGTTTTCGCCGTCTGTTTTCCAAAGAATACACATCGAGAATGAGGGTGACGAAAATAAGCCGCCCGTGCCACCAAAAATCCCGAGTGGGCTCTCTGAAAGGGAGTACTTTGTCTTGGACAAAGATAACTACTTGAAGGATATGAACGGGCGCCGGTTTTGACATTTTGGCGGATAATTTAACTAAACTAGATACGCTGCGAAAAGCCCAAGAATAGCTGAAGCAAATCCCGGCTTGTAAGCCCCGCCTGTGCTTTGCGTTGAAGTTTTGCTTTCCTTTGCTGGCTTCTCTGTTGTGGACGTCACGTGACCAGACGCAACGGCCTCTTTCTGGACGGCGCTAGACGTGCGTTTCAGCTGGCAGCACCTCGGCTGGATCTGCACATACTCGTCGGCAGGCTTGGCAGAATCTTCGTGGTCATTCAAATGAAGATCAATGGTTGGAAAAGCTGAACTCGACTCGGTGGCGACTGCATACAGCCCAGGGTCCGCATGATCAGGTTGGGCAGATGATACTGCTCCAAGAGAAGTCATCTCGAAAATGGGTGCTCTTTTCTCCAACGCGTCATAAATGATTTTGACGTCAATAGTCGAGGTGATATCTTCATTTGGGTCAATAATTTCTGAAAAAGTATTTGTTTGAAGCTCGGCTGCGGCGATAGCACTGGCTAATGCACAAATGATAAATAAAACCTGCATTTTGGCACACTTCTGGGTATTGGCATATAAAAGAATTCGGCCACGAATGCCGATGCTTTATAGCGGCCTTTATAAGATGTTGATTCTAGCATGAACCCGGAATTGAGCTGTTTTTCGTGTAAGTTTCCGCAATTGCGGCATATCTCTATTATTAAAACTGCTCGGGGTGTATACAATCCTTCTATATGCAGGAACCCAATTAGAACAATACACGAGCGTTTTCTTCGATAACTGCTCTCTACTAGATTTTATTGTGAAATTTTTCTTAGCTTTTTGGCTTTACTTGCTCAACCGTCTATTTTCAAGCATTCTCCCGTCACTTGCATGCTCATCACACACTTCATCCAGTACTCATGCGAATATTTCCGGACTCATGTGCGCATGCGTTTCTAGGCGATCAATGATATTTGATATCTGACTTTCTTCTTTGTTTGATTTTATCATCTTTATTTAACGGCTTGCTTTTGATGTATACGTTGAAACCAAGACAATTTCGGCCCCGCGAAGGAATGCCTGAAACTCCCGAAACTGGCCGTGATAAGAAGAAAAGGGTACTACGCCGAGCCATCATGCTGCCTCCCTTTTCGTGTATTTCTTCACACGTTATCCCAGATGGGAACCCTTTACATAAACATGCCGTTTGACTTTTCTTCCAGCATTGTAAATTATTTCTGTTTTCTGTACCTACTTGTTCCGCTAATTGCTCACTGCTCAGGCGGAATAGCGGACCGTGAATCCCTCCACGTATAAATCCAACGGCCGGCGATATACGAGCATCAGTGAACCACTCTATCTTGCTCATTTCAGGTGGTCTGCTTTGGGAAAATAGTATGAATTATCCAAATATGCCAATAATTTGACTGATTTTGATTGATTCCGTTTGGCTTACCGTAATACTTTGATGGCGTGTTTAAAAACACAGCGTTCTTCCCCGGCATCAAATATACTTTATAAATTTTCTAAACCGAGATTGAGAGACGAAGATGGACCGAGAAAGTCGAACAAAACATGGGTAAGATTTGGTTCTAATCGTCGAAGTTTGAACAAAAAAATGAGTGTTACAATAAGTCCCAGCAATTTATCAAAAAAAAGGTAAAGTCGGTGCTGTTCTGGGAACAATTCCATGCCAGTCAAATTTATGAGGCCTACTGTCCTGGGGTCTGGACAGCACGCTCACACTTTCGCAGCTAAAAATGAGATATGCGGATCCCAATTTTGGGAAAATAACACAAGAAGCCGGAAAGATTGTGCATCAACAATAATACGGATTCGGAAAAAAAGAAAGAAAAAGAAAAATTATTGGAAATATAGCATATATGGCTATGGAGATAAGCTCCTTGAATCTCTTAAATCTGCTAGTACCACATTCCTTGTACTGCAGTAGGGGCAGGGAAATCACGACAGGGCGTAAATCATACAAAAATTCAAATCCGATAACATAACCACCTCCAAAAGAATATTACTGCCTGCATTCACATTCTACGAGATTCCAAATTTCATGTACGCAAGCTCGAATCCAAAAGAATTTGTACTTTATCGTTCATCGATTAAGCGTCCTGCATATGTGTGACCAGCTCTAGATCTACTTCACCGGCAGTCTTAGAATCTAGCAAAAACAGCAATAACCAATTAATTACTTTGAAATTTGCTTGAAATCTAGTCACTCTCCTCGACTTTACCAGCCAAAAGTATACATATCTTTTGCTCTGCAAAATTTACCCGTATTTGGCCGCTCACCAGTGACCACCATTCGCGTCTTATATATATTTGCCCTCGCACGACCGAAAAGTTTTACTGATATCTCAAACTGTGCACATGAAAGCATATATGAAAAACGTATCTAACGCCATGTTTCGGACTGCCACGCGCCGAATTTCCATCAAGAGCTTGCCTCACGAGACACAGCCGGTCAACAAGTATAATGCCGTGCGCTCGAAATTCAACATCAAGCCCGTTCCGACCCAGGGACTCATATATAACCCACCTGCATCCATGCCTACAGTGAAGGAAACCCCCAGGGCCTTTTTGCCGCCCAACGACCCCCGCTTGAGTGTTTTGGCGGAAAAATTCAAGACTTACACGCCGGAGGAGCTCAGCGAGATGCCGATCATATATGCCACGAAGAAGGATAACAGCTTGACGCCCGAGACTGTGCAGGAAATCATTGCTTTGAGAAACGAGGACCCTGAGAAATGGAGCATTGCCAAGTTGGCGGCCAAGTTCAATGTGGATGCCAAGAAAGTCAATGTTATCACGGGAATCAGCAGGAAAAAGCAGCTTTTGGTGCTAGCGCAGCTTCTTGGCCAGGAGAAAGAGTGGACGGAAAAGAGAAGGCTTGCGCGAGAGGAGAGACGGAAGCGGAAGCAAATGTGGTTGAGAAACGAATTCTAGCTTGTATATATTAGTTTTGCATCTGTCGTATGGGAATGTACGTGCACCGGAAACCACAGTATCACATGGAAAAAGCCTGAAAAAGGGGCTCCTCTGGGCAGTCCTGTACCTGTACTGTCTATGAAAGCATTTGCTGAGGGTGCTCTATAAGCATGCTTTCGTTTGCTTATATCTTTTCAAGGAGGGGTCACCACAGGCGGTGTATAGCCCATGTGAAGCGGCACTTATCGGGCAGCCCGAGAGCTCTACCATCACCCTTGATCGTGTCTGCTATCCTTGAGCACTTGTTTTCATGACTTACACGATGTGGAGGCCCACTTGTTGACAAAGACAACATAAATTTCGCAGAGTCAAAGAAGCTTTGCCCGTTATTATCTATGAGCCAGCCAGTCGTTTTTGTAACTCGCGTTCTAGTTCTTCAAATGTCGTCTTCTCTAGGTCCTCGAGCTTTTCCTGGATATTGATCTTGAAGTGGATCACATCCTGTAGCATGGCAAACACCCGCAGGTGCATCTGCTCGCGCTCCTGCTGCGTCGCGTAGCGTGCCTCTCTCTGTAGGATTTTGAGCTCCTTATTGCGCGTCTCGAGCTCAATCACAGACTTATTGGCGTGAATTCGCATTGCCTGCAAATCACGCTCCAATTTCTCCGATTGCGCCGACCGGATTGCGCCATCACTCACCATGTTCTCGTAGATCTCATCCTGGGTCTCTTTGGCCTTGGTCACGCTGGCCTCCACACCCTCAATTTCTTCTTGCTGATCAAAGATTTTCTCGGAAACATGGTCCACGAGCTCGATAATGCGAATGGTCTCGCCTTGGACTCGTAGCAACTCTTGCTTGAGCTCAGAGCGGACCTCCAAAAGCTTGATTTTCTCGGCGCGCACTGTCTTGTTCAACACGGCGTCCGGTTCAATCGCTAGGGCGCTATCGCCGGCCAATTCGGCATTGATGATGAGCTCGTAGCTCTCGTTTTGCTTTGCGGGGACCCGAGCGGCCATTGCATTGTATTGATTCACGAAACTTTGCAAGCTTTGGAGCGTCTGGTAGATATCGCTCTCTTTCTGGGCGGAGATATCCTTGAGGTCTTCTATCCGGTTCGAAAGAGTGTCGATATGCCGCGACGTCTTGTCTCTTTCCACATTTAGCTTGTCGATTTCGCTGATGGAGAACCCTTTTTCTTTGATACTCTCCTCCAATGCCTTTCTCTGCGTCTCCAAATCGTTTAGCCGCACAGCAGCCTCGGCAATATCGGCCTCGACCTGATCCAAGATACTTCTCCATTGAGTCTGCCGCTGCTTCACCTTATACATGTACTCCGAAAACTGCTTGAGGTCGTTTTCCAAAGCCCTGGACTTTTCACGTGCCTCTTCAACCTCACTGAATTGTGCGTTTATCTTGGAGAATTTCTCCAGAAGATCTCGTTGTGCTTTCCGTTTCTCGTCCGCCTGGACGGCAAGGTCTGCTTTCGCCGCGTCGTACTCGCGTTTCATGGCGTCGTAAAAATCCGAATAATCTTCTTTCTGCTCAATGAATGCTGTGTATGACGAGAGAATATACTTGATGAAGATATTGTCAAAAATGTCGTCGGGTGCCACCAAAGTGTCTTCACGAAGACCCAGCACGGTCAAATTGACCTTCACAAGCCAATAGAGCATGCCCAAAAACGCCGGCCAATTCTGCCCTCCAACCGCGCTTATTGAGGATCGATTTATCCCATCCAAATACGGATATCCCAAGATTTTCAAAAGAAGAAACACGTCGCTTTCGACCGAGCGCGTAAATCGGTGGTGTGGGTCGATTTTCGCGTAGAGAAACTGGAATAGGAGCACGAAATCTTTCTGGGTGGGCTGTTTTAGCGTCCTGGGCGTGATCGGGTGGCCCGTTTCGAGCTCAAACCGGTTTCCTATGCAGAAATCGTAGATCTCCTTCTGGATAAGGCTTTGGTAGTTCTTGTCACGGAGCGGGCGCGGATCCGTGCGCCGACTTAGCCCCGCGGGTACACCTATTGAGCCGTAGCTAGATGAATATGGCTGCTGCGAGAGCGGCGTTGGTACCGTACTCTGCGCCGGCTCCGCCGGAGTGTAGCTAGACCCCGTTTGTGCCGCTGCCCCGCCGCTGCTGTAAATACTGAGCCGTTTATTCAGCGCCGGCGTCAGTAAAAGCGTCAGGCGCCTTTTAGAGGGCTCTGCAGCACCTCGTTGCGCTAGTTGTGCACGCCCGGGGCCTGCAAGTGAAAGCCGTTGCGCCTTGCGCAAAAGCTGGGCCGCCAGCGGCGTGTTTTGTGCCTCCGCCATCATTTAAATATATGCCTTGTGGGTGCCTATATTTGTTTATATGAGTCTATCGGTTGATACGCGAGGGGTAGTGTGCAGGACTGATGAGTTGCAGATTGCACGTGACGCTGTTTCTGGCGATGTGACTGAGAAAGTGGAGAGGAGAGGTGAATTATCGATTCATTCAAATCTAGACTGCTCGGTTTTCTTGAAAAAGAGGCCGATTTTTGTTTCTTTGTTAAGACACGTTGGGATGCACGGGTGTTCGGGGCTGGAGTGACCGCTTGTCTTACTAGTAGGTTCAGACCGCGGTAGTCAAGTTGTTTAATTTATGTAAATGGATCTAGGAAAGGGTGGATAGTTAACGGTCCTAACGGAGATCCAGCTAAAATGTACCCCTTTCCCTAGATCCCTGGGTCTAAGCCCTTTCTTATACTTGACTACTGTTTGTGTGAGGATGTAGGTGTGTCAGACGCATGCCTGCACGAGCTGAACACCCGAATCCTACTCCTATCATTCTTCAACTTTTGAATATTCACACTATGTACCGCTATTTTTTCTGTTGTGGCTCGCGCCGCTAGTAATCATGTGCAATTTGATTAGGACACGAGTCTTGCAGCAAAACTGGCAATGAAAATTGTATTTTTCTTCCTTTTCTTGATTTTGGCTCCGACCAAAAGTAAACAAGGACGGGTCAGTTAAGATATTTCTGACATATTCTTGTTGTGATTGCATGAGGAAGTATTAATCATCGCATGCGTGGAATGCTACCATATTTCCAAGAGTTCAAACAGTTAGAGAATAGACCGAGGTCATCACTTTTACACTTTATGGCAGATCACGTGATGATTTTGGTTTTGACTTGGTTTATGCTGTTTGTTCATATAGGTGATTCACGATCACCGAGAAGTACAATTTGAGAACCCCGCGGAACTTGATTGTGAAATAGCCTTTGCTCAGATCTCAATATTCTTAATGGCGTGTTTTATTGATGCCACAACAACAGGACCAGGGGGGACTTTCCATGACAAGATACGGTTTCATTCCTTGAGTCTTTGGAGATCCTTTTTCCCTTTTATGAGACCTCAATGCTTAACAAAATCTAGAGAACGGTATTGTCGGAGCGGCTAAGGAATTGACATATCATGCTGAGTACAGAATGGTCCTTGATCGAAACTCTTTCGTATTATCGATTCCAACTCGAAACATAATTGTTTTTTTATAATTTTTGATTGTTCATCAATTTCATAATGGAAATGCTGCAAATTTTCTATAAACATTTCTTAGGCTCCGTCAATTGCACCCTTAGGGTTTCTCCGCAACAACGCTAGGCACAGCACGTTTTCTAAGCCTACCCCGAGCGAGGTCTCCTAATCACATCCAGAATTAACTCAACATGACACACGATCCCTTTGATTTATCTTTTTAGCAAGCTTCGGTAAAACGAAAAGTCTTCAATCGCGAAAGAATAAACTTTAAAAGAATCTGAAACTGGTTCGCGCCTTGACCCCACAAAGCTACTGAATTTGGCGGAGATTTCCCCCAAGATCCATTCCAGCTTCAAACACGAGACACAATCTCATGAAGCAAGATTTATGATTTCACAAGATAAACTAACTTCATTTTCCTCAAAGTGTTTTTGCAGCATCATCTTCGAAAACTCGCGTCTGTTTTACCACCTATCAATTGCAATCGGTATTATCGTCGTAAAATGCGTGTGCTATGCCTCACGAGGCGCGGCGGTGCCGTAAATAAATAAACATCGGCCCAAACTAAGACGGCACGCAAGCCAGCCAGCACTATAAGATTAGGCGCGGATACACGTCACGTGATGCAGCGCTGTGCGTGCCAAACAGTGTCACGAAACAATGATAATCCGAAAACGAGCGCCCCCACTTCCACCTTCAAAACGTTACAACCCGTTATAAAAAAGAGCATTATTTCTGCTATTCAAAGAGAAATTAAATTAATTTGCACTTTTTGCCGGCCAATACCTCATTTTTGGTGTGCTTTAGTTGGTATTCGAGGAACGTTGCCCATTTGAGTTAGCCCTTACCGCGGACTTTTGCTGTGTGCCTCCAAAAGATTCATATTTTGTCATATATTGCCACGAAAAGGACAATCATAGTCGTGGTTTTTTCGGTGATTTTTCCCTAAATTAGACGCTTTCTGTTTTAAGGGGCTTTTTTTTGTTCTGCCGGCTAAACTCGTTTCGCTGGCTGTTTCTATATCCGTATTGACCGCTCAGCGTTGACTGAGTCGTCCAACAATTTCTAGTTGAGACAAAAACACACGGATTTGCCTGAGGTTTCGGCAATAAGACATTTTTTTGGTTTGAAAGACAAAACATTGTGATTGATAGACGCTGGCTTCAAGCAGACAAAGCGCTTCATTTACTTACGCGCTCAGGACCCTCATATTTATTGACAGGCAACAGATCATTTTTCTCTGTGATTACCTTCAAGTTATTCCTGATAGTCAGCCTCGAGAATCGGATAGCTTCCAGCTTCTGATAGTGTTTTTTCTGTGTCGGTCGAGTCAAGGCAAGACCAGATTTCTTGAAGCATAACATACTACAATGAGTACTCGCAACTCAACGCCAACCTCGTCTCCGAATCCGAAAACGGTGCGTTTGGAAGCGCCACTGACACCGCCAACGGCCCGGGCCCGCAAAAGGTTGCTGGCGGGACTTTCAACGCCCGACGCGCTACATGACTCCGTGCCATTTAGTCCCGGGATGAAACGCAGCAGCCTGGGGTCGGCACGGTCACCGGACCTGCGGCTTGGCGACGCGGTACTGCCCTATCTGGCACACAACTTGCTCAAAACCCCCGGCTTTGCTGACGATGATGGCGAGACGACGCCGCGACGCACCAAACTCATGAAGACGCCTCAGTATTTCAGCCCTGGGAAGAGGCTATTCGCTGACGATACGAGTCCGAGCAAAAAGGAGCTAGGCGAAATCAGCTCGCAGCTCAAAAGCCGGCTCAGTCTGGCTTTTGGCTCGCTCCAGAAGGACAAGACTGGCTCGGGCATCTCACCAGTAAAGTTAGACTTCACTAGCGGGCCCTATCTCGCCAGCAAGGAATCACCCACGCGTATGGCTCCTGTTCCCGCCGAGCGCGCTAACTTAGCCCGCACTAATATTAATTTGCAGACGCTTCAGGCGCTGCCACGAATCGACACGCGGCCCGCGTCGTCAGACCAGGACATGCACTCTTTCGGCGAGCCGCTGTACCTGCATCAAATCGCCATGCCATCCCCTGACGAGGAGTCAAGCGCACAAAATGCTCTAATGATGGCACTCTCACGGGCGAAGGAGCGCCGCAAGAGCCACACTGGCGACCACCGACGCGGATCGTTCGGGCTGGCATTCACTGATCAGTATTCGCAAAACAGACAACAAGCCAATTCGCTCAAGCTTCCGCCAATCAGTATTCGGTCGCCGCCAAAGTCAGAGGGTGCCTCGGAGCAGGACGCCGTGTACTCTCTCATGTCACTCGCGTCGCCACAGCTGAACAAGCATGACTTTGGCAGCTTTCACGCTGCTCCAATACAGGCGCTGGCTGCGGAAAGTTCACGCGGCCTGTCGCGCGCTTCTTCGGTGGCGATGCCCGTGCTACCGCCGGTGGCCGGGTTGATACGGCGCGTGGACGACGATGAAACGGATGTTGAAGATGCTACTGGCTCGGACGACGAGACGGCATCCAACTAGTCTTTGTGAAAGGTACGGACAGTGTCAGTTCAGCAGGCATGAGCTGGCTTCTATATAGACTTATAATAATACGCTCTGACAGACATGTGTGTATTTAACAGTACCTTTAGGTGATATCCTCAGGCTTGCCGCGATCCTGGACTTTCAAAATCGTGAAATGCCACTTCCTACAAGTGATCTAATAATATTCGAAGGTCTTTCACGATAGGAATAGTGATATTTACGTCACGAAATGAAGCAAGAATAAAGGTGGTTTGCTTTATCCCTATTTCGTATTTCAGAAATAGCCCCACATCCCAAAGTCATGAGGCGGCCTACTCCACCTTTCGATGAAAGATATCAACAAATCAAGTTGCCGCACATGAAAACGTAGCCTGCTCAAACGTTATTGCCTTACTTTTTATTCACGGTGACCTAGACTCTAGTTTTGAGTCACAACAGTAATAACTCTTTTTTCTCCTTGATACATTTGATCAACGACTATGGAGCCTTTTTTTTCTTTGCTTGATACATCCGATTGAGGACTGGGAGCCAGAAATGCTTACCTAGCTCTCCAAAAAACTATATATGACTATATATAAGACCCTAGCCAGCTTCGGAATCGATTACCTAGGTCAGTGAACTACCAAAACGTCATGAGAGCAATTTGAATATCTACTTCTGGAATCACGCCTCCATTAAAGACATATAAACTTTTTTTTTTGACTTCCAACTGATGCCAATTGCAGGTGCGTGTTTAGTCTTTACATCTGCACGTTGCAATCAAAACATAATAGTCAAATCATAAAACATGCACGAAAAATCGAGCTACTGATTTATCTCCATCACTTTCAAGTGAGTTGGTGGCCATAAAAGTGGGCTCTTCGGCGGAAATTCAATCAATTGCATATTCAATATCTGTGGTGGAACTCAGCAGATTCTCATGTGAGCACCAACAAATGGCCCTCTCTGACGGGTGCGTACTGTAATCAACCACCTATCAGTGTCTGGAAACACCACATTGCAACCTTGAACAAACATGGATTTGTTGCAATCTTTGATATTAGAATCGCAGCGATAAAACTGTTAAACAAAAACGTTTTTACGGCCTCTTTTTTGGATATGGTAGCAGTCATATTTCTGTATCCAATGGAAACAAATACGAATGCGTGATTATCGCGTACTCGCATATGCCCGAGACTGACTGACTGACGTGCTGACACGCTGACGTGATTCGGACTTGTAAAACCGTCCTGCACATAAACTATACACACGAATCACCTCAAGCGAGCGTAGCCAATAGCGGTACCGGAGAACGTCAGACCAAAGTATACAGAAAGGCGAAACACCAGAAAACCTGAATAAATTCCCATTTTTTGAATCGCAGCGGTGTTTTTAAGGCTCGAAATTTATGAAATTTGGGCACCCGAAGTAAATTAACCAGTTTGAATTCTTATTTAGCGTAGGTTTACCCGAATCGGATAACGGTGGCGATGGGAACCTGGACCTGCACATAACACCGGTGGGCCAAGGATTCCTCAAGCTGCGCGGGCCACGCTTAGTCAAGGCTCAGAAGAGGAAAGAAAAAAGAAATGCGCAACTTAAAAGGATTAGAATACCCTCGAATTTATAGATATTCATCTTTATTTCGAATTTTTTCTTGAAAAAAAACCCATCGATATTCTCTTTTAGAACAAAGAAAAATAAAAGGCCCATTTATCAAACGGAACTAGCCCTCGCATAATTGCTTGACCCTCATCTGACTAATCAGGCCCAGACATATCCCACCGAGGCCTAGACGCAAACCTTGAAAACCAAGAAAAGTCGATTTTTTTTCTTTGTCATATACACATATACCCCTGAAATGTCCGTGCTACTCCTTCTCCATCCCACGGTGGTCACGAATGAGGAATTGGTGAATGCTTCGAAGCAGAAAATCGCACAGAAATACCCCGATGCAAGCATCACTCAACATATCATCGATCGGGTTGCAAACGGTAATGTTGAGCTTTTGCCCGAAAACTACGAGCTTATTTCGTATGTGAACCCCAACGAGAACCATTTGGGGCTCCCTGTGCCTGTCATGGCGAAGCTTTTCCTGGCATTGAAGCCCCAGGGAGAATTGACTGGCGATTTACCCACAGATCAGGATTTAGACGCGTTGATGAGCGGATTCATCGTGCAACAGCCCGGCGTGTGGCAGCGGCCGGCTCCTGCAGCGGCTCAAAGCGTGTTGCTCAAGAAGAAAAGTGCCGGCGGCGAAAAACCACGCAAACTCCCCTTTTTCAAAAAAGCGCCGGCCGAGGTGAATACGCCGCTGTCGCCCCTGGCGCTTACAGACACGTCAGACAAAGACGTTGAGTTTGAGGATGACACGCTGATGAAGCGGAAGTTGGAGGACACAAAACTCGCGTATTTCAGCGACGATTCGAGCGATGCCGAGGATAGCGATTTCATCAACGAGGAAGACTTGATTGCTGATGCTGAACGCATGAATAATTACAACATCGTGGTGCCGAAAAAGTGTGAGTTGCCCAGCGGGAAAAAGCGCAGAAAGGCATGCAAGGATTGTACGTGTGGACTCAAGGAGCTTGAAGAAAGCGAGGACGCTAACACTCGTAGCTTGCAGGACTCGATTTTGGGCAAAATGGCTCAACTGGCCACGTTGGAGGCGATCAAGATCGAGGAGAGATTGAAGAACCTGCAGGTAAAGTTCACCGAGGAGGAGTTGGCCGAGATCGACTTCACTGTGGAGGGCAAAACGGGCGGCTGCGGTCTGTGTGCGCTAGGAGATGCATTCCGATGCGATGGGTGCCCCTACTTGGGTCTTCCGCCGTTCAAACCAGGCGAGGCTGTTACACTCGCGGGGTTGGACGAGGATATCTAGCTTGCATTATTTATTGGGAAGGAATCAACGTCATTTACTAGTACTTTCACGGTTTGGAGACGCAAGTAGGGTTATAGATTGATGCTGTCGTGATTACAAATTTGAAAGTTTTGGTGCATTTCATGAGGATCTGACTGAGTTCGCGGATGGTAAGACCTGTTTACAGGATCACACATGTTGAGCAGAAACAAAAAGAGTACCCAGGTTATTTTGTACTTGAATGCAAATTTGGCGAGGAAGAAACAGTTCCTTGCTCTGTATATGAAGAATGCTGCCAAGTTTTCCCTTAAACCAAGTTCTCCATGAACAGGTCTCGCTGTATACATGTGAAGCCATAGTCTGCTTCGCTACCATGTATTATAGTTGATGACTTGGCTCGGCAGCATGCATAATTCAAGTATTTGTCATTGCCACAATGCCTGTACCTCCAGTAAATACCTGTAACTCCAGTAAATTACTGCTGCTGCAACTTTTCGAAACAGAAGGGTCAGTAACGCAAGTCCATCCGGTGAATTTAGGACGGTCTCCTGAAGTATAACCTTTGTGACGATCTGCACAATTAAGTTCAATTTTCTTGAGTCTTCCGATGATCCATTGACTCACGTGAACATAGGTATTGATCAGGAGTGGATCTTCTTAATATTTCAGTCTACGCTCTGGTTTTGCGGTTTCCAATTAAACTTCATTTATTCGCCAGCAAAGGGAGAGCTGTTTGGGGATTCACCACACAGTACCAGAATATTGAGTGTTTATTCAAAGGTGAGTCGTTAATAATGAATGTCATGAGTAGAGACGGCCAATTTGCAGAACGATAAAGTGTAAAATGTTTCCTGAAAACCCCAATTTGAGGCTAGCTTGATTTAAATCCTTAGAAGCCACTTAATATAATGTTTTTTTTATAAAGATTGTAAACTTGTATTCAATGACCCGGCTACAGTTTCTATTTTTGCCCAAAATAGACATGTTTCGATAAACACGCCTTACTATACCATAATATCACCCTCATACGTTGATAGATGCTCCGATAACTCGAAGAGATTATACGATTGTGATTTAATTCAGAGGTTTGGGTTTAATAGCCCATTGCTGGTATTCTTCAGTATCCCATATGATTCCCCTGTGATTCAGCGAGACTCGCCTCAGATGCCGTGTAGCCAGGCTGCCATTAATACAGGGGAAGAAAAGAGAAAAAAAAAAAGAACAAAAACCGTTTTGCACACGCTATATTAGAGTTTACAATCTTTTTACAGGCCTTTTAAACAATCTCCACTCAGATCAAAGGAAAGGCGCTGTATGAGAGAGAAAATATGCGACTGATTGATCAAACTAATAGAGGAATTCGAGATGCGTGACGTTAAGCATCACAAAATAGAATATGCATTGGTTAGGGCAATTAAGAGAGATCACTCACAGAAATTCTGCTTTCAACCTATCAGTTATTGAGCAAAATCCAGCCGGCATTGTTTTTGTTTACGTAAGAAATGTTCTGATGTTGCTGAAAGCTACTTATGAATTAACGTTTGAGGTGCCTCATTACTGTAAACATTTTTTTGCCAAATTGATGGCTCAGATGGTAAATTCCAAAATGCTATCATGAACGTGAAGTACACAATGGAATTAAAGCCTGGCCATTCCCAAAATATTGATCATTATCTCGCTTCATCTCAAATGCCATTCCATGGAACAAAAAGTTACGAAAACGTTCTTAGATAAGCACGAATTCGATGCGACAATCTCATTGGCGCCACAGATTCTTCTGTGATGGTTTTCCGAAATCCCTTAAATCAATGACTTGAAAGAATTACAGTAAGACCTGCTTATAAGGATCACATCTTTCGAGCAGAAATAGAAATAGCACCCTGGTTATATTCTTAAAGAGCGCATTTTTGGGGTAAAGATCAATATCTCGCGCTGGTTAAGCCAGGTTCACTCTTTAACCAAGATCCTTTCAAGCAAGTATTACTGTATTGATAATTATGATTATTTGTATTTGTGAAGGACAAAAACGCTTGAATCGATCAGCGAATCACATTCACCTACATATGCACATGCGAGTCTCTTGGAGACCTGCATTAGCAATACTTGCCAAGCAAGAAGACATTGCAAAGGATCCATCAACTTACTGTTGAAAGCTCTCAATCATAATAGAGGTGTATTAAGCGGCTGTGAAAATTTGCTACACCAACGTAACAAACTAAAAGAAAGAATAAAAAGATCGTTATGCACACCCGCCCTTGCGTCAGTACAGCTGCAACAGCGCGGGCACAGAATAGCTGTCGTGTCCGCTATAGCTGCTGTTGGACACGGGTGTTGGCAAGCTGCCATACTTCTGCAGTCCTGAATCAGCATACTGCGGCGTTGTAGCGGACTCATGATACTTATCTGCGTAAAGGTAAAATTGGCCTCCAACCACGCTCTGCGACTGCGCGCCAGTCAGTTGTGGCTGAGCCTGCATCTGCTGCACCGCGGCGTATCCCAGAGACAGGCTCTGCTGCTGCTGTTGCTGCTGCTGCTGCCCACGCTGCTGAAGCTGGAGTGAATACTGCTGCTGAATCAGTTGCTGGCTTTGAAGAGGCAGCCGCTGATTGTTCGGAATGTTACTCGCAAGCAGATCACTGTACCCGTATGGGTTCTGTGGGTGGTAGCCTGTGTACTGAGAATAGCGCTGTACGTCATGTTGCTGTTGTTGCTGCTGTTGTTGTTGCATGAGCTGCAAGTGAGCCTGCTGCTGGCCCTGCTGCTGCGCCTGCATCTGGAGGTGCTCCCTGAGTGCTTGCTGTACCATAGGCAGTTTCAGCTCCTTGGAATCTGACGGCACCACCAACTGGGAGTATTCCTGGAACATGGTGAAGTTGTGCAGAGGTGTCAGTTGCCGCTCCATGTGCTTAACCTGGCAAATTGCGCACTGACTCATTTTCTTGTGGCGCCGTGGCTTGTAGCGGTAGTCGGGGTACTTTTTCGCGTGGTTTCGCTTTTCTTCGTCGGCTAAGGCATTCCAATGCTCTCTCTCCTCGACGGACAATTTCTTCCAGCGGTTGCCTATCTCGCGTGACACCTCCGGGTTCGTCTTCAACTTTGGCAGCTCCCGAAGCACGCTTTGGTGGTGTTTCTGGCGGAACAAAATGAACGCATTGCGTGGCCGTGGAATATGGTTCTCAAGGCGCTTGCACATGCACCGGTCGCTGCCTTTTGATTGCCGGGTGGGTCTTTTAGCGGCTGTTTTGGGCGGAATCGGGGTATAGAGGCTTTGAGCGCCTGAATATGACGTTTGCGGCGTCATGGCTTGCGAAAGGAAGCCCGCCGTGCTGCTCGTGGAGGTGGATATTCCATGGAATAGGCCCAACAGATCATTGTCGCGTCGGTTTTGCGTCAGGTAATAAAGCGGGACAGGGTTGTTGAAGTAGTTTGCTGCATGTGCCGTCTCATCTGCCTTGGAAGCTGTTTGCTGGCCTCCGGGAACAACCTGAAAGATCGAGGGTAGCTGGTTATTGAACATGCTCTGAGGCTGTTGTGTTGAGCCTTGGGAACTATATGATCTGGTGCTCGCTTTGTCTGCTTTTGGGTACTCATCAAGAAGCGCCTCGGGAGGGCAGTAGACTGTCGCCGACATTTGGCCTGGCTCTGGGTTGCTTTGATTATTCGTTTTGTGTAGAATAAAAAATTAAAAGATAAAGCGTTGGGTGTGTCGGGTAGGCCCGGGTTTAAGCACAACAAAGACGGAATTAGACGGGCGCACAATGGAGGGTGAGGCTGCTGGCTTGTCTTGACTTTGTTTATGGTTGTATTCGGCAACGATTGTGTTAATACTTGAGATCAGAAAAAAAAAACCTACAGAGAAGAGAATATGCAGCTATATAAGAAAGGCTCATGCCAGCTCGCTGGAATAAATGAATGTCTTTTCCAAGACACCGTATACGCAATGCACGTTCGTGCAGGGTAACGTATTCCAGATGCAATAGGCACGCTCTTGCGCACAGGAGACTCACATTCCAAGGGTTTGTTCTTTTCTTGTGTTGAAGCCTCAAAAGACAATATCCGTTCAAAATCTCCGCATGTGTTCAGAACAAATTCAAGGCTAGTGTTTTATCAACTTTTAAGCTTTGATAATAGAAAGAACATTATCAAGTGAGTACTTGCTATAATTTGAAGAGCGGATTATGAACGGGTGCACTTTTCTGGTGCGCCTTTCAGGGAAGGTGCAGCAAAAGATGTATGCAGCATATTGAGAGGATATGTCCAATTTCAGTAATTCGAGGATTTTCCGCTGGCCAAGAAAATCATGAGCCCCTATGTCAGTGCAAATGCCAAACCAAGTCATGCACATTCTTTTCATAGAAATTTGCTGTTGATAACAGATGATGAAGAAAGAAGCGAAAATGTAAAAGAAAGCTATTTGATGATTATTGAGTCTTTGCAACCATTATTCGAGATTCGAAAGGTTTGGTACTGAGCTTGCCCCTTTAATTTACAGATTTGGGCCAGTAGCAGGCTAATTTTAAAACTCAATCCCGATGCGGCGTCGCGACTTTGCATCGTATGTTAAAATTGGAAATGCGCGGATCCCTAACGCGCGCTCAAATTGCCAACACGCATCCACGACGCGAATGCAAGGTAAAGCCCCCATTCATCTTCATTATTTCATTGAGGCAGCCCTCAAATTCAATCTCAGTGAGTGCCAATAAAAAACCATTTCAATCAATAATGTCTTGTTTGGTAGTGAACATTCTATTTTCGGTCATATGCGTGATCAGATGCCTCTTGCGTTTAGCCGCCAAGCATATAAAGAAGCCCTTCCAATGTTTTTTTTTTTTTTTGCCCGAGCACCTTGTCACGCAGGGCCTCCGTATGCAGTTGCCACCACAAGATATATCGGCCTAGAAGCGAATGTCATGAAAATACAACTTTCATTGTTGGGTGCGGAAGTGCTGCGTCGCCAAGTGGGTGGGTGTGTAGAAAACATGATCCCCCGCTTGAATTGTCCCCTCAGCATATGCAATCACAAACATCTTGTCCTGGGCTGTGCCTTACAATAATGCACTCACTGAGAATTGTCAACCATACAGAAGATTCAGGTCCGCATATTATGTGAGGGGGGCAGGGCGCGGAATGCAAACAAAACAAGCGTGTTTGGCAATTACCCCAGTAGCGTGGCATGTTTAAGCCTCGAACTGACTGACATCTCACGCTCAATATGCAGGTGCATATACACGTAGGAGCCCTTTGAGTAAGCGACTATCCACCAGTTCCCACGGCCGTGCTTATTGTGATTTCAAAATAGCAATCTTCAATTGGGAGATTCATACATATAGGTCCTTTATGTGTCTTCACATCATGCTAGGATTCATGGTTGATTTGCAATTCGCACCCAGAGAAATATACGCACGCACTCACCAGTGTGATCCCCTAGTGACCATGAATTTCATCATGAGCACATAGTTTTGCCTTTTCTGCTCTCATCTTAATCTCACCCTGCATACTGAATGAAGGACAAAAGTCTTGGCGACGTTCAGGAGTCATGGTTTCTGAATGCATACGCATGCGGGAGCTATGCACACAGGGTAACGACAAACCTGACCTACAGGGTATGATCGACAGCATGCATTCAGATACAGCCTTGCTTGAGCCAGAACACGGCAGGAATAATATGCTATGTAGAAACTTAAAATAGATTCGAACAAAACCCAAAAAGAAAAGTGGTGCGCCTATTCATGTAACGAAACTCCGAATTCTACGTCTTGACAAATGGATTGTACAATGTCATCTCGTAACATGCTGATAAGGTTCTAACAACCAACTGAGAGCCAAGGTGACACAAAATTGTGGCGGGTATCGGAAAAATTCAGCTTTTGTTGTTCAAAACAATGCCATGGTGGCGGTGATTGTTTGTTTTTCATCGAGGCTTGGTTGATTGCAGATTTGGATTGTTTGTGAATGAACCTTTCGAGCTACGTCACCTACATCCAGCGATATAAAACCGTCAGCAGTATCCTTGATCGCGCAGGCGTGTATTGATGCGGTCTGTGTATAAGCTTACCCCATAGAGAAGACAATTCCATGCGCCGGCGAAACCTGCGGCGTTTTTTTTTTTTTTTTTTTTTCTCACTCATGCACGCGGGGCGCAATGCGCAAAACAATAAGGGAAAGTCTTGTATTGTTTTGGAAAACGATATTTGTCCGAGGAAAATTGAGCTTGCCAAGCTGAATTCGATTTGCCAGCCGAGAAAAATCACCTAGTCAATATTTCACAGAGCGATATTTCAAACTTTTGTCACAATCCAGATGCATGACTTTGAGAAGGACCTTGCGAGAGCTAAGATGGCCGTGATGCTTTCCAAATTCAATTTTAACAAAGATACGGAGCTTTTGGAAAGCTGACCAAAATCAGCAAAATTGAATCTCACAAATTGCTTGCAATTTGAAAAAGCGCTCCATCACCTCTATCTAAAATAGTGTATGTAGCCGGGTCCATCCCAATTGTTGAAGAACATTCACAACATTTACTGCTATTGTAGTAAAAGAAAAAAACTTTGAAGTTTTGTTTAACGCTTCAAGTACCTGGATGTTTGGCAGACCTTAAAATCGGCGTATCAATTCAAAACCTTTTCAAAATCATCGTGATACTCATCATTACAAAGGGTCTGTAGGCTGATGAACATCCCACTTCATCTCATAAGTGCCTTTTTTCTCTTTTTATTTGCTTGAATCTAAAAACAAGAATGTTTTTCTTTTTTTCTTCATGAAACGAAGCCAAGCTTTTGACTCAAAATAAGCTTTTACGGACTTGGCATAATCTCACGACGCTTCATATTGCCCAAATGGTAGCTAATTAAGAGATACCAAGGAAACTCAAACATGATTCAGGCTTGGCAAATGTCAAAGTCGAACTTCACACATTGTTCTGCCTTGATACTTCATGTTTCCAAGAATTCCAGAGAATGAAGCGTAAACTACAAAGCCGGATGAATTCGAGGCGGTGACTGGTCTTTGATGTGCTGGCAGTCGATTACGTATGTGAATTGTGACAGCTTTATTCACATAGAAGATAAAAATAATTGATTTGGAAAACTGGTTAGAACAATCGACTTAAAGTCATGAATTGATGACCATTCAGTGGTTTTTTTTTTACAGCATATTCTCTTGCTTTGAACCCCTAAGACATTTGGAGCTTTGAGCCCGCCGGTTCAGGACATATATGACCACGAACCTGCGCACCGTTAATCAATATTATCATAGCTCTTCTTTTCTGAACTCAGATTTTGTTTTTCAAGAATTTCATCCCGAAATGATCATGATGAGCTTTTCAAATCTGGTGATGATAGAGGTTAGTGGTCGGATGCCACGCTAGGACAGAAAGTGCCTTTAGACAGTCACCTACATGAGATTAACTGGTGTATCAATAAGGCATTTTTTTTTTTGTTTTCAAGTTCATTCAAATTATCTTGTTTCGATTCGGTTAGAGTACAACTGGCAGAAGGAAAGATGAAACTAGCATGTTTTTTCGAGAGTACCTCTGTAGTTTCACCTTGCAAAAATTAAATCCATACAGAACCTTCCATATAGCCTAAATGGGCCGACAATAGAGGTCGTTACAAACACGAAAAGCTTACGAGTGATTTGATTGTTTTCTTTTCCCGGGGCTTCCTGTACTTGTACTTGTTCCAAAGATTTAGCCGATATTTGCTGAAAACGGCACATTGTTTGCTTTTTCTCGGAGGACTCTGGGCTCTGGCAACATTATGCTTAGCTAGTCGCGGCGGCCAAGGCCCGGGCAACAAACACGCGACAATCAATCTCGGTATAGTCACATGACCTAAAGTCACGTGACGTTGAATCACGTGATCCATATACTTTTGGAGAGACTCTGATTCAAGATGTTTTCTTAATACCACAAAAACCGTCACGAGACTCAAGAATCATGGACATCTACGAAACGGCTCACCCAAGCGAAGAGTTCCCATACCCTGTGAACATAACGCGCGAGGATTTCGCTGATGTGGCGCATTTTGATCCGGACGAGTTCTTATTCAAAAACCACCGCTACACATCGCTTGACTCTCTATTAGCAGATCTCCGGTCTCTTTCCAAAGCGTTGAACCAGGATTTGCTTGATTTGGTGAACAATGAGTACACAAACTTTATACAGTTAGGCCAATCGATTGGAGGATGCCTTGAGCTTATCGATAATCTTTCGGTCGAAATACGCAAATTCAAGACCTCGTTGGGCCAAACATTGGCCGATTTCGAGGATTCCTCGGCGACGGCGGCGGCAGTGGTACAGCACAAACGCTCGCTCAACCTATTGAAAAATAAAGCCAAACTTATTCTCGTGTTGAACGAACAGTGTGTCAGTTTTGAGACGCTTTTGGGATTGAATGTGGCAGAGCGAGCGGCAGACCGCTTACAGCAGAAGTTGCACACGCTAACCACACTCCATTTGTCGATCAGCAAGATTTACAGTTTGATCATGGAATCCGTGCTGAATTCAGCTGACCACTCGGCGTCTAATGGCATAAATGGAGCCAATATTGAGACCCCGATAAATGACACAAGACAGCTTGAATCTTCGCTGAATTCACTTGCTACCTCCAGTCTGGCCAATAAGGAGCTTTGTCATTTCTTCGATAACGTGGTTAAGACGAAAGTGATGGCGTTGAAATTCGAGTTTAAGCTGTACCTAGATGAGCTCTTGATTATGGCCAAGGCCGATCCTAAAACGTACAGCGGATTGATTATGGCAGTCCTCAGCACATATAGAGTGCTTGGAATGAGCTCAGAGGCCGTGAAAACCCTCAAGAATAAGACCTAGGCGATGTATGAGAAGTGTTACTACCTTTTGTGGCAAACAGGCACGCCCTCTTGATACGAAACGCGGCGGTATACATTCAGATTGAACCTCATGCAGAGAGGCTCTACGGGGGATGAAAATAGTGAAGCTAGGGGAACTTTTGGGCCGAAATATGGCCGAAATATGGCCGAAATATGGCCGAACAGGCCGAGCTGAACCCTTGGTCACGTGATCTACCTTGGAGAAGGTTTCGTTGCCGAAAATTTCCCAGAATTTCGCGCCGAATGCTCTTTTTGTTTTCAAAAGGATCTTTGCATAAGGTCACGACCTTTTTGAGGACCGGTTTGATGGTTACATCGCTATAATACACCCTTGTCGATCGATGTGCGTGCCTGGAAATACGCGCAGTGAGCGTAAACTTGGGCACCAACCAAACCGCGACAAAAAAAACACTGGCTTACTCTAACGTGGTTCTGGGCTTGGCACGACCCGCACCGATTAGAATCGAAAAAGCGAGTCTATCTATTTGGGCCTTGAAATCTGTAAATAAACACGCAAAATGGGCATTGGAAAGTGGTTCACGAGCTATCAAAACTGGGAAAATGTCGACAAGAACGAGTTGCCCAAGGAGATTCCCGAGGTGGAGGAGGTGGGCGCCACATCCGCCCCGCTTTTGAGTGCGTCATATTTTATCGGCGCTAAATGCAAGCCATACAACGATGATTTCATGTTGTGTAAAGACGAGCACAATGGCGGCTCCGTGGAGTGTTTAAAAGAGGGCAGAAGGGTCACGAGATGTGCCGTTTCCGTGTTGAACGACTTGAACAAGTATTGTTTTGACGAGTTCAAATTGCACTACGAATGCCTCGAGCAGGAAAACCACCAATTGGGCTCGTGCAGGGCCACGGAAAAGATCTTCAACAAATGTGTATTCGACAACTTGAAGTTGGAGAAGAAAATCCCTGGCGCCGACGAGCAGATCCATACGAAGGAAAACCGGATCTTCAGCGGAACCGGATACGACCAGACCGCTGCCGCTGCGTTTTTGGAGGCCAAGAAATCAGCACAGGAGCCCTCGCAATAAACGTATAAACCCTTCCTGCCCTTTCATGGGGCCATTATAAGCAGCCAGGACTCGTTTTCCTGACTGTTTCTGCATAATATATTCCTCCCACCCCAGCGGTGACCATTCCACGCCCACAACAGTCCATAGAATAACCCATCATGAACTTACAGTCAAGCCATATATTAGGGTCAGGATGTAGAAATGAATTGAGTTCGCCAAGAAATGTCGATATGACGAAATACCCTACAAAAGTTGTGGTCGTGCGCGAACCGACTCATCAACGCATCGTCTCGAGCACACTACTGTATGTATTTACTAGCACCAACACTACGACGCCAATTACGCTGCATTGAGCCCATTTTTCGAGTTTTTTTTGCTCTTACATCTCAAAATATCCACTAGAACTATCTAGAGCATGTTTGGCGCCGGCTCATCTGCAGGCACGGGGTTTCTGGCCCAAAACAAGCCCGCCAGTTTCCTGTTCGGGTCTGCCAACACAAATACTGCAAATAATACCGCAGGCACGCTCGGCAGCGCAGGCTCGGGCTTTTCTCTCGGAGGAACTAATGCTAATAATACGGGCGGGTTTGGCTCCAAGCCGCCAGGCACGGGGTTTGGCGCGTCTGCATCAAATACTAATCTGGGTGCTACAGGAGGCCTCTTTGGGTCGTCAAATACCGCCAATAATAGCGCCCCTGCCGCCGGGGGACTTTTTGGGAATACGGGTGGGAGCAATACAAACACAACAAACCCGCTGGGCGGCCTTTTCGGCGCCTCCAACACGAACACGGCCGGGAATACGGGGACCTCGCTTTTCGGCGGCAATAACGCCGGAACGGGCGCCACGCTGACGTTTGGGAAGCCCGCAAATGGGCTCGGAAGCTCATTTGGCGCCCCAGGCCCGTCGCAGGCGCCTCAGAACAATTCCACGGGCGGTTTATTCGGCAGTTCACAACCCTCACAGCCTGCACAAAGCACGGGCGGGGGATTGTTTGGCAAACCCGCCGGCACCACGTCAGGAGGGCTTTTCGGCAGCAACAGCACGCAAAATCAGCCCCCTGCCTCTTCTGGAGGTGGTTTGTTTGGCAACAAAGGCACTTCTGGCGGCCTTTTTGGGTCTCAACAAGCGTCGTCCAACTCAAACACTACACAGGGACTCAATACAGGGTTCAATTCGACGCTTGGCCAGGGCCAGGGGCAGAATTTAAATGCAGGGCCGGCACCGGCGGCTAACAACGCGCAGCCGTCATTCAGCTGGTCAAACACACAACAACAGGCAGCGCCACAAACGAATTTGAGCAACTTGGAAATCAAACTCCCCCTGGCGGCTAAGTCGACGCAGAGCACGACCAGCTATACGCCCGCGGTGAACGACCAGTTGTCAAAGCTCCGTGAGCAGTGGGATCCGCGCCTGAGCCGCTGTGTTTTGAAGACACACCTATACAACAAGTTTAGTGAGCAGGAAATCGCGGTGCTTTTACAGCAGCCACGGCCTGCAGACGAGACGCCCGAGGATTGGGAAAAGGCCATGGCCAACCGCCCGTCGCCACTCCATTTTCCCGTGAAAGTGTCGTCATTCAGTGACGTGGCCCAGCGCGTGGAGGTGCAATTAGAACACGTGGCCAAACTGAGGATTTTCTTGAACACGGTTTACGATAAACTGGTGCAGTTGCTGGCACAGCGTGATTTGGACACCACTACACGGATAATGAAAGCACAGGCGCGCCATACAAAGCTCTCGCGCCGCTTGTTAAAGTTGGCGTCACTCTTGGCCGTGTTGAAATTAAAGGGGTACCCGCTTTTGCCCGAGGAAGAGGAACTCTCGCGCGAATTCCAAATTTTGAACGCGAAACTAAGCGACCCGAACGGCGCTGTCGGCAAGCTAAGCGATCTCTACGCGCGTCTTGCGATCTTGAAGACCAGAAGCGAGGATTTGTCCCTGCAGCTAGAGTCCTCTATTAGTACAATGAATGGTGGGCTTGATACGATCACCCAGAACAACGTGGATGCTGCTGAAAGCGCCCTGCAGACAGAGGCAGTCGTGCAGCTGTTGACCAAGCTTTTGTACAAGCAGCAAGTGGGGCTTGGGTACTTGAATGATGTGTTGCAGCAGGACTTGGCCACAGTCGAGAAACGCGCCCGAAAGTAGACTCTGGGATCATGAAGAAAAGTGTGCACTAATTGCGTCTGATAGTTGATGAAAAAAAGCGCGACTAAATGCACTTTCGGCTATTTGAGAAGTGTTTAAACGAGGAAAATGCTGAGAAACGGTGATATGTTTTCGCCGGCTGCAGTAATTAGTGGTATTCAACGATGAATATTTACGGCTACTATTCATCAGTAGATGAAAGCTATAAATCACAGGCTGCGGTCCTGGTATAGAGAGAAACACAACTGAAATCAAAACATTGACAAAAGTGTGGAACAGTATTTTTACTCAACTCCCTCCGTGTGCCTTGTAACTCTGATTGTTCCGGTAGCTTGACAATATGACATTGACTCTTCACATATAGAGGTTCTTTTTGTACATTTTGGGAACGAGTCAGCTTTACGAAAAAGAGCACATATATGATGTGAACACGTGCTGTTCCAAGGATTTGATTAAAACAACGTTTCAGATCAATTACGTGATATGGCCGCCGAATAGGACTCGCGTATATATCGTCAGATTTCGAGGATAATCCGGACTCTCTTTGCCCCATTGTGAGCAAGCTAGATCCAAGCGCCTATCTCCATATATACAATAACAAAACCTTCCATGCAATTCTTCATGACGAAAACTCCAGAAATAGTTCATTGAAAGGCTTGCAAAGGGCTGTGCGGACACCAACTCAGATATATGACGATATGTACATCACTTAAGAGTCCTACTTTTGAACACAACAGGCCAATCCGACGGGGAGCTGGGAACCTTCGGAACAGTTTTATGAATACCTGAATTCCACATTCCGATTGGTACACGAGCGTTTGAGACTTGAAAAGTTGACCAGACTAGGGCTCGTTTACACTTGGGAAGGGGCAGATTCGCATAAGAAGCCAATAATGTTGACCGCTCATTATCACGTTGTACGTGAACAGTCTGAAACGTTGGACCAATGGACATTCCCGTCATATGCGCCTTTCAATCGCATTATTGGTGTGGAAATCATTATCTCGCGCATGTTCGCAAGAAGTTCGTGTGGCAGGGTCACGTAATCAGTCAAAACTTTCATGAGCAGGTTTTCGCTGGAAAGTATGTTGTTGAAAACATTCGAAGAGCCGAAAGCTGACATCCTCATTCCAGCATCGACTCTCATGCAAGATTTGAAGGCCGTGCTGACCACACTATCATTGCCACGAGTTTTCTTATCCTTCAAACCAATATTGGCTTCTTCATCACTTTGGTCGAGAACACCGTGTTTGAGAATACGACCACACAACTAAATTTCATTCAAACCTTTTGGCCTTTTTAGCCCCATATACCGTTCGTCTTCCTCGTAAGTCATAGGCATTGTCTCATCAAGATCCATTAATGCAGCGGTATCTATAACCTCATTCATGTTCATGTAAACCCTTTTCTCTTCGCCGGAACCACTCTTGCCTAGACCGGCTTCAAGCAGCACCAAGTCGATTTTATGTAGCCGCTGGAAATTTTGTCTTACAAAAGGCGTGACCTCCAGCGCCAATTTCCCGTCTTGCACTAGAAAAAAGGGGCTGTCTATTGTCAGTGGACTGATCTCGTATCCACCCATCAAATGGCTTCCTTGCGGGAGGAGTTTGTGTCTAAAGGGCACCATGGATTTGCCCTCCAGATACGTATCGTCATTCTCTATATAGGAATATCTTGGGATTCCACAAATGCGCCGAAGGTACGCCATAATCTCGCCCTGCCGCTGCTCTAGCTGGGCCGGGGTGGCATCTAACTGCTGCTCTGTACCCAAGAATGGATCGAGTTGTGAAGCCTGTTCGCTGGCGTTCAACACCACAACTACTGTTTGCGTGAACGGATTGTGCAGCGAGAATTTAGTTTGCTGCCACCGGAAATAGTCTACTGGGGCAATGCTCTGGAAAATGCGTAGGAGAAAACTCACCTCTTTGGCACTGCTGGGCGCCGGCAGGAACCGGAATCGGGCCTGAATCGTGTACTGGAAATAGAGCGCTGTGCGTGCCGCAAGAGACATTTTGGCGAAACAATAAAAGCGTGGATCAGGAGGTGGACGCAAATAAGAATTGATTGATACTAGAATTTTGTTCGATCTTGTTAGGGTGCTATCAATGGAGGTCGGTTTGAATTTTCAGAATTTTTTTGCGCTGGTATTTCGAGTGATTGGAATCGATAATTTGCATCGAATAAAAACACCAAAACATCTACTCTGGTGACCAATTTGACTAGCGATGTGTAGTTCGCGGCGTGCATGGCATCATCTCCACACGGTGATTATCCTGTACGCGGGAATACTCCATCTTTCACCGCCAAGACGGCATCAGGATTCGAAAAGCGCGGGAAAAACGCAAGGAAAATGACAGTTTTTGAAAGTCTCACCGACGCGTTGTCACGTGGGCTCAACCGCGTGGTGGCGCCGGGCCTTCTGCACGTGACGATACGACTTTACAAGCAAAGTCAGACTAAGGCAGATTTCGCCAGTGCTACCAAGGCGCTAGGCTTTTCAGAGGATCTTTCAAAGTCCATCTACGTGTTTATAAATGACAACATCGGCGGGCTTGAAGCAGAGGCTGCAGAAAAGACGAAAAGCGATTTGCTCGAAAAACCCGCGCTAGTCAAGGAGAAGAAGGCTGTCAGAAAAACGGACACCGGCGGGAAACGCAGGCTACAGCTAGATTTGGGAGGGGAGGATGAGGATGAGATATTATTGAATGCCGACAGCGGCAATTTGGGGTCTACATCTAAACCTGACATTGAGCTTGATCAAGTCGAAAATGATATATTTATGATCGATGAAAAGCCGAGGCCGAGGAAAATCACATTCAAGAAGATCAAAAAGGAAGACGCCCGACGGATTAAGGGTGACGAAGGGGGACACACTCTGGACAGAAAAGAGACTTTACTGAAAGATATCAACACGGATTCTGTACTTGATTCTGACAAGAATCGTCCTACCAACCCACACCCAAACATCCCATCCCAATTGGATGACAAAAATGTCTCTTATGACACAAGTGATGGCCAAAGAGTCTCTAATCCCGAAACGGACAAAAACTCACCTCGGAACACACAGGAAGGTACTGATTTCTGGCAGAACCTACCGAATGACGAGGATTCACAAGCACAGGAGAATGTGGAGAACGACCGTGATTGGTACACTCTAGAAGATTCTACGACGGCGGCAGTGGACCAGTACCGTGATCTCGAGAACGAATACAGGCCTGTAAAGAATAGCCGCCCATCACAACACAATAAGTCTGGCGGCGGTTTCAGTGCGCTGGGTGAATACTTAGACTACGACCATGACGAGTCGCAAATGCGCAGCCGGATCCCGATCATGGCCCATTTCATCGTGCCGCCTTTCCTTAAGGGCTCTGAAAACCACTTAACATTACAGATAGACCTGAGCCGTACCAGCCGCAGTATTGGCCCCAGCGTGGATCCAGTGAAGGACCCTGAGTCCGAATTGGCGGTGGCGGCGCGAACGGGCAGCTTTATCATCAAGAATAGGAAGGAGAAAACCGAGCGGGCGAAACAGGCGAAAGACCGTGTTACAGGAACTTCACAGAAAGAGTCAGAACCATCGAAAAAGGCAGAAATTTCAGAACAGCAGAATGGTGCAGAGACAGAGCCCGACGCCGCAGACTATACATACGAGACGATTCAGCAGCAGAGACGGTCCTTGCCCGCGTACCAAGCACGAGACGCGCTTTCGAAAGTGATAGCGGAAAACCAGATTGTAGTGGTGGTGGGCGAGACCGGGTCGGGAAAAACAACACAAATCACGCAGTTTTTGGCCGAGGAAGGGTACACGAGAAGCCTCGCCAAGGACGGCTCTAGAAGGCTTGTCGCATGTACACAGCCAAGAAGGGTCGCCGCCATGTCTGTGGCGAAACGAGTCTCGGAGGAAATGGGCGTCAAGTTGGGCGACGATGTGGGCTACACCATTCGATTTGAAGACAAAACACTGCACACAAAAACGCGAATAAAATACATGACCGAGGGTATCTTGCTTCGGGAGATCTTGGAAGATCCTTTGCTCGAGCAATACTCGTGTATTATCATGGATGAGGCGCACGAAAGATCGCTTATAACGGATGTTTTGCTCGGCTTGTTCCGTGGATTACTCCGACGCAGGCGTGACCTCAAGCTTGTGGTGACAAGTGCGACGATGAACGCAGACCGTTTCACTCGATACTTCGGCAACGCGCCGCAGTTTTTCATTCCGGGCAGAACTTTCCCGGTCGAGGTGTTCTACTCAAAGCTGCGGTGCTCAGATTACGTGGAAACCGCGGTGAAACAGGTGGTCACAATCCATTTGGCCAACAAGAAGGGCGATGGCGATATTCTTGTTTTCATGACCGGACAAGAGGATATCGAGGCCACGTGTGAGTTGATCCAAGAAAAACTAGCGTTACTTGAGAACCCACCGCCACTTGATGTGTACCCAATCTATTCCACCATGCCTGCGGATTTGCAGAAAAAGATTTTCACAAAACAAAATGCGGCGCGGCGCAAAGTGGTGGTCGCCACAAATATTGCCGAAACATCGCTTACCGTAGACGGAATCCGGTACGTTGTTGACTGCGGGTTGGTAAAAATGAAGATGTTCAACCCAAAACTCGGCATGGACGCGTTACAGGTGGTCCCGATATCGATGGCCAACGCTCAGCAACGCAGCGGTCGTGCAGGGAGGACGGGGCCTGGACTAGCGTATAGGCTTTTCACAGAGGCTGCGGCGCTTCCGGCTCTGATGTATGCACAGCCGATTCCGGAAATCCAGCGCACGAATTTGAGCGCGGTGATGCTTCTTTTGAAGAGTTTACGCGTTGAGGATATTACTCGATTTCCCTTCTTGGACGCTCCGCCGCCGGACTTACTCACGTGCTCGCTCTACGAACTATGGGCAATGGGTGCCCTTGAGCATCTGGGAAAACTCACTCCGCTTGGACTGAAAATGACGTCTTTTCCGATGGAACCGACGTTGGCGAAGTTGATCATCTTGCTGTGCCAACCAGAGTTTCACTGCGCGGCTGAAATTGTCACCATTGTGGCGATGCTTTCTGTACCGAGCGTTTTCTACCGCCCAAAAGAGCGTGCAAATGAAGCAGACTCCATGCGCGAACGGTTCCTAGTTGCGGAGCTGGACCATTTGACGCTTTTGAATGTGTACACGCAGTGGGAGCAACGCGCACGCGTGAAAAATATGACCATGTCCAAACTCGCCGCCTGGAGTGGCCGCAACTTCTTGCATCATAAGTCCTTGCTTCGGGCAAAAGAGGTACGCACGCAACTAGAGGCCATTATGGCGAAACTCAAGTACCCGATGCTGCGGGCAAAAAACGATGCAGATATCCGAAAGTGTATTTGTGCGGCGTATTTCCATCAGGCTGCCTCCTTGGAGAAAATGGGCGGTGGAAGGGGTCTGGCAGAATACGCCAATTTGCGACAAAGCTACATGAAAATGTACCTTCACCCGACTTCGGCGTTGGTTGGCGGCACGGATCTCAGCCCGCAATATGTTGTGTATGATGAACTTGTGCTCACGAAAAAGGAGTATATGCAGTGTGTCACGGCTGTAGAGCCCGAGTGGCTTTTGCAGTACGGGTATGTGTTTTACGGCGTGTCCCCGCAAGTGAGGAAAGAGTTGGAGCAAGGACGAAACATTCGACTCAAAGACGTGGCGGAGCTTGAAAGTGAAATGAAGCAGATCGAGGTAGAGGCAGTGAAGGTCCCGGAGAAACCCAACAGGGCGAAAAACGTGAAAAAGATGAGGAATTTCTAGCCAATCTCATTTCTGTTGATAAAGAGTTGGTGCGTTAAATACTTTTACAGGGGGTGTCAGGGTAGGCTACGTATTCGGATTTCCATTGGTTTCGTTTTGTTTATATTCGTGCCGCAGGTTAGCATATCCTGAGATAGGGAAGACACTTTATCTTGATATTTATCTTCGAAAGCATAATTCATCCTATGCTCAATTGACGATAACTAAGTTGATAAATGAACCTTGCTCTTCTATGATTTACGGAGAAATCAGATTCCCTTCTAACATATGGTAGTGCCATGCAAGTAGTTGTATTTCTGGAAATGATGTGTCTTCTGTCAAACAGTATTTATCAAACAGTAAGGAAGAACCTTCAAATGATTTCAAGTAGTCATTCTGAAAATGACTTTTGCCGCAATTTTCAAGCTTTTATCTGGATCTGTAGTGTCCCTGGTAAGATAAAACACAAAAATCTGAATTGACCTCCATTATCTCGTATTAGGACTTGAATGTGCTCATATCATATACAGTTGAGAGTGTATACAGTCCCGTGCACTACATGCAAATTGCGCATATCAGGTCATATCGAGTAGAATGCGTTTTGGCCTCATGTACAAGTCAGTAAGAGACTCTATATTCTTATGGCCTATACAATATCATGAGTCCATTTGTTAAAGGATCAAGTAGTTTATACTAGGCTGAGTCACAGAAATTTTAAATTCTTCATGAAAAGAAAATATCGCAAATACAGGTTGAATTTCCCTGGCCACATGCGCTAAGCCGGCACCCATGTGAGGCACGGCTGGCGTTTTACCTTTGATGCATGCGGGCTCGCGCTTGGCAAAAAGTCACCTGTTGTCGACAATAGGGGTAACAGATAGTACAGAATTTTTTGGAATATTTGGGAAGAAAGCAGGGTCTTCTTGCATTGAATAAACCTAAGAACAAACTTGATGTGTGGGGCAATCAATTCAAGATCAAACAAGGTTTAATACACGAAAAGTTGTTGGCTGTGGTTATGTGAGCAAATGCATCTCAGAACTGTATGCACGCCAGAGAGCTCCTACATTTACTCCAAAATGCTCGTTTGCTGGCTCCGCACAATCAATTTCATCAGTGCAAATGAGAGTAGATGGCAAAAACACAGACGTCAAGCGACACAGTTGTTGCAATTGGCTTGCACGCGTCCGGTATCGGAGTAAACTGACATGCAAGATGCACTATATGGTGCCTCTCTGTACCCGTTCCACCAGGGTAACCTACCGGGTTACGCAGTGCATGCACACTGGTATTTGACAGCTTTTCGGCCGGCTGATTATAAAAAGCGTTTGGCCCCACCCGTTCTTGAATATTATATTTACTAAAATTTGATTCTCAGATCTAGACCATCTTTTCGAAGAACACTTTGTTATATTTTTCCAGCCCCAAGATGTCGCTGACGTGTGGCACCGCCTCAGCCTTTGATGATGCTAATATGCCAGCAAGAATCGCCTCTGTTTTCGTCTTGCTAGTGCTTTCTGCAGCGGGGGCCTTTTTCCCGCTTCTTGCGGTCAATTACCGCTTTTTTCGGATTCCAGACACGGTCATATACGTGACAAGATACTTTGGCAGTGGTGTTATTGTTGCAACTGCATTCATACATTTGTTGGGAGAGTCGCAAGATAGTCTCAGCCACCCCTGTGTGGGCGATTTTTTTTCTGACTATTCGTGGGCCGCAGCGTTTTCGTTGATGGGCGTTGTAACGATGTTTACGATCGAGGCCTTCACGCACAGGCGGATGGACCACCAGAACCGGCAATTTCTCTCGCACGACGAGGAGTGCGCGAGCGATATCGACAAAAACGATTGTCGTGAAGTAACAACGGTGCTTGCTGTCGAGTCTCGTGATGAGTGTGGTGTATCCGGATCGTCCCTGAGTGATTTGGACGTGACCAAGCCTCCGCAAGATACGTTTTTGAAAGCTTTGGTGAGCATCTATCTTCTAGAGTTCGGCATTGTGTTCCATTCGGTGTTTGTTGGGCTCTCTCTCGCGGTGGCCGGCCGAGAGTTCAAAACCTTGTTTGTGGCGATCTGCTTCCACCAGTTTTTCGAAGGCATGGGTCTTGGCGCCAGGTTTGCCACAGCCAACTGGCCTGCACACATGAAGAAAACACCCTGGCTTCTTTCGGCCGCTTACGCTATCACGACGCCTCTTGGAATTGCCGTGGGGCTCGGTGTGCGTCACTTATACCTGGACGATAGCCCCACTTCGCTTATTGTGGTGGGTGTTTTTGACGGATTTTGCTCAGGATTGTTGATTTATAATGGTTTAGTAGAGCTCATGGCTAGAGATTTCATCAACGATCCACAGATGAAGAAGACGAGTCATGGCCGTTTTGCGCTCGCATACATGGTCTTTTTGCTTGGCGCCTCGATGATGGCGCTTCTTGGGAAATGGGCATGAGTGCGGGGAGTTTCTATGTTAGTGAAGCTTGAATGAATTCTGGTTTTAGGTTGCGTGCAACGAGATTTTCGATGCATGATTTAGTACATATTTGGCTGGAGTTATTGCGAGTGGTCATGACTCATGAGGGCCTTCAATACAATTAGACAAAAATGAGTGTTTCGAAAAAAAAAAAATGGAAAACAACAATGGCAGCCAGACTTGAAATATATAGCGTCACGCTAGAATAGTGTTCTGGTAGCTGGGCTTATTTCTCGGCAGTCACAAACTGATACTTTCATATCAATAAGGTCCTCACGCGTCATTTTTTCACTTTTTTCAGGACAAAACTCTTTCGATAAAATAGAATTTACGAGAAAAAATGTTTCTTCAAATAATTTTGAGAATCTTCACCAGGTTTCGCCGTGTGAAAACGTGGATCTGTCTTATGTGTCCATATACAAATTAAGTAATATGAAGCTTACACATGTCAAAGGTCCCAGTCATCATAAGTGCCAACTAGAATAATTTTTCAATGTTTTCAAATTCAAATCACCGTAAACGTCAATAAATCTCACTAAAACTTGTTATATGTTCTCGGAATCTACAGATTGATGCATACATACAATACATAACGCCAGCTAGTCATGACCCAATGTCAATTGGGTGGGCGTGCATGAGGAATTTGCTACGGCTTTCGAAAAATCATGTCCCCATCTAGGAGACAAAGTAATCGAATAAAATGTAGGTTTTGATTTACTTTGCTTAAATTTGCTTTACTCTGACATCACAGTTTGCGCGTTAGTAGAGGTAATTGCCCATATTTGAGTGGTAGCTTCAGGAAGATTAAAAACTTGGCGCAACCAAAAATGCCCCTTTTTTGGTAATACTGTCGAATTCGAATTAATTCCACTTCCATAAAATTGTGAAAATCACCCTGAAACCGCAAATGAACAGCCTTGCAACTCCATACTTGGCATGCAAGATTTCTCATGGTTTGTGAAAGATCAACGCGCCATTTTCACTTGAAAGTTCAACGTTGAATTACTCAGTCTATTCTTGCATCCTCTGACGAGCAGATGATACGCTTCAAATGATCTGTCGCCTGGAGAGAATGTCTTTCTGGATACACCCCGCAGAGCAAGGACCGAGAGGTGTAAGAGTCACTGATTTCCTCCAAAGTCAGAGAAAAAACCATCATACTAAACCTAAGCTCGTCTATAATCTATCTACATGTATATTCACTTAAGCTGAACGTTATCTATGAGCCGCGCCACGCTACCGTCAGCCTTTGGCACTTTCACGGCCACCGAAACAGTAGCCCCCAAATCCGGACTTATATCTACAAGGTCGTCCAATGTTTCTGGGTGCGAAATGGCGATATAGTCGATTTCCCAGTCATCTGGCATCTGTTTATAAGTATCCTCAATCTTTTCACGAAGATTCTTTGCCAGCACAGATTTGCCCATTTCGCTGGCCTGTGAAAACAACGTCTTAGCCGCCAAAAGGCCCTTATAGATTATCGCACATTTGTCCTTTGTTTCGGCAGAAAGGTATTCGTTTCGCGACAGCATGGCAAGCCCGTTTGGCTCACGGAGTGTATCCAAAATCTCGACCTGTGTATCTATCAAAAGGTCCTTCACCAAGTTCTTGATGACAACGCACTGCTGGGCATCTTTTTGGCCAAAGTACACGCGCTCAGGCGTCACGACATTTAGTAATTTCGTCACCACGGTGGCCACGCCACGGAAAAATGCCGGTCTCAGCGCCCCCTCTAGCTGTTCCAGGAGTCCTTGTACCGTCACAAATGCGCCCTTCTGTTTCTGCACCTCTAGCACTATGCCAGACGGGTACATTTCCAGGATTTTCGGTACAAAAACCGCATCGACGGGTTTTTGGCTAAACTGCTGGCCCAACATGGCTAGGTCCCGGTCTAGCGTTCTCGGATAAGCGTCCAAATCCTCGTGGGGCGCAAATTGTGATGGATTCACGAAAATCGACACCACAGTGCGGTCATTCTCGGCGACACTGCGGCCAACAAGGTGGCAGTGGCCCGCGTGTAGCGCTCCCATGGTCGGCACAAAGCCTACAGACTCATTTTTCAAGAGACACTGTCTTCTCCACTGACGCACTTGCTGCACCGTGCGAAGCACCTGGATCGATCGTGACATCGGGCTTATTTATGCTTTTTTCTTTTTGAAAATTGAAAATATATCCCTCACGGTCTCGGACGTATATGTTCTATGTGAATTTCCCGTCTTTTGTTGCAGCCTTCTGGCGCTGGTGTCGATAGATGGAGATCTGGCGATGAGCCTGCGCATCTGTTACGAATGAGGCCTGGGAGGTTCTAGTCGCACTAGGCATACTGCACATTAGGTCGACTAGACGCTGCCAAGGCGTGCCTTTCTTTATGGACTGACTAGACTCCTCGGGATGTTGCGGTGCTGTCCTAAACATTCCTAATTGGTAATATGCAACCTACTACCTGCGTTCTAGACACTGGGGGCAGTGTGGTAGAAGCGTGTTAAACAATGGAGCATCACGGAATACTCAGGTCTAGATTCAGGAGTTATTCCGTGAGAGGTCAAATATAAAAAGGGGCTGGGTTTCCCTCACAGGTCACTCAGTTGATTAACGAATTGGTTATATAAGTTACAATATTATTATCATGGCTAGATCTACTTCTGCTTCAACCACCTCAGCTACTCCTACTGAAACCTTCAGTGACTTGATGAGTAAGTTCATGATCCACTCTCCACTGAGCGACTTAACATGGAAACAAAAGGATACTCCTGCAGAGTATTCATTCGATGCGACGCTGTTTGCATCTCAACAGCATCTCTGGCCCGTGCTCGTACAGACTGCACAACGGCTACTCTATGTTGTGCATATGCGGTGTAGAGTTGTGACATACACGTTCCTTTCCAGACAAATTACAGTAACAGATAATAATGTGAAAAGAAAAATTTCTTGCATAAATCATAATGCGTTTGAATTTTCTCGTTTGTTTGCAAGAAAATCGGCCAAATCCATGAGATCTGGCCAGCGCCGTGGCAGACCAAGACTCTATACTCTTTTCACTCTATTCCGCACTCACCGGGAGTCCGGGGTATGCCAGAAAGACCCTTAAGAGGATAAGGATCGGTCAATGCATTTCAGAATGCATACTATAAACCAAAAAAAAAGAAAAAAACCAAAAAGCACCCTCAGTCACATGCATTTAGACCCCTTTGTATTGATGAAGACACATGCTATTCTAGGCCAACTCTCAATCATATGTATGATGCAAATGAGAATCTGGCTTGCCGAGGGCTGCGTTAAATCTCGAGGAATTTTCCCCACACGCATGGTGAATGCGAAACCGCGGAGCCGGAGCCGAAGCCGACACGATTCGCTTAAGTTGATCTACCAAGCTTAAAATAGCGATTTGGTGGCTTTTTGAATTTTTTTTTATCTTTAACGCTTTTGAGGGTCAGCAATCATGGTGAAATTCGAAAAGAAACAAACACACGCGTACTGGCCGCGAGGCCCTGGCCTGTCCATTTCCATGGCTGACAAATTGGAGCTAGTTTATCTAAAATACTCTGCAGAGAAATCTGAGCCCAAGAAAGCATGCACCGTGATCAATTTCATCTTTGCTCACGGAACGGGCATGAATAAGAGCCTCTGGAAGTCACACGTTGAAGAATTGTACAGGAAAAACGATGGCAATGAAGATTGGACAGTTGGTTCAGTTATATCTGTAGATGCTGCGGGCCACGGAGATTCGGGACTCTTGAATAAGGGCAAGATCGCGTGGGGAAACGATTGGCGAGATGGCGCCAAGGATTTGATCGAGGTGGTGAAACACGAAATCAACACCACAGGCGAGTTTCTCCCATCTGCGTATACTCGCAATATTTTGGTGGGCCATTCCATGGGCGGGTTCCAGGCGACATACGCAGCATTTCTCGAGCCGGCTTTGTTCGATGCGTGCGTGGCTATAGAGCCAGTGATCTTTGTTGATGAGGGCGCAGGACCGTTTTTCATTGACAGAATGAAGAAAATCGGCAAGATTTTGCGTGAACAATTCTCGTCGCGAGAAGACGCCGATCGGTTCTTCAAAAAGCAGAGTTTTTACAAAGTCATGGATCCACGGGTACTTGCCGACTTTGTGGATGACGAGGTCTATTTTGATAACGGGGTCTATAAGACCAAGGCCACAAACGACTCGCAGCTAGCAACCTATTTATCTGGGCTATACTCGATTCAATTCGGACAAAAGATCTTATCCTTGCTCGAGGTGCCGTATTTGTTTATCACAGGCACGCAAGCAGGCTGGAACCTGCCTAATTCGGACGAACATGTCGAGACGTCTGTGCCGGAGCACTTATTGGAAAGGGCCAAACTCGATGGCGATCACTTGGTGCATGGCCTGAACGTCACAGGCACGGTGGACGAGATCTACAGGTTTGCTGAGCGCAGGGCTGAGTTTGTGAAACTGCACAGAGATGATTCCCCGGAAATCAAGTACAAAAACGACCATGGGTCCAAGGTTAAGTCAATGTTTGAGCACATGTGGAGCGGCAACGTGGCCCGTGCGTTTAGGTGGGATCGGCCCGCGCCAAAGCTTTAGGAAAAGCGGTTTTAAAGTTGATTCTATTATTAAAGCTTATTTCGGCTATCTGAAAATGTTGCTTAAGAAGTATATTAGTCCAATCATGTCCTATTGAACCAGCCTCTGGCGCTACGAGGTATATTATGAATCAACGGCCATTCGAATTTGTCATATATACGGCTTTTCTTGATACCAGATTGGCCTGGCTACCGACTTTGTCTTTAAATTTTCATCATTATTAATTTTTTTTCTGAACACGAAAATTAAGACGAAGAAACGGTGCATCTTAACATCATTCATATTTCGTGAACATCCGCGCCACATAAGCGCATATCTATATGCAGTCCGAACGCTTCTCATAGTCACGTGAGCGCGGAAATTATTAGATAGGCGAAAAAAAAACCAAAGATAATTCTAGAACCAGCTCATCGCATCACGAAACCACGAAGATATGGCTAGCAAACCGGTCGTTTTGGCTCATATTGCCAAGTTCTTGCAAGCAAACGATGAACTTTCCAAAGTCAACCGTGCATTGGAAAGTTACTTGAAGAAAAACGATGTGAGCTTGCCCACTGTCGCAGGCGATTTGGAGAGTTTACTCAAAGAGGAAGTGAAGCCTAAGAAAGCCGATACTAAGGCCGAAAGCAGCAGCTCAGACTCTAGCTCTAGCTCCGATAGCGACTCCAGCCTGGATTCTGACTCAGACTCAGATTCTGACTCTAGTTCTAGCTCCAGCTCGAGTTCTAGCTCCAATTCTAGCTCTAGCTCTGACTCCGACAGCGATTCCGACTCTACATCGGGATCAGACGCCGACACGGAAAGCGATGGCGAGGATGAGAAGGAGTGTGCAAAGGAGTGTGCAAAGGAGACTGCGAAAGCAGAGGTTTCCGACTCGGACTCAAAGACGGAATCGATTCCTGAAGTGGAATTAGATTCAATTGTGAAGAAGGAAGAGAGCTCTAGTTCTAGCTCCAGCTCCAGTTCTGACTCGGACTCGGACTCCTCTTCCAGCTCCAGCTCCAGCTCCAGCTCTAGTTCCAGCTCTGATTCTAGTTCCGATTCCGATTCTGATTCCAGTTCTAGTTCAAGTTCTAGTTCAAGTTCAAGTTCAAGTTCAAGTTCAAGTTCTGACTCTGACTCTGGTTCCGACTCTGATGCCAGCCCCAAGCCTGAGGCCAAGAAGTCCAACAAGAGAAAGGCCGATGACGACACCAGTGCCGTGAAAAAGACCAAGACTGAGGAACCTGCACAGGAAGCACCTGCCACCACTTCCTCTTCTTCATCATCCTCTTCATCTTCTGAATCCACGCCTACTGCCGAGGAGGAGTTGAAACCAGGGCAGAGAAAGCATTTTTCGCGCATTGATCGCCTGAAAGTCGCGTTTGAGGCACAGGCCCTTCAGGATAACCAATACAAGGGGGCTGCCGGAACATGGGGTGAGGTTGCCAACGAGAAATTGTTACAGGTGCGGGGGAAGGACTTTACCAAGAACAAAAACAAGATGAAGCGTGGTGCATACAAGGGAGGCAGCATCACCATGGCCCTGGGCTCGTACAAGTTCACCGACTAGGTGCCAGGGAGGAGGGAACTTGATTATTTAATGATGCATGGCCCGCTGGCACGTGGGCCCGTCTTCGCTCTGTATATACCCGTGTATGTTTAAATCATAGTGAAGACAGGATTGGCAAGTGTAGATGCTTTTTGGGTGAAAAAAAACAAGAAAACCCTCAATATTATTGATGTGGTAGGTCTCAATCACTCTTCCCAAAAAGACTTGAGTCACCAGGCTCAAGTGATTGGTAGTTTTGACGTTCTCACATTGCGGAAAAGTAAGATAACTGGACTTGGAGTAATTTTGAATACTACAATGTGTGGAAAATCCAATGTGTCATTGATCGGACAGGGAAATGTCTCAGTGACTAGAGAGGAAAAGATTACTTGAGACAAGAATAATGTGGAGGTTCGGGGACTTCAGAATCGTACGAATATATGCCGTTTTTTCATCAAATATGAATTTCATGAGAGCAGAAAGAGAAAGAATCAGAATATTGTTGCCTTTCTCAATTGACTCTCAACTCCTAGTTATTACCGACCACAGTTGAAAATCGCATGCATCTCCTGAGTCATTCAGATCACACAGTATTCCTATATTCAGTCAGTCCATTATGTCAGGTAAATTCTCGTACGTGACAATTCAGATTCTGACGTTCAAACCGAAAAAAAAAGTCTTTGTGGAACATTGTAAAGGGGCATTACCAAGTATCTGCTCACGTGATGCCACTCTAGTCACGCGATGCTCATGAGCGTTTATAACTGGAAACTTTCAACGGGGCGGGAAGGGGCTAGGGTTACTCATTCGAAGGACTTACCTAGAGCAATCCATACATCTAATCATCCAGCATACCTCATCTTTAAGATTAGTCCCTTATCAAAATTAAATTCAGCAAGGGAATGGGTGCAACAATCATCAGTTTTGTTGCTCAGAGACTTGAGTGTTGCACGAATCATGATTTATTGACCATGCTGGAACAGAGTGATGAGAGTTTTTTTTTTCTTTTTTTAATTAATTCATTGGACTAAGAACTGCGGGCTTTCATTATTTACATAGCTCTCGACAGAACTATATACGTAATTATGTACGATAACCCTAGCTAGCGTCCGCTACCATGCACTGTAATTGATATTTCGGCAGGCACCAAGAATGCGCTGTTACAACTCAAATAATTCTTTTTAAATCCCAGAGTCTGGTGAATATATAATTTCTCGTCGCTTGAGCGAAAAAATGATCTCTTTTTCTCCTCGATGTGACATGAAAATGTTGTGCTTCTGGAATTCCATAACATAGTGGCGCTACCCAGTCTTAAACAAGACATTAACTGTACCCTGTGTCATTCAACAAACACGCTCAAAAGACGTATATGAAAGTTATTTTGTTACAATAAAAAAAACGAACCCTTCGAAAACAAAAAGAAAATCATTGCAAATAATCCACAATTATCAATCACGAAACAACCTGGAACACTCCTTTATCATTATCCTATTGTTTCGCAGCCGACGATTCAGGCTGGGGTCGCACTTTTGGGGGTTCCTTCATATTGCTAACATCGCTCTAGCAATTACAGTAGCTTACTTATACCGATCCAGCATTTTATACCCCGCGTCATTTCCCTCAACAGGCTTCAAAAACACCCAAATTTTCACCTAACTCATATATTTGAAACCCCAAAAATACAATGTCGCGTCCCAATTACGCCGAACTCGAACGTGGCAACTTTTCGGACGACTCGTTTGATTCCGACCAAGAGGCCGCCTCCAGTGCGCTGAAGGCAAAAGACGATGACTACACATTTGGCCAGCGGCCCCGCAAAAAGCGTGCTGCACCCGCCGCAGGCACTCGGCAGAGATCGACGGCGGCGCTGGCGAAAAAACAGGCGAATACGGGTGAATTTGCCGCCCAGGCCCAGAAACGGGCGCGCTTTGAAGACGCCTCGGCGTTTATCAGCCAGAATCTCTCCGACGAGGATTTCAATGAGGACGAGATGATCGAGGTCACGCCCGACGTGCCCAAGGACTATGTTCCGGACGCTGTGCTGAAGGTATTTGGCCGCCTGGACTTTTCGTACTTGAAACTTAAACCGGACCATTTTTCCCGGCCCGTGTGGATCTCCCCAATGGACGGCCGCATCATCTTGGAGTCGTTTTCGCCCTTGGCAGAGCAGGCGCAGGACTTCTTGATCACGATTGCTGAGCCGCGGCTGCGGCCCTCGCATATCCACGAATACGCCATCACGACTTATTCGCTATACGCTGCGGTTTCTGTTGGGCTCGAAACAGACGACATCATCTCAGTGTTGACGCGGCTTTCAAAGACGCCGATCCCGGACTCATTTCTCCAGTTCATTCGTGACGCCACGGAGAAATTCGGCAAGGTGAAGCTTGTGTTGAAGCATAATAAGTACTACGTCGAAAGTACTCACGCTGAAACGCTCCAGACGCTTTTGAAAGACCCAATTATAGGCCCTTTGCGGGTGGTGATGTCTGCAGAGAAAGATCTCGCGCTGGCGGAGGCTCCCAGCAAGGGCGATCTTGTGATTCCAGGTACCAAACCGGGGGCCCCGGCCGGAACGGAAAATAAGGACGTGGAGGATATTTTCGCGTCTGTAGTGGGTAAAAAAGCCGACGACGACGACGATGACGTATTGGACAAAGTGCACCTGTTTGAGATTCTAAGCGACTCGGTGGAAATCGTCAAGAAACGGTGTCATGAAATCGACTATCCTGTTTTGGAAGAGTATGATTTCAGAAACGATAACCTTAACGCCACGCTTGATATCGATCTCAAGCCACTGACACAGATCCGTCCCTATCAAGAGAAATCGTTGCTGAAAATGTTCGGAAACGGGCGTGCCAGATCGGGCGTGATAGTGTTGCCCTGTGGAGCGGGGAAAACATTGGTGGGAATCACTGCAGCATGCACAATAAAGAAATCCGTGATTGTGCTTTGCACTTCCTCGGTCTCTGTGATGCAATGGCGGCAGCAATTTCTCCAGTGGTGCACGATCCAGCCCGAAAACGTGGCGGTGTTCACCTCTGAAAACAAGGAGATGTTCTCCAGCGATGCCGGCTTGGTCGTATCCACTTACTCCATGGTTGCCAACACTCGGAACCGGTCCCACGACTCGCAGAAAGTGATGGACTTTTTGACCGGCCGTGAGTGGGGATTCATCATCTTAGACGAGGTCCACGTGGTGCCTGCGGCCATGTTCCGTCGTGTGGTGAGCACAATCGCGGCCCATGCCAAGCTCGGGTTGACGGCAACTTTGGTGCGTGAGGATGAGAAGATTTACGATTTGAATTTCCTTATTGGGCCGAAATTATACGAGGCCAATTGGATGGAGTTGGCACAAAAGGGCCACATTGCAAATGTCCAGTGTGCGGAAGTCTGGTGTCCCATGACGGCCGAGTTCTACCAGGAATACTTGCGTGAGACGGCGCGGAAGCGTATGCTCTTGTATATTATGAACCCCACAAAGTTCCAGGCGTGTCAGTTCTTGATCCACTATCACGAGAAAAGGGGCGACAAGATCATTGTTTTCAGCGATAACGTGTACGCGCTCCAGGAATACGCGCTCAAATTGGGCAAACCATTCATCTACGGCTCCACGCCGCAGCAGGAGCGTATGACGATCTTGCAGAACTTCCAGCACAACGACCAGGTCAACACCATCTTCTTGTCCAAAGTGGGTGACACCTCGATCGATTTGCCCGAGGCCACATGCTTGATTCAGATCTCGTCACACTACGGTTCCAGACGGCAGGAGGCCCAGCGGTTGGGCCGCATTTTGCGAGCCAAGAGACGTAATGACGAAGGCTTCAATGCGTTTTTCTACTCGTTGGTCTCGAAAGATACTCAGGAAATGTATTACTCCACAAAGAGACAGGCCTTCTTGGTCGACCAGGGGTACGCCTTCAAAGTGATCACCCACCTTAGCGGCATGGAACAATTGCCGGACCTTGCATACGCTTCTGCACGCGAGCGGCGAGAGCTTTTACAACAAGTACTCTTGAAGAACGAGGACGCAGCGGGCGTGGAAGTGGGTGACGATGAGGGCACAAACTTCATGAGTAGAGACAAGCTCAAATTTGAGGGCAGCCTGGCGCTGAGGACGGCGGGCTCGCTTGCTGGGTTGGCCGGCGGAGAGGATATGGCGTACATTGAGTACAGCAAGAACAAGAACAAGGAACTCAAGGAGCATCATCCATTGATTCAAAAGATGTATTACAAGAAGAAGAAGTGAGTGCGACGGGGTCTAGTTGGTATAAATGAATGCATATTGGGATGACCGGGACAGGACAAGTGTGGGCCAGGTTCAATCGTAGGATACCCCAACAAAGTTGCCGAAATCATCGTCATCGTCGTCATCTAGAAATCCTATGTGGCCGATATCTGTGCTTGGCAATGTGAGCGCGGACTGCATCGTCTGTCCTAGCGAGGCCACTTTTTGATTGAAGGAATACTTCTCCTGGAAGTTCCTAAAGTGTCTTTTATATATGGCCAAGCTTTCGGAAAACGACGATGCCGCAAACAGATCATGGAACTGCAACCCAAGCGCCACCTGAAGCAAAAACCCCTTTTCCTCGCGACGAAGAGGGCAGTATCCCGTATCGGGCAATTGTGACACAATCTTATAGTACTTCTGCGATTCTGGCGTCATCACAATCGTATCTGCTCCATCGTTGCCCACCTTGTAATCGAGGTCGGATTCCAGAAACGGGTTGAACCAGACCTCGGCCCATGATAGCACATTTCCAGCGGTCCTGAAGTGATCCAGCATTGCCGCCGAGCCCTTTTTGTTATATAGTTCCAATTTGAGACGGAGCCCCAGGTACGGCGCCAGTTCTGGAGATGCTGCAGTTTGTTCTTCTTCCAAGAGCCGGATTGATCCTCGCCACACGATTTTTGCGGAATCCCATTTTTTGAGCGAAACCGTGCCGGGCGGGATCTTGAATACGGACACGTTATCGCATTCAAAGAGCACGTTTGATATCAACATAGCGGTGGATTATAATTGGAGAAAGGAACGGCTGATTTGGTGGGTTTTGATAACAAAAACCGGCTGATTTCAGAGTTTATTCGTGTATAATTAAACGCTTCAATTTCCTGGCTATTCTGGATCGTACGTAGTTCTTGGAGTATATCATTGGATTTTATGGGGTGGCTTATTTTTGAGTGAGCGGAATCGAGAGAGAGAATTGGGATTGCGCGGTGGTTTGCACCCATAGTGGGCCGGGCCAGGGCCAGGGCATGACAGGCCTAGACCATAGAGCAAGCAAATAAATATAGCTTTAAAGAGTAAAGTTGAGAAAGAAATGTTGGTTTTTTATTGATTGTTTTTTTTTTTTCTGGATTCATGGGAATTTTATTGAATTTTGAGATTGTTTTCGTTAAAATTGACGTTGCTTGCTGATACTTTTCTCGATGAGACTCAGTAGTGCATGAACGGTTTCTTCTGAGTCACCTTAGTATCTACCTGGACTACCAAGTCAGGCAGATATGACCGCTGAAAGTAATTATGTAGTAAGATTCCTGCTTTCTGTATTCTTCTAATCCTTTTTTGTTACCGTTTTTTCTGGAAATAAACGAAGCCGTAGATTGCTCATAAGCCTTTGGTGGAAGGTCAAATAGGAACTAGATCGATCAGCAAGAGGATGATTGATGAAGGTAATTGGCGGAACACCTCAAAGCTCAGTATTTCACCCAGTATTTCATTGAGACCCTGAAATTTCTAGTGAGGGCAAATCCAATAGTAATTGGCGGGGAGTGATTTGGAAGTGAGGGGTGACGGTCATCGAATGAACTAAGTCAGATGATACAGTAATAGCCTGGGCCAATTGGGCCACCGCATAATCGACTTATTTGTATATTTCCGTATGATTCTGTGTCACAAAGGTTTGGGATTAGAGGAACAAAGAAACTACCATAGAAGGATGCTATTGTGGATATGCATTACGGAAAGGTATGTCTCTTTTTCATGTAGTTCCACACTACAGTAGAAATTGTTCATAAGGATCACATCTATTGAGCAGAAATAGGAATAGTACCCAGTGTATCTTCCTCAAAAGCTCATTATTTGGTGTGAAAAACAATTATTAGCGCTGGTTTCGAAGATTATAGCCAAGTTATCTCTTTAATCAAGATTATTATCAACAGGTCTTGCTCTACTATATATGGGGTCCCAGACCATGTTAGTATTTTGCGATCCTAATCATAATGGGAGTCGCCAAAGTATGACCAAGTTGTTCCAAAAGAGAAAAACAATGTCTTTTTGAAAAAAAAAAAAAACGTGTATATTATCCACCTTTTTCTCAGACTTTGATCCTCCGTATTCACCCATATAGAGCATCTCTTGCCAAAGCCGGGTTCCAGGAGAATCACCCAGAAGTCACTAAAAGCACACAAAAAATACGCCCGGAAGGTTTTTCCTTACAAGCACAGTTTTCTACTTATAAACATCCGGCTCGATGTTACCGTTCATTCCACATCTCGGAAAAAAAAGGAATCTCTTTTTTGTCTTTAGCCAGAGTTCCTTTGAGTTCATTCTCACCATCTTGCGGCGATAGACTTTATAGTGCACTTTCGAATTAAGCCCTAGAAAGACGAAATGTATAAGATGCTGATATGGCAATCGACCTGACGCCAGCTAAATTAGACTTTAAAAAAAACGTCTGAGTTCGGAAACATGACAGTCCTGGCATCAAAGACGGGGAGTCTCAGGCCAATTATCGGTTTAATGAGATAGTCATCATTCCAATGCATGAGATAGTTGACAGACATGAAAGAAAGATGACGATCCAATCTTATCAGCCTTATATCGTTCATTTTCTATTTTCTATTTTCTATGTACACAGCGCCTACTTACCTAGTAGCCCCTTCTCTTCGCATCGGTGATTTGGGCCATCAAGTCCGAGAACCCCAGCGCAAAGTGCTTTCTCCACCAAAGCGATTTCTTCATTTTCTGGAACTTGGCCGGGCGAATGTACCGTTTCTGGTTGTGCCACTGCAGCCGGACCTCGTTTTGCCTGAGCACGCTCTGGACGCCTCTGAGAGCAAGCCCCACATTCTGGAACTTCACATCCACAGTCCGGCCCGAGCTTGGCCCGTAGATACTGATGGCCTTGGCCGCCTCGCGCGGATCCTTCACGCTGTTTCCGAAAGCGTACTCGTCGTACTTGCCCTTGGAGCCCTGCAGGTCACGAAGGCTTGGCGAGTTCGCTATCAATTCATCAATGTCAAACACTGTCGAGGCATTTCTTGGGGCGCTTTTCGCGGTATCTCTGAGCTCCGTGAACGGATCAGCGTCGGGTTTTTTCGAGAGCAACCGCCTAGAAAACCCTGTGGTGGTGGTTTGGCGAAGAACAGGCCATCCTCGCGTGATGCTGGTGAACATGGCGGGTACTTTAAGTGAGGATACGGGTTGAAAATTTACTGTGTGCTAATTGCACGAGCTCATGTGCGCTCTATACAAGCACGCACCAAAATTCGCATGTCAGACATCACGCAAAAGATGCACCGACCTGGAAAAAAGAGATTTGAGTTAATGAGATTGATGATTTGGCTTTGAAGTTGTGAAAAAATTTATCTTTAAACTAGTTTCACCCTCGGAATCAGCCGTTGTCTCGACCTCCAGAGGTTGCACGTGCTGAGATTTACCCTGTGCCTTATGTACATTTCAGACCGATTTTAACCCCAATTCCGTGGCTACAACATTTCTTTATGATTAATGTTTGGTGCTATGTACGCTGGCGGGGCCAGTGAATGTATGTGTTTGTCAATGCGGCGCCACATAGCAGGCCCTGCACTATGATAATACTGATTCAATGTCCGCCATGGTCTTCTCGAGCCGCAATGACGACCCTTATGCGCTCAGACTTGAGTCCACATATATGCAACGTTTTGTGTGCAACCGTAACGTATATTTTCATCCCGGATTTGCGACTGCACGTAGTGAGACAGCAACAGCTAGTTTTTCTTGAACCCGTTGTTGTTTTTCTTGAAGGGCTTCTTGTCTTTCTTGGCATCGGGCTTGCCGTTGAACACTTTATGGATTCTGGGCTCCAACAAGATGACGTTGCTGCGGATCACCAATTCCCTTGTCTCCAATGCGCGCTGCTGGTCGTCCTTGCTCTTGAAGTCACATAAAGCGGTCTTGTTTGTCTTTTTGAAGTACTTGATATCGCCAAATTGCTTGATGATCGCGGCCTTCAATTCGTCCTCCTCGACGTCAACGTTCTTGATGTATATTGGGTACCACTCCTCCTTTTTGAACTTTCCGTTGGGGGCAGCCTGTGCTGGGGCCTGGCTAGGTGATGCCGTCTTTTTTGCAGCCAGAACGGGCGCACTGACGGCTGGGACGCTCTTTACGGCAGCTGGAGATACGACGGCGGCAGTTTTAGACGTGGTCTTTGGGCCGATCGCAGCCAAATTGGCCCATGTGGGTTTCTGCGCAGGCGCCGCGGGTGCGGCAGGTTTCTCTGGCTCAGCAGAAGTCTCAGGCTCAGCAGCCACGGGTGTTTCGATGGATTCAGTGTTAATTTCGCTGGAATCGGTCTGAGTGGGCTCTGCCTTGGCCTCAGACGCAGCAGGCACATTCTTGGCCAGCTCTGTAGCTGATTCTTCCTCTGCAGCCTCTATTTTGGCCTCCTCAGGTGCAGGGGCGGTCGTCTCGGCGGCTGTCTCAGGCTCAGAAACAGGTTCTTTTTTCTCCTCAGAACTCTCACCCAGTTCCTTATCGGCTTTCTCGGCAGGCTTCTCCTCGACAATCGCCACCTCCGTCTGCGTGTCCTTGTGCTCCTCTGCGTACTCCACAAACGTCAACACGTCGTTGGCAATGTCAAACACGGTTTTTCCCTTTGCCTTTAAGACAAAAGTCTGAACGAACGGCCAGAGCGCCGACGTTCCACGCTTCCACAGGCCCGAAACGACAATGACAATCAGGCCTGCGACCGAAGGCTGGAAAGCCGCGTTTTCAACGACAATCTTGTCCTTTTCCTCGGATTTAGCCGCCTTCTCCTCGTAAAATGTGCGCACGGCGTTACCTTGCGCCACGTGCACGGTTTTCACGACTTTTTCGCCCAGATTCTCAGCATGCTCGCTCGGATACCCGTCGTGTCGCACGGAGGCCTCGGCGTCGTAAAACGTGTAAAGTGCAGCCATGTCGGTAGTGTAGCTGCCATAGTATTTCTGGAGAAACATCCACCCAACAGCTTCCGTCGATAACTCTGGCTGTGGTGCAGATTTTTCCGCGATTTCAGGCTTGGCGGGCTTGGCAACCGCCGCAGATTCCACAGTGGACTTTGTTGCTTGTGGCATGTGTGTATGAATGCTTTTTTTCAGGGCAAACGTGGCAGATTTCAGTCTTCTTAGATCTGCAAAACGTGGAAATCGTCAGACCGCGCGCACGAAAATCTCCCGTGCTATATGCAGGTGAGACCGTCGAGGCGCCGTGCTCCGACACACCAAGGCGTGGCAGCGAGTAAGAGGTAAATTGGGTCGGAAAAATGCATTCAAATTCTTCAGGAAAAAAAGAAGTGAAAAAAAAAGGCGAAAAGCGATTTTTTGGGGATTTTGGCGGTATGTTTTTATGTGTCTCAGTGCTGAGTCGCGGTCGACCGTGCATATAGGTATTGAGTCAGAGGCACGCTAAAGTGCGAGCGCCATAGTAGGATTGCATGATGTGATGTTGGAAACAGAAAAAACTCAATGACAATAATGCTGGGCTAAAATCCTGGGCTATTAAGGTTCCAAGTGAGGAGTCGTAGAAACGCTGTTGTAGCTCTTGGACTCTTCCAGTCATTTTCGCTCTATGTATTTTCATTGCTTCATGACGTTGCAGATCACGGCTTGTGTTTCCACAAAGTAGAGCTAGCAAGGCAAACAAGGCTCTATTCATCAGTTGAATATTTTCTTTCTGTATTGGAATTTTTTATTGAGGTACCAAAATATACAACATATTTAAATCTGCGGACCTAGAGGGAGTCTTTTGTAAAGTTATCATTCTGTTGGAATTGCATGGTCGTGTACACCAAGTTGAAATAAAGAGACGTACTTTTGAGCCATTTATAGACAAAAAATAAACTTAAGTCCTTTTTTCTATCTTTTCAGTTTCCGTTCTGAAAAATCACTGGCTAAAACAAACCATAGTCTGTGGTCGAATGTATAAAGACTTAACCCATGCCAGTGTGAAAGTGTATATTCTCTCGCTAATATTTGCTCAGATTTCATAAGAAACACTTGTTGAATTTGGGTAGTTTTGATCTCCACTGACTAAGGATACTCTCATGGTCAAGCCAGTTTCTGTTTTTGCTCCCGTAGTCATTAATCTAAAGAATTGTATGTGTTAGGTTTTATAGAAAAGCACCCTGCCTGATACAAATTGCTCAATCCCTTGAAAACTCGGGTGCAATATCTGTTAAGGAACTTTGGTGCGCTACGGCTTGGGCTCCCCCACAAACAACCACACTGCTTCAGCCTAGAATCATTTCACGAGCAACAAGATCCGTTTCGGAGTGCTTCAGAGGCGAATGTGAAACTCTACATGGACAGTTTCTTCATGGTTATAAAAGTTGGCTAATTAGAGCGATTTGAAGATTTTTGCGTCTGGTAAATAATGTCTGGAGCTTAAAATGTGACCTGTTAACCCTTAACTGGGACTTTTGTTTTGTGTTTAATGCATCTATGAACTTCTCATGATGAACGTAAACAGCTTAGATACGAGGCTGGCTCAGTATGACTGAACCAAAAAGAGTGCCCGCCAAAACGTGAGCAATGCACATCAAAATGATGCATGTTTTGACCGTTTTTCTTATATTCCTTTAATCAAAGCAAAATGGCTCCCTTTTCATTATAGCCTATTTGGGATATCCTTTTTCGGACTGAAGACGCTAAGTGATTCGGAAAAACACAAACTTCCAGCCAAGGGGTTCTGTGACCAAGCCTTGTTTATCTTTCAACACCGTGCTTTATCTGCTTGTATCCAATTATATGATATTTTGGCTTAAAAATGCTAGCCTCTGAAGCTTTTGGCCTCTTTAATGAGTGCGTGGGTTAGTTTTCAAAAATGCAAAACGTGACCTAGATTGAGTTCGGAATAGATTGCATTATTGACGAGGTTTGCAGTTTCTTTGGGTGCAAGGTTTGTCAGACCATACTAGCTTGTCTTTTCCCCTTTTTAAACTTAAAACTTTACAGATATCAGACCGGAATCACAACCCCCCCAATCAATCTGGGTTGCATGTGCCAAACCTCCTTTCTCTCAATGATGTGCGGCACATTTACTTAGTTCTCTCCACCGAAAAAGGTGGGATAGGAATTCAATCATGCTGATTCGTAAGACGTGGTAAAAAGCTTCGACTTACAAATAACCTCCCTGTAATTACTATAGCAAGTTTTTGCACATTCACGAATATGAAAGAGTTGAGCCTGCACCAGCTCGGTCACCATGGTCTACCCAAAAAAACCATAAAATGGAAATCAATCTCATAAATTCTTAACATAAAAAACACAATATAGTAAACAAAAAAAAAAGACAGTCTTAAGCCAAGTATTCACTGTCAATGTAAGCAAACATCTCGCTGGTGTAGTGTTCTACAAGAAAGCCGTGCATTTCAAGACCATCGACGCCAGCACCAAGGCCACGATCATTGGTATCGCAGAGGACGGCTTTTTGAGCTTTCGCTGCGGGCTGCAATGGTTCCGTAGCTGCAATGGCCTTGCGTTCCGGTACATTAACCGCATCATGAACCAAAATTCCTGCAGACGCGAGTCTGGCCTGTATATTGGCGCGTGCTTCTTCGTATACGCGCAGTGAATCCAAGGAAATCGGTTCGGGCGCGCGTTCTGGGACAGAAATCAGTTCGGCTGCGAAAATAGGTGAGGCAGAAGCAGAGAAAAAAACCTCATTATAGTTTTCTCTGCTTTCTTCGTCAGAAGCACAAGAAGCATGACTCTTCAAAGTACCGCACCCAGACTGGCTTTCTGTATCAACTCTGGATATCTTAGAAGCCATCAGAGCAGGATCGACCAATCCCTCATCATCCGCGGAAGAAATCTCAGTTGCGGCCACCAGCAAAACCTCATGATAAGACCCAAGGTCTTCTATGCTTGAGGTGGAGTCAAACGCATTTGGCCAATTCTGCTCCTTGCACTCTTTTATAAAGTCTGCTGGCCCGAATTCCGTGGGCAGACCCGAAACCTCGTCGAGATATTCTTCTATGCTGGAGCCGATAGTGCGAGTAAAGTTATACGCCCTGTAGCATGAAGGAATGCCACGCTTCGTCTGTTTTGCACTCCGCTCCGACAAAACCCGGTTTGCCAAATGGAAAATTGAGCAAAATTCTTCTGGGATGTAGAAGCCTGCCGCTTCGGCCAGCAACATTTCTGGCGACTCCTCTGTTTGGAAAAATCTGCTCACAGTGTTTCCCTCAAGTGCCCCAGCCTGGAAATAGAAGGGAAAAGATGGAGGTATTTGCTGAGAAGCCTCGTTCGTGTCTTTCGACGACAAAGGGCCAGAGTCTCCGAAAACACCTATTCTCAGTTCCTGATCACCGATATCCAACTTTGGGTTGACTCCTGCATTAGGTTTGGCCAAGCTGAGTACCTTGGGGGTCGCACCATTCAACTTTTCGACTTCATTCTTTCCTTGATAGTGTGACTGGATTGCCTTCCTTACTGCCTTGTTTCTAGAAGCGCGGAAAATCGTGCTGAGGCGGTTTGTGTGCTTTTTCGCAATTCCATTCTTAGTGGCCGTTGGTGGGGGCGTGGGAAGAGATGGGATTCTGGTATCTTTTCTGATAAACATTTCCACCAGATTTTTGTCTGCATCGAAACTGAAAGCGGAGGAGCTTCCGTAAACGCTCTGGAGGGAGCTTCCGAGAGACTTCATCTCAGGGATCTCGGGCTTGGAAACCATCGGCATGATAGATTAGATAGGCTTGGCTGGCGGAGTATTCTATTTGCGGGGGAAAACAATGGCGAGATGGGGTTTGAGCTTGAATGTGGATCAAACTTGGGGATCTTCTGGAAAAAAGAATAAATGCGTTATATGATGAGAAGCTTGGTTCTTGTGGATAAGGCACGGGATGTGGAAGAAAAAAAAAATATGGGAAAATGGTGGGACTCATACCCTTTATATATTAGAGGATTTTTACCTTTCAAAAGTTTTCTTACATGGCAGACCGGAAAATCTATGGTATAATGTTACAGCATGTTTGATTCTTGGGAGCTGACGCATACCACTTTAAGCATTTTTATGATATGGATTTATCATGAGATGAATTTAGCAGAGACCGTTAAGACGATGGTGACAATAAGCGATGTCATTATTTATGTGGTCAGGACCTAAAACATTAGGTTTTCTGGACATTGACTTACAAGGTTGATGGCGATGAAAGCCCAAAGACGGTCTACTCCAATTTCAGATTGACTGGTTGTTAGGTCAGGGAAGATACATAAAACGGGGAGAATAGACTAATTCTACTCGGCAGGGCCATTGAACTAATCAAATCGGAAACAATTCTATTCTGTCAAAGCCAGCAAACCACAATACTTGCTCTGCCCAGATATTTTTTGGGTTTTCAAAGAGACTTGCGGCTACACGCATCTCTACATTGAGGTCTGCTAGCTGCCATACACGAAATCAAAGGAAACAGAAAAAAAAACTCATTCTTCTGGACCGTATCAAAGGAATTCCAGCGATAGCTAGATGATCAGGCTCTGTTCATTAATTCTTTTTTTTCATTTCCATTTCATCATTTAAAATTGACTTGTCTCGAGTGAGTCCTTGCTGTCAACATTATGTCTTTCTCTCACAGCCAGACAGAGCAGCGTAGTAGCACAAGCAACTTCATATTTCCTCTTCTTTTTTTCTTTCTTTGTTCACCAATGAATACTTGTCTGGAATAAATCTGGACCCATGGGTATGCCCCAGTTTTCAACAGACAACAAATGCGCGTCTTTAAGGTAGTGTGGCATACTCTTCGATTTGGTCGGCCAGTACCAGAAAAACACCAGAAAAGCAGACAAGGAAACTCAAGCGGCCAGAAATCAAAATTTTGGAAACGTGACTTTTTCACCTGAGCGGGGCTCTTTAGCATTGAGCGATAGTCCGTTTTGTAGTATAATTTTGGTTCATCACGAAATGGAAAGGTCCACGTGGGCAGGTGATAAAGTTGAACCTGTTTATGAGGATCACATCGATTGAGTAGAGTAGAATTAGAAACATATCTTGTTAAATATCCTAAATTTTGGCGTGAAAAACAATTCCTGGCGCACTTTTTCTCAAAACCCAATCCCAGGTGATCTCCTCATCCAAGATCTTTATAAACAAACGGGTCCTATCATCCTACAAAGTGCATAGATGAAGCAAATTCGGAAAATACACCCAGAAAAATAATACCATAAACACAATTTTTGATCGAATAACTTTTTGTGGGTATTTCAATTGTGTATGCTGGGCTTTCGGGTTTTTAAAGTTCAGTTATATAAAGCCAAATGTGAGTTCTGCCATCTATCTCCACTTCGATATCCACTTCGATGTCCTTAATAAAGGTAGTGAACGAGTCTTATTTTTTCTTCTGTAGGTTGTTGTTTTAGCGATCAAAGCCAAAAATAATGCTCATACACAAAGGACGTGACCGTCACTTATTATCACAGTACCCTGATTGGGGAAAATTTTGACATAAAGATAATTCACGTGGTGTCTATGAATCGGCAAAAGGAAAATAACAAATTAGCCAATGTGAGTGCTCAGATAAGCAAGGACTCTATAATTTTGCGAGATACCAGATCAGCAAAATAAGCTTTTGCCTTTTCATGTCTGGTTGGCCTGGAAAATCAGTCAAACATTGGGCAAGTACAGCAAAATACCCAAACGTTGCAATGCAATGTTGATGGTACGGAAAAGGGGGTCCTAAAAAGAAACTTAAACACATATTTTTCATGGCCGTACTCCTAGCTTGCACGAACACGGCAAAGTTTATATCATTCACCCATTTGTATTGGTATTCGGGGAGAAAGCAGTCATAATTGCATATCGCTTATCACTCCTCCATATGAATTGTGACGGGCACTTTTTGTGTGAATCTGATTGAAAAGTTCACAAACCTGTGATACGAAGCAAATCCATTCTTATTATGTATGTATATAGCATCTCGGCTCTAGATCACCGCGCAAGACAATCATGGTTTCAGGACTCCCGGGCTTTAGGGCTTTAGGGCTTTAGGGCCGCGACTCAGTGGCCCAAGGGTGGCCTCTCGTAAGCAAGGAAGTCTGAGTTCTCCAGCAACAGTGATCCATATTTCTCTCTCTCTCTCTCTCTCTCTCTCTCTCTCTCAACATTGCTGGACATAAATTCGCGTCTGCATCACTCTAAGCCACCGACACCTAGTTTGTCTCGCGCAACAACTCCTCCAACACCTTGTTTTCGGTCTCGGTGCGGTTGGACACACCGTCGAACGACTTGATGCCCATGCGGCGCAACACGGCAATGGTGGCGCTACGGGCAAAGCCCATGTTCTCAAACTGGCTCACCACGGCGTCATCGATTCCGTACAACGCGCAGTCGCTCAACTCGGCCTGCTGCGCGCCGCGCTCGTCGCCCGCGTATACCTTGGTCCAGTACGCCGCGGTGTCCTCGAAGCCGGCCTTGTTGCTGATGTAGTGTTTCGCAACCTCGGCGTCCTGCGGGTCGTTGGGCTCCGGCGACTGCAACAACGACTGCAACGAGATCAACGACAGCTTGAGCGTCAAGATCGGCGTCCAGGCGTCCTTCAAGATGTCCAAGCAAATGGCGCCGGTCACGGACGAGATGTTCGGGTGGTAGATCTTGGTGACGAACCGCATCACGGGCGGCTTGAAAGGGTACTCGTTCGGGATCGTGATGTCGACTTTGAACACGCCGTTTTCGTAGGGCGTGCCTGGCGGGCCCTGGAAGTGGCCGACCAAATGGGTCAAGTCGGTCTCGTTGACCAACTCGAGCGACACGCCGGAACTGGTATCGTGGCGGCACTCCTCGAGCTCCTTGGCGATTCTCTTGACGCGTGACATGGTCGTGTATAAGAGTTTTTTTGGGGAAAAAAAAGTCGGTTTCGGTTAGTGGATGTATGAACAGCAAGCAGCGAGCTTTTTTTGTGTTTCAAACGTGTTGTTATATCCAGATACTGTGCCCTGAATAAATGTTGGAGGGCTACTTACTCATAGCGCTCAAATCTCGTGAGTAATAATCACCGCGCGCCTCGGGGCGCACCCGTGTTGTGTGCAGGTTGAGGTCAACTAGTTTGCAGATGCTGATTTATGTAAGATGTGAAGTGTTGAAATTTAAGTAGCTTTTTTTCGGTGTTGACTATGAAAGTCGAGAGGCTAGACGGCTTTTGTGATTTTATTTGGCTGGTACCGGAAAGTCTGCGAATCACCTATTCGATTGTTGTGAATCTGCCTATAGGTATCCGTCTGTTGTAAGATGCTATTCATGTGAGAGACGAATTCCTCAGAGCAGATTCATTTCCGATGAGAGATCTCGTGTCGCCAAACGATGCCTGGGGTGAAGTTGCGTTTTATTATAGGTTTTTTTTATATGTTTTATAGTTTTTGCGCTTGTTTGGGTGTGCCTGTCATACTCTAACGAGAGCGTCCTATAGTGTGATATATCTTTAAAAAAAATATTCTTTTTCGTCGCCGTTGCCCACCCACTCGTTTCGGTCCACTTGTTTCAGTCTGGTTCGTTTCTGAAATCAGCTCTTATGTCTGTGAAATCTTGCATGCAAAAAAGACTGCAACACTGTAATTTCGCATATGGTCTCCCACTACACTACTCAGTACAGCTCTGCGAAGGTTAACTAACGTTGATCGGACGGGAAACAGTGTTTTCTTCGCGATGTGGTCGCAGCCGACTGTTTTCTTGCCTAGTTTACTATACCATAAGGTATCAAGCATTTGACAAAAAAGTAGCTTTTTTTTCCCAAATGTTCACAAGTGAGTGTATTCAATAGTTTGAATAAGTCGAGCGACGCAGTTGTCTTGTTATTACAATAGAAGTTCTAAAAAGTATAGAGTTTCATTGCTCATGATTTGGATACAATGTTAACTATAAATGAGTCTTGTCAGTCTTGTTCCGCGCCAGAAAGCCTACTTAAAAAAAACCCCACCAGACAGTTCCTTGCTTTCGCGACTGTGGTTTATCGAGATCTTGCCTGCTGATACTTTCAGAGTCGAAAAAAAGAGCATAGGCTGCCGACAGCTCAAACGTACGAGGTAATTTGTCTTTGCCCGCAGAAAAAGCGACCCAAAATGTGCTGGTTGTCTTATCAGGAAAGGTATACGGCGTCCCGGTGTGGTACCTGGAATAAAAAATACTCTTCGAGAATCGATGCAAGAAGAATATGAAACCTTAACAAGTCCCGCACGTTCATTAATGCCTAATCATGCGCCAAACTATGATTTGAAGTGATGACAACTCTTTTCAAAAAGAAGAAGTAACTGCTTTCATTCACGTCTATAGGTTCAAGAAATTGCCCTATGAAGTAATAAGTAAACTATAAACGATGACAATTACAATATGTGTGCCGAGGTTTAGTGTGAATGTTGAGACAAAAGCCTCGTTGTTTAGTTTTCTCAAGGTCGCTTTTAAGAAAGATCCTGCAAGGCCCAACTTGTCTTCATATTTTTTTTTTTTTTTTTTAAAGATTGAGTCAGAAAAAAAGCTAACTTCATCAAGCAAATCTCATGCTCGGTCGAATCACTCTAGAAGACGATGTCATTCAAAAACGTACATATGTTACATGTTCCATTCAGGAAAATACGACCGGTCTTGCCAAGCAAAACACCACCTACTGTTTTGAGGCCAATTATTTTGGCTGGCTAAGCACATCATAATATACTAGCAGCATAAAAGAAGTTAATGGGTTTATGGACGCTAGCAGGCTCCTTAGTGCGGCATAAAAAGAGGTTCTGATAGCTTTGGTGGAGAGTGTCCATGTGGACGCCCCCGGTGCCGAAGAATGATTTTAGGGCTACTTTTTGGGATTAGCAATTGCATAAATTAAAAAAAAAAAAATAGAAAAAAAAAACAATTTTGGTACGGTGTTGCTGCTCGTCAGAATCTGAGTGGCACTCACTACAGAACACTATGGTATCAGTCGAGAAGTGTTCACTATAACATGATCTGAGCTGAGTTTACATGAAATGGAGACAGAGAAAGAGATGATAAAATGAGAATGAGCTCTGGTTAATAAAAAAGAGCCGGTTTTGTGTTTCAGTTTACACACGGAAGCGTGTTTGTGCTTCTGACCACCAGGAGAATTGGGGTTGGCTTCTCCAATACAAAAATAGGAGACTTGATGCTTTCGAACGCAAAAGAGAACTGGTCGAAGTTTCTGTACACAAAGATGATTGTGACTTTGTGTTTCGGACCACAAAAAGTATTGGTTTCGTCCCACTAAACAGAAAAATAGAGTGACCTTGGCTTTCCAGAACACATATAGAAACGACTTTGCTCATTCATTCACAGAAAGAAGGTAAATTTGCCGAAACTATGAAAGAAGGGGATATGTTTTTTTCGAACGGATTCTAAAATAATAAATTACCATTGTATCACGTTAACGTAGACACAAATAGAAGTGGCTTTGTACTTGTATACACAAACAGAGGGCATTAAGATGTGTATCACGTTCTGATTTCGCCCAATATGACAAAAGTTTCCAATGGGCGGACTCTAGTGTCGTAGTTTCGCGATTGCAGACATCAAAAATCCTTGTTTTTTTTTTTTCTATTAAATGCTTTTCGAAGTACATATCGTAATAATAGGTGTATTGTTTAGTTCCCATGCGGCCATGACTGGCCATCCCGCAGTTGATTCGCAAAGCTTACGAATGCGTTACTTTGGCCAATGTCTCGAACACGGCACGCAACTCTGGCGAAGATTTCTTGACAAACGATCGGCCGAAAAAGTTGTACTCTCTCTTGCTAAGCAATTGAGTTAATACCAATGAAAGGCCCCATGGGTGAGGCTTGTTGATCACGTGTCTTTCAAGCAATACCCTCACGATGATCTCCTCAATCTCCTCACGGATCTCGTCCGACGCCCATCCAGTCTCGTGGTTGAAAATGTGCACAACAAAACTTATGAACCATTGCGTGTGGCAGTTTGGCGCACGAAGCTGGTTGGCCACAGCATCGATGAGATGGTATCTGAATTCGGTGCAGCCGTGGTTCAAAAGCTCCACAAGCAATGAGGTGTGCGACGACTTTGAGTTGAACCCACGGCTGTCCCGAGGAAGTTTGTCCTCAACCGCAGAAGCACCGGTGTGCAAGACCAACGCGTTGATAAGTTTCGTACTGAAATTGACGGAATCAAACCCGAAACTGGATACTTCCTTCGGATAATTCAATCTGAGGCCACCGTAGATTGTGCGCAACAAAGCAGAAGCGGGAATCCGTATATAGTTCTCCACGGGCTTCTTCAATGCTGCTTTGCTTAAGTCATCGAGAGGTTGGTAGTTCATGCCCGGCACCTCCGTACAGGAAGGTAAGTCGTCGCAGTCCAACTTTGTCAGAAATGGGCTGGGCGCATTGATATGTCTAGGGATTGCAGACAAAATGATGTTTCTCACCTGGATGTAAATTGCAGGCACAGCGGTCACCAACTGGTAGTGGCATTCAATCAAGAACTCGGGCGCATCGTGCGCCAATGCAGTAAAGATCCTGTTGATTGCCTTGAAAATCACATGTATCACATCGTGTTGCACCAGCTTGTCCTTCGAGTACACATTTTGGAACTTCAAGAGCGAGGTCAAAAGCTTGACGGCGACAGAGTAGCCAGCCTTCTCAGGCAATTCGAGTAACTTGGGCAAAAACATTCTGTGTGCAATTAACGAGATCCAAGCGAACGTAAAGCCAGGGTAGATAATCGGCTGGACTGAATTGAGCGCATCTCCCATGGCCGAATAGAATGATACGTCCAAGTGTTTTGTTGCACTCGCATCGAGCGTGGACGCGTCGCTCCAGCTGCACATAAGCGACGAGAATAGCTTGAAGTATGCTCTCTCATTCCACGTGGACTTGGAGCCCTCGTGCTCGTTGACAAGCACAAGCACAATAATGCCAAAGATTGTCTTCATGTATTCTGTGGCATCCTCGATATTGTTTTTACTAAACTTGAGAAGAATGCGTGTGATCAAAAGTGCCAAACAGTCCACCGATAACAACACCTCACGCTGTGTGCGGCTTCTGATCTCGTGCTCGGTGACGAACGCCGTGGTGCTGATTTCCGTGGCTGCCCTGAAAAAAGTCTGAAACTTTTCGGGCTCGGTCAAGATACCGCAGTGGAACAAGCGATCGATAAATGCGTTTTGCAATGCGAGGCTGTTCTCGCTATGACCAACCAATTTGACCCATTCCACAAAGATATAGCCCATCTGCACGAAGCCATCGCCCTCCTTCGGCTCTGAAGACGCGGAGAGCGGAATGTTTGATTCGTTCAACAACTTGAACAAGTCATCACGCATGGCCGCGGCCTTGGTGTGCTCCTCGGAGCCCTCCGGAGTGTAATTCAACAAGGCGTCCAAAGTACACGCGAACTCCGAGCGCAACGCAATAGGACGCGCACCCTCTGCGCTGAAAACGTTCAAAAGCAAGCTGGCGGCAAACTTGACAAGCACGGCACTGTTGCTTTCGGCAATGAGCTTCCCGATCGAGCTGTCAAGCTTGAGTGGCGTCACAAGCTGCACTTTCAAAAGCGAGAAGATCACCGGCATGTTGAACTTGCGCTGGTCCAGCGAGTGCACCATCCACCACGTGACATCTTTCGCCGTCGAGGGCGAGCACTCGCAGAGTTTATCGAGAATCACCACATATATCTCGTTGCTCATAGGGTTCTCATGCACCTGCGTGAACAAGCAATTGACAGCGTATTGCGCCACCTTCAACAAAAGCTCTGGGTACTTGACTGCATTTGCCTGACAGAGCGCCAACGCCTGCGAAAGGGTCTGCAAGATTGGGTGGTCTGCAGGTAACTCCGCCAATGCGGTCTCCTTCAATCCCGCAAGAGTCTGGATCGCCTTGTCGCACATCTGCGTGACAACGCTGAATAGCTGATCGGCAGAATTATCTTCCTGCAACACTGTCGCAGGATTCTGCTGCGGCGTCAGCTGCGGATCGAGCATGGCACCGTCGAGCGCCTCCTGCGACCGAAGCTGTACGCCCTGTGACACATCGTGAAGCTCGCCCTGTTCGGCATTGAAAGTAGGAGGCGCCGCCTGCTGTGGCACGTGTTGCTGTACATGCTGTGGCACCGGCTGCAAAGGTTGCCCCACAGGGCTGGCCTTCACGTTGGCCGCGGCAGCGGGCTGGGCCTGGTCGGCGCGGATAATCATCGAATTGGTACCGAAGCCGGTGTAGATGTTCAACTGCGCATCGTGGAGTCCGTTGGGCTTCAAGCCAAGTGGAGGAGGTAACTGGAGTGCATATGGCGAGGCGCTTTCATCGAGAAATGGCTCGTTTGGCGCATGACGCTCGCGTACAGCCACTTGCAGGCGCATACGTTCCTCGATCAACTCGCTGATGTTGCTGGCGGCCAAGTTCTCGACAATCTCAACGCACAAATGAACGTTGCTCTGAATCGCAGAGCTGAGTTCCAACAAAGGTAACTCGTTGGCATTGATCTGGTTGCCAAGCAACTGTAACATTGTTGCCTCCACCGTCTCGCTCAAGATCTTGCGCCCGCTGCATACCACCATACTGTGGGCCAATTGCTGTGCCATGATCTGGTAACTTTTGCGGAATTTACCGGCGTCGGCCTCGGTGGCGAAGTCTTTTCTCACCAACGCTTCTGTCGTGGACAACACGGCTTCGGATACCCTGCTCAAAATAGGCACAGCACACTCTCTTACCGCGCGTGCGAGCGAAGCCTGGAACGCGCGTCTCAAGTTCGGATTCTGCGTGAAGATCGTGGTCCCCACCAAGGTGCTGAAAGAAGCATCCAACTGATTCGCCACAGACGAAGGCGGCGCGTGCTCGTCCATCTGTCGAATCTGCTGGAGATGCTGCAATTGTGACAAGTGTTGTTGTTGCTGTTGTTGCTGTTGTTGCTGGACAATGGCTGCCTGCTGCTGCAAATGTTGCTGCATCTGCAAAGTCTGGTCTGGCCCTTCAATCGATAACGCAGCGAGGTTGATGTGGCCACCGGCATCAGTTCTCATACCAAACATGGCCGCCAACGCCTCGGGCTTCGGGTTGTGGGTACGAATCAAGGTCGACGCCTCAATGTCCTTGATCTTCATATCAAACGCATTCAACAACACCTCAATCTCAAACTTGAGGTTAAGCTTCAAATCAGCGCACTCATAGAGCTCAACCAAAACCTTCATCACGCCCAATACCCATGGGTTTGGGCATCGGAACACGCGCGAGTGGCTGGCTTGTTCCAAGACCTTGCACACGAAAGGTATCACAACGTGGAGAGTCTTAAAGTCAAAGGATTCCACAAGCAAGTATTTGAGCGCAACCTGGTCTCTCTTCAACGGCCGGTCATTGGCCAATGTGATTTTGCCAAGCCACGCACCAAGGTTCTTCAAGTGCTGTCTCTCCGAGGACGTGTCTCTGAAGTTTTTGAGCAACTTGCCCACCTCGAAAAGCGTGATATTCAACACGTACTCGTAGAAGATCGGGTTGTCCAATGCAAACACCAAGCTGGTGTATAACGCGTGATTATTTGGCTCAGTCCGAGCCCGCTCCGTCACCAAGTAGTGCGCAAACCAGGAGAAGTAACGCTCGGCGAACAAATTCTTGATCTCGGCCAACTTCGTCAACATGTTGTCGGCGGTCATGTTGTTCACGAAAAACAACAACTTGTCCGAAACGGACTCGTCAGGGTCGACCTGCGCCGCAAACCCAACGGTCTTTTTCACGGCAGCAATCGAGTTGTACACGACCGCAACTGATTCCTGTCTTTGTGTCTGCGTATTATCTGGCGTCGATGCCGATGGCGTGGCATTCGACTCCGGACACGGGATGCCGTTCGACGCATCCTTGACAATCTGGAACATTTTCGCGTGCGCGGGGAGCGTCTGGCATTTGAGCAAGTGTTTGCAGTACATCGGGTACTCGTGCAATCTCAGTTTGAAGTTGTACAAAGACTGCACGGCAAACTTGAACAAGTGCGAGTCCTGCGGCTGGTTACATGACTCCCAGATGAAGTTCAAGGCGACAGTGAGCGTGGTGCCCTGCACCAAGTCTTTTTGCAAGAGCGCGCCGAAAAAAAGCGACGTGGTGGCCAATGCGGTCAACGGGTAGTCGGGGAAAAATCTATACTCGTCAATGAGGGAATGGATCATGCATGCAAACACATCTTGTTCATGCGGCACGGCACTGTTCTTCATCTTTCCAAGCATCTCCACGATCTCCTTGATGTCCATTTCCTTGGTGTACATCTTTGAGTAGTATTCCTTCATCTCCTGTTCCACCTGCGAGGGGAACCTGTTGCCGTAGGTGTCCTCATTTTTGATGATCGCAGCGTCGTGGCCAACGCCAAAATTGATGAGTCGCGGATACGTCGTCAACAACGACAACTGTAAGTTCTTAAGCCGCTCCGGGTCCACAAGGCCCTGTGAACCTTTCAACGCCTCCAACAACACGAAAACCACGCTGATCTTCAATGATTTTGAACCAGGTAACGGCGGTGTTTGCAGCGTCTGTGGGCCTGGTGCCGCCGGGTGCTCGGCCTCAAAGTCCTGCGCCGTGCGGGCCTCCAGGATATCGATCAAGGCCTGAAACACTGCCGGTCTCAATTTCGCGTCACGGGCGTCTTTTTCAAGAACGGCTTTCAAACCTTCAGCAAAGCTGGCCGCGTCCGGCACGAGCGTCGACGCCTCCATGACAAGGGCCAAGTACAAGCTATACGCCAAGGCCTTTGCCTTTGCGGCCAAATCGTCAAACAAATCGAAAGCAGTGGCTACCTGCACGACTTTTTGAAGCGCCTCAGGTGAGGAGTAAGTCGTGTAATACTCAATCAACTTCAGTGTAGCCAACAGCGCATCGTGCTCCTTGAACTTGGAGATCACGCGGCCCAACTGCACCACGTTCTCGTTGACAAATGGGCGGTCTAACATGAATGCAAATAACTTATCGATGCGGTCAAGCACAAAACCGTTTTTTTCAGGCACCGCCAACAATCCGGCGATCACGTGATGCGGCTCTGTGCGACAGTTTAACTCGAAAAACTGCGTGAGCCAGATATCGAGCTTCCGGTCACCCTCGGTCTGCGCCTGCGTCTGTTGCGGTGTCTGCGCCACGATTTTTGCCATCACCTGTACCTCGAGCCGCGCGATATTGACAAACTTCAAAAGCTCGTTTTCGCCCGTGGTCTCGTCGGCATAGCAGAGCGTGAGGTGCTGCGAGTGCAAGATATCGAACGCGCCCGGTTTCGTGTACATCAGCTGTAACATGAACAAAAGAGTTTTTTCAAACCACCAGTCACAGCTCAAGAAGATATCAAGAAGCCCCTGCTTGTAGTCGAGCGCCGAAAAAAGCTGGGTGATGCTGGCCACGGACGGCTGACTGTTGCGGCGCTGGGCATCGAAGAGATGGTCCTGCACCTTGGCGAAAATGGAGAACCAGTTCAACAGAAAGGTCTTATTCTGCTCGATTGTTTTGAGGCACGCCTGTAATTGCGCGCCCTTGGCGTTGGCCTCGGGCAAGTTGTTGACGAAAGTCAAAGCGGTGACTCCGCCATTGGTGGAAGTGAGGCCCTGTGACCCTGGGATAAGCACCTCGGCTAAGATAAGCGCGATGCTTTCGTCGGCGTCCTCAGGCTTGATTTGGAGCAACGAAGGGAGAAGTTTCTCGGGCAACAAGTTCTCGGGCCCGATCTCGGCCAAGAGCTGTTTGAACGACATTTTCAAAATGCTGCGGAAAAACGTCTGCACGGGAGGGATCGTCAGGTCAAACGCGTTGAACTGGCCGATGGTCAGAAGCTTATGCAAGAACGGGTAAGTTGGTGAGCGGAGAATGCAGTCAAGAAGCACGTGGCACCACGAACGGTCGGTGGTGGTGGTTCTCTCGATGACTAGAGCCGGGACCTTATGTGCAGACTCCTCGAAAAAGAGTTTGACTTGTGGAGAGTCCGGGTCGGCAAGGCGCAGCACAAACGTGAACGCAAGAACTGGGTCGACGGCGTAGCGGTCGAGGACGCGGAAGACGGCGGTAGTGGCGCGGGGTCCAAAAAATGCAGCGAGCTCGGAAAGAAAGAACTCGAGAAAAGTGCAGTCACGTGCTAGCGACGCGAGCTCGGCCTCAAAGATGCGGTCAAGCGGCAGGAGCTCAGGGGCAGCGGCAAATTGGTCCTCTACGGCGGCAACGAGCTTGCTGTAGAAAAACGAGTGCACAAGGTGGTGTGTTCTCTCGGTGCTAAGAATGTACCTGATCTGGCGGTGGTGCAGCTGCCAGGAGGCGTCGGACGCGGTGGCTAGAAGGAGCAGGAGCTGGTTAAGCACAATCAGCACGTATTGCGCGCTGTCCTTGATACTGGGCTCGTGAATGAGGATGCTCAGCGGCTGTAGCGGTTTTTCCTGCAAGAGCTGTGCGAGGGAGGGTTGTTCGGCGTCGGCTGGGGGTGTGCCCTCGGGGCTGGCCTGGTGCGAAGTCACTGTGGAGCGTGCGGTGTGGTGAATACACGTGTTATGCCTGTAATGGGTCGTGGCCGGCGGCAGATCTAATCAGTAGTCTGGGTCGGTCTTGGTTCCTGGATTCGTTAGTAAGGGTTATGAAAGGGCGGGAAATGCAGCGCTTTTGCGGCGCTTAAAGTCCGGTTTTTTGGGGATCTGTGCGTTTTTAGGTCTTGTGGTCATCATTCTCGGGATATTGCGGATAGATCATGATGGAATTGGCCTATTTCATGGCCCTTCATGTTGCTCTCGTGGCACTAGCTAACCTCTCACGGGACCATCTGAACCTCGCTGATTCCGTGACTAAACAGACATTTCAAAAGCTGATTTTCAGCACAGATTCTCATCATGCCACGTCTGATTGGATACATACGAATTGATGCAAAAAATAGGCGATAACCACTGGTTGCAAGATGGATGAATATGGTGTAGTCTGCTTCGAAAAAACCGTGAGCTTCGCTCGTGGTGCGGGTTACCCGGCCACACACGACCCAGAGGCAACTGTCGATCTGGCTGCGAACACCCCAACGCTAATGCCAAAGCGAATAAAAAGAATTGGCTATCAAGAGTATGACATTATAGGTATTTGAGTGTTAATTTGAACTAAGTGATCTTGTGATCTTTCTGAGTTTAACGATAATCTGTGTGATGAAACTTCATGATTGCATGGGAATTCTCAATCTTGGCTCCTCTGGTGCTCGCGCGTCTTTTGAAGGATACGTTCCAGCGTCACCGATTCTATGGTGACGACTCTAATCTCTCTTGCAAACCTAATTCTACGGCGTGATGTTATTTTCTTATTTTTTCTTATCCTATTTATTTGCTTATGTTGTCATAAAAGTCAATTCATACCCCGATGGCATGGCTGATGTCACGCTTGAGCGCCTCGTCCTGCAAGTCCGCGTACGCCCTCTTCAACAACACTTTAAGGGCTTCGTTTTCGGCACTTAAATCCTCCATCGTAGTGCGAATCGAGCCGTTATCACTAAACAGCGCCTTCCTGCCGGATTTCAGGTGCCTGTCCCAAGACAAACTTGTGGCGTTTGAGTAGATCGACTCGGAGTCCCTTGCAGGCGAGAACAACGACGATATCGATTTATTCTCGTGTGGCGCAAGGCTGTCTGTGCTCAAAAACGACGATGCTGAGTGTACAGTTTCTTCTCTGGGTGTGCTGCTCGCAGAAACGGCCAAATTCTTCAACATGCCAAGCACCGAAGACCCGGTTCTCTTGTGTGCATGCTTCTTGCGGGGCGTCACCAACGTCTGCGGCACGATATCGCTCGTGGACTCAATGAACAACGACTCGTCCATCGAGAAGAGCATATCGCCGAAAAACGCGGTGGCGTCATTGATGACATTTCCCCATTTGGACTCGTTCAACAAGTGCTGGTACACCACCTCCTCGTCACCACTGCTGAAAGACATGAGGATCGGGCGGTTACAAAGGAGCAAGCCGATCGAAATCTTGAAAACGCCCACTTTCCAGCCTTCGACGAGGCAGAAATCCACTATCCGATTGTTGACTGTGAAATCTGGCGCATGAATAAGAGTCACAGAGAGCCACCATTGATACAAAAACACTTTGCAGTCGCAAAAGGATGTGAGATGCACCGCAAGCTCGCCGTCCACAGCGGCGAGAACCGCCAAAAACTCACCATACCACTTTTCCAACATGCTGGACATTGTAGATGGAACAAAAATCGCGCGTAATTCGGGCTCACACTCCATGATTTTGCATAGAGAGTGGAAAGTGGCTTCCTGGTCCCTCAATTGGTAGTATAAAGTGCCCACAAGAAAAAGGAGACCCTGACAGTACCCGAGGTCCAAGTCATAGTTTGCATACACGTTCAATATTGTGAGCAACGCATCCACTGTGGTTTGTTCGTCGAAAAACCGCATTTGCGGGAAAGTACGACTCAAATCCTTCTTGATTTGGCTGGAAACGTCTCGATTGTATGAGTGTTGGAAGTTCTTAAAGAGCACCTTGGCCTCATCTGGAATGCCGGTAAGATTCTTCTGATTCACCAAAATCAACTTTTGCCAGACCACTGGGCGTAACTGTAACGGAACACCTTTCTGGAAAAAAGCCACTCTCGAGTAGTTAGGAAGCGCCAAAAGCGTTTTGTATGGGTTATCTAGAAAAGAATGCCAAAAGTCCATTTCTAAGGTGGATAAGCACCCCTGGGACATCATTTCAACAAACGACAAGCAGCAAGGTGCCACGCTTTCGCAAACATGCGCCTGGCAGCTAGGACATAGGGTGACCTCATCGGATTTGTAGTCATATTGCGCAAAAAGCGTGCCGATTTCTGCCTCTGAAATCACATTTTCGGTTGATGCGACTGAGAATCTGTTAAGGTCGGCTTTGAGATCCAAGTTGTTCAACATGATGCAATTTGGTGTCACCAGCATCTCAGCAAGAGACTCCTCAAACTCTAACAAGGACTCGGAGAACATGGTTTTGTATGGGTTGATGGCTATTTCAGACCAAATGTAGCGCTATTGATGTAAGATATATTTTAGTGTCAAATACCTCAAAAATGGTTTGTTTTCGATGTCTGGCTTACTAGTCAATAAGTGTGTGATGTCTGATCAAATGCTTCAAGATATATTCTTTGCGCTCAATTCGATATGAAAATGTTTGATGTAACGTGGCCAACCAAAAGGGAAGTTATAGTAGTGGTCACAAAAAGAAATGTTTAATTGGCAATTGTGATCTGGGAATATACCAGACGGAAAAGAATGACTAGGGTAAGAATTGATGAATGTAACCGTGAAAGAAAAGACTAGGGTAAGATTGAAGCACAGGATAAACTGTATGATCTATGAAACCATCCTGGTGTGCCTTTTTGAGTAAGGGAGCTGGCTTCGCGACAGAACCTCTTGCCTGATTAGGAAATCAAGCGTTTCGGCAGGGGTTTGGTTCGCGTTTTTCTCGCCAATCCTGCGTTCTCGCGCATGGGCCGGATTGGCTCAAGATTCAATTTATTCTAAAGACGATAGTATGAAGGTGTGGATTATTTCTTCGCCAGTATCTCAATTTTAATCTTTGAGTTTCTTGAATCGTGTCGCTGAAAAAACTGGATTATACCCATCACGTGAAATTGAGTTTACATTACCATATTTATTTCTGGCCCTTGTCACTGACGTCAATTGACAAGTGTTTGTTATGACCTGCATATTATAATAGATACCATCCTTCGCCGCGTTTCAGAAGTTTCGTGACTCCACTCTCCCCTGTTTCATCGCGTAATATGGGCGCTTGGCCACGTCTTTTGTTCACGTGTTTTATAAGTTGAATAAAAAGAAATTTGAGCCTTTATATGGTGTAAAGATGTATTCTGAGTTACACTAATGAATGGATGCAACCTGGAAGGCTTCCGTGAAAACCCAAATTTAGGCTGTGTTTTTATGAAATTGAACTTTGAAACTTGCATTCTTTTGTTCCGTAGAACACACACATTAGGTCTTACTTTTTGCCCTAGCGGTATAGGGGCTTTCAGGACTGAATGTGTCAAATTCTGTTGACGCATGATGCTGCTCGGAAGTCTATGGCGCCAATAGCGCACACCCTTTCAAATGCCCCCTTTTTGTCGTTTGTCGCGTACGACCTCAAACATCGCTTTTTTTCTTTTTTGGCATGAATTTCAATGATACTTAATGAGCCTCTAAATTTCGATCCCGAATGTATATGGCCGCCCCCGTCATAGACACTTTGATGGGTTTTGCTCACCTTAAATTAGACACCATAAGGTCCCGAACATGTTTTTAGGCTTTTTTTTTTTTTTGGTCGCTCAAAAAAACTTGCTCAAACCTAACTCAATTGTAAGTTGAGTGAAAGTTTTGATATGGCAACCAATGTGTTCATTTTGGTCTATGTAGAAAACTATTGTGTTTAGCTAATTGCTGATCATAGAAAAAGTAGGACCTTGATTGAGATTATACATTGGAATTGAATCGCTTCACAGAAAAACAAGAACGCTATTATTACTCCCATAATTCGAAAAATGAAAAAATCTTGACAAATTTCTAGTTTTAGAAAATGGGACTACACAAATTCAAGCTACCATGAAAATTACAACGTAGATTCGTATTTCTGTGATTTGGTAGACAATACAACGATATTAGTTGAGTGTCGCACACGCAGCCAAGACGAGACATCAAAGTGCATGGTAGCGAAGCTGGCCATGGTTTGGTATACATAGAAATACTTTTGTCGAGGGCTAGGTATACAATTCTGGCTTCCAGTCATTTATTAGATGTATCAAACAAAAAAAAGGGTACCCACAAGGACTTGCGAAACAATCACGGCTGTCGCGAGTCTTTAGATGACGACGACTGAGTGCACACTATATTCCTTCGAGTACACAAGATACTTTTTGCAAGCGGCATAAAACTGGTTGTAGATGTTTGCTGCGAAAAAAAACCTGAAGCAGCGAGGCAAAAGAGATTACGCGGTTTCGAGTGAGAGGACAGGTCAACGTTTTTCGACAATTACCCAAATTGTCGGTCGATTGAATCCTTAACTTCCGCACAGCAAACTTCGGATTCCGCTCGTGGCCGCTTTGTGGATTGATTCGTCGAGCGGGGTTGCATCGTAGAATCAAAAGAATAACTGGGTGGCAACCACGAAGTGAGCTCCAGATTCCGCAGCGTAGTGTTTCTTGGAGATATGGCCATTTACGGAAAGACTATCAGTTACTTACATGCAACTTGTTTGAGAGAAAAAATGTATTAAAAACTCTATTTAGGATGGAAGCTGATGGATTTTGTTGTGGATTTTGATGATTGAATCATCTTTGATTTAACCTGTATTTTGAAATTCGGCTGTAATTTGTGATTTGTGTTTGATGTGTAAAACATCTTTGATTTGACCCTTATTTTGAAATTCGGACGGAATTTGTTTGTGATGAAAACATCGTTTTGTTTAGGGTGCAGCATATAGCTGCAAACCCCTTTAGGATTTGTATAACATGACTCAATTGATAATTCTTGCAATTGGTAGCGCCTTGAATTTATTTGTTTTGGTCATGCTTTGCGACCGCCTAGAGCGCCTGAGAGCGTTGTAGATAAGTGTTGCTGTAGACAGGGAACTAGGTGAATACTGCTAGCGGGAGAGCTAGGAAGCCTTCAGTATTCATGGCGACACGCTGGACCAAGTGAATGGGAGCGCTAGACTTAGGGAAAAGAAGAGGAATAGAAAGGAGGTGCGGGGCCTCTCCTTATATAAGAAAATTTGCGCGATTTTCTTCGAGAGTGCATATAATTTTACGGACACGAACTGCCCCTCCTCCAAAAACGGCAAAATAACACTGTAGCTGAACTTCCGAGAGAGTAAGCCTATTTCTGATTGTTTACAGCAAATCGTAGTCAGAATCATATCCTAAAATAACCTAGATTCTAGGCTGAAGGCGAATAAATCGGTGAAATCGAGAGGGGCGAATCGTAGCTTACCCGTGAGACGGATCGAGGAGGTCCGTGTAGCTGCATACGCGCCACACAATATCCCTTAGCGGCCAATCCTCAAAATACTCGAAGTGTGGGTCACAATCTGGATCTTGTGTAACACACCCCTTTTCAAAACAACGTGACCAAAGAGCAAGTTTGGCATTTTTTAGAATGATCGGCATGCTTAAATTGTATTTATTCCTGGTTGTGTGACCAACTTGTCGCCACTTTTTGTAAAAAGCTTTATGTTTCATCTGTTTCACGTCCGTCATGTATCTTGCGCCCGAAATTAGCCAACTACGTCTGTGAGAAAATTTGGGCAGAAGATTGGTGAAAAACAAATATACTGAAATCGTAGCTGAGGCACTCATGATTTGTCTTGTCTACACCGTGAGTTTGAATAGACAGACTTTCGACTTGCCTGATACATGTTGCGTGTCTATGAGTCTATAAGATATTGTTCTCCGATCCAATAACAAGAGAGCTTGAGGATCGGCAACCAAGTCCCTGAACTTTGACATACAATCTTATTTGTTCAAGAAAATTCAAATGAAGAAATCAACACCCCTCACGAACACGAATCATCGCGAGAGCTGGGTATTGCAGCAGTTTCGACAACAAAGTGATGTACTCAAAAAGTCAATCTATCAGGCCTCAAAACTTAAGAGAGGATTTTTTTCTCACCCGCAGATCCGGTAAAAAAATTCAACAGTAATCTTCTTCTAGAAGGAACGCTGGAATAAATGGCAAGTTGCCACGCAGACCACATCCTTGAATTCGAAGTGAAACCGCAAGTGTTTTTTTTTCGTTTTCAAAAGCGATTCGTATAAGCGAGAAACCGCGGTTACAGCAGGCCTTTTTGAGTGATTTTAAAAAATCCAAATTCGAATATTAGAGCTAGGTGAAATTTTGTCCAATAAGGCTCTGTGGCCGAGCGGTCTAAGGCGGCAGACTCAAGTTCTGTTATCGTAAGATGCGCGTGTTCGAATCACGCCGGAGTCACTAATTTTTTCAATACCGAGCTCTTATTGGGCCTTTTTTTTTGGGAGACATAGCCCCACTCAAACCTAGTCATATTTGTATTATGAACTTTCCAACCATGACACCTCTTAATTTTTCTTAAGCATTGACTGTCATCCAATATGTATTGCTTCACTTATAAGAAACTCTTTTTCGAGACTAGAATTACTTTGCAATCAAATATCAATCGTGCCTGATTCTTCCAGTTAGGGGACATCGGTTGCTTTTACTTGGGATCCATGTAGGAGCGAAGGAGGTCAAACAGATGTGGATCAATCCATAAAACGTTTGATTTGGGGCAGTATATACTTTTCACTGGCTGCATGGTAACCCAGTTTGGTTCATGTGAATCGCCAAAGGATGAAGAAAGATCGTCCGTGTCTGCATTGAACGCTCCTGTAAGCCTTGAACCATCTTTATAAGTTTTGCCTTTAGACACGTTTTACAATCTTTTTCAATAACAAAATTAACTCACGGGAGTTGCATTGCAATATTCAAATCGCGCGATAAGAGTGCTCCGAGCCTCCGCTATCCAGAAGATCGATCAGGGTCGATCAGGCCTTGACAATCATTTTACGGCCTTAGTCGTGCCATTTAACTACAAACCAAAAGCGATCATCTCGATTTTGGGCACAATGCTTTCGAATACGTCTCATATGGAAAATGAAAACAATTTTGATGTGTTCATTTCATTTATTGACCGGCAATTTTTGCAATGGCGGGGTAAGCAGAACGAAATGTTCTTATCTGCAAACTGAATGAGTTTTGAATCCGGCACTGGGTGAAAAAATACATGAAATGTCGAATATACTTTAGGACGCTCCAAAACTTATTTTCATCATTCAACTTGGCCCGATTTTGTTAAAACAACAACTGAGGTGCACTCAGCAATGCAGACGGGCGCGCCAAGACGGAAGCAATGTAAATCTTCAAGTCGTCAAGTACGCATATATAAAGTGATTCTGAAAGTTTATTAGTGTTATCAAGAATAAAAATTGGTTTCATCCTGATCATATAGTCAGAGAATTTTTTTTGTTGCTTCCAGCGTGCGAGACTTTCAACCTCGAACGTTCTCAACAAGCGGGTGCAATACTCAAGAGTCAAAACAGCAATGTATTGACGGCAGAATATCCAAGTTTCGTTACTTCACGCCCAAAAGTGCATGAATCATTGAATAAAGTATCAATCTTCAATGATTTTGCGTAAACGTTTCACAAATTATAAAGTAAGACAACAAATCACACTTTTCATCAGCTCTTGCTCTTCCCCTCGCACGCTTTTTGCTACCCCGGCTTAAAGAACCCGAAACGGTCGAGTTTGCAGGATTCGCACCCACAGAATTACCTGATTCGGCTAAGTCATAAACATCTAGAACTCACGAAATCATAGAATGGCATATGCAAGAAACTTGAAAACAGATTGTAACTTCAACTACTTTGAAATTGACAACAATTTCGTCCAAACATCTCAACTCCCTCAGGATATGTCTACAATAGCGGATGAATATGAGCCGCTAGATGTAATAGGACGAGGCTCTTTCGGCACGGTTAGGAAAGTACGACAAAAAGACACCGGGGCGGTTCTTGTCAGGAAAGAAATCGAGTACACATCCATGAATAATCAGGAGAAAAACCACATCATATCCGAACTACGAATATTGCGTGAACTAGACCATCCCCATATAGTTAGGTATCTACGCCATGATCATATCTCTGAGAAAAAAGCCATACATATATACCAAGAATATTGTGATGGCGGCGATTTGGGCAAGATCATTTCACGCTTCAAACGGAACAAGGAAAGTATACCGGAAGAATTCATTTGGGAAGTCTTGGTGCAGACGCTCTTGGCCCTACATAGATGTCATTATGGCATAGATGCGAGCAAGGTGAATTTGTTTTCCGGAGCGAAGAAGGAAAATGAACCGACTGTTGATTCCGAAACAGTCATAATTCACAGGGATATCAAGCCCGAAAACATCTTCATCATGGAGCCGAAGAAGACAATCAAGCTTGGCGATTTTGGCTTGGCCAAAATGCTCACATCTCAAAACGATTTTGCGAAGACTTACGTGGGAACCCCGTATTACATGTCTCCAGAGGTTCTCATGGACAACCCTTACTCTCCTGTGTGTGACATCTGGTCGCTAGGCTGTGTGTTGTTTGAGCTTTGCAATCTTCACCCTCCATTCCAAGCCAAAACACATCTCCAGCTACAGGCCAGGATTCGAAGCGGGGAAATCCCCGAGATTTCGCCAGTGTATTCACAACATCTCCGTAACATCATCAGTGAAAGCATCACGGTAGAGCCAGACTCTCGTCCCACGTGCTATGAGCTCTTGAATTCCATATCTGTGCGTATGTTTCGGAAGGAAATGGAGCTCAAGAGTCTCAACGAAACACTCAACGCTTTCCAGGCGCAGTTGGTGATAAAAAGCGCCGAGCTCAAGAAGCGGGAAGTGACAATGAGGGATATTGAGAAGAGAGAATCTGCGCTCAAGAATCTAGAGAGTAGAGAGGCTGCAGTCCAGGACCTAGAGAAACTCGAGGCTGCTTTAAGGAGCCTTGAAAGAAGAGAAAGTGCCCTAGAACTCCTTGAACGGAAAGTTCAGGCACAGAAATTGGAACTTGACCGACAATTGGTCTCCAAGAAAAGGGAGTTGGAGGATGAGCTCATTGTATCGCAGAGGAGATTACAGAAGCAAAGAGAAGACTTGGAAACCGAATTAATGGAGGATTTCGAGGCGCGCAAAAGAGCCATGGACCAGGAGGGCAAGGAAATGCGTCTTTACTACCAAAGAGAATTCAAGCACGTTGTTGAGCAGGAAGTACAAGCTCGGCTCAATGAACTTCTCCGGAAAAAAGCTTATCCGAACGACGAGGGCGAGCTTCGTCGAAAGAAGTCCGATTCTTCGGCAACATCGCTTGACTACCATACCCGGCCGCATTCACCCAGCAAGCCTAAAGGGCCTCGCGAACTAATTGACGAGTCGCCTCAACAATTATACCAGCATCAAATTCAAAACCAACATATTGCATACCAAAACCAGACACAACAACATGTCCAGCATAAATACCAGCATCAGACCACGAGCCACCCGGCCAATTCCAACTACAGCAACGTGTCCCAGCAGACGCGGCCACCGCTCAAGACGCGGAATCACGATTCCGAATACTCCGTTGCTCGGACAGAATTCGGTGCACGGAAACGTATCACAGATGAGTTCGAGCGGATGAATCTCCAGAAACGAAACACGCCGGAGTACGAGGAGCATTACATGCGTCTACACAGGTTTTGACTTTGAGAGTCCAGATTGCAGCATCGGCCCTGCACCCATATATTTCAGTTCTTGTACACTGTTGAATATTCAGCAAATATACTTTACTCAGACCACTTGTTGCCCGTCAACGCCTCGTATGCCTCAATATACTTCAGTTTAGTACGAGTAGCAATCAGCTCGTCCATGGCAACACCCTCTTTGCCATTCAAGTTGTTGGCCGTCAACCAGTCACGCAAAAACTGCTTGTCGTAAGAATCCTGGCCAGCACCAATCTTGTACGAGGCTGCGCTCCAGAACCGCGACGAGTCCGGCGTCAAAACCTCATCTACCAACACAATGTTGTCGTTTTCATCCAAACCAAACTCAAATTTTGTGTCGGCAATGATGATGTCTCTTTCCTTGGCGTAGTTTTTGGCTTTGGTGTACAATTTAATCGCGATTTCGGCCACCTTATCACACAATTCCTTGCCCACAATCTTCTCTGCCTGCTCCGGGCTGATGTTCTCGTCATGCTCACCTTGCTCGGCCTTGGTAGACGGCGTGAAGATCGGTTGCGAGAATTCTTGCGATTCCTGCAAATCGTCTTGGGTGATTTTCAAGCCATGCACGGTTTTCTTGGTCTTGTACTCCTTCCACGCAGACCCTGTGATGTAGCCGCGCACAATCACTTCTAGCGGGATCAACTTCATCTTCTTAACGAGCAAAGACCTGCCCTCCAACTGGTCTCTATACTTGGGCTCAGACAACTCAGCAGGCAAGTGCTTAAAGAGGTCAGTGCTGCCTGCAGGCAACGCAAGGTGGTTCGGCACCTCACCAGACAAGAAATCGAACCAGAATTCCGATAATTGTGTGAGGATCTTGCCCTTGGCGGGAATCCCATTGGACATAATCACGTCATAGGCGGAGATTCTATCGGTTGCAACAAACAAAAGCGTTTTCGAATCGACCTCGTAAATGTCTCTGACTTTGCCTCTGGCGACAAGAGGCAAAATTCCGTCTAAATTCGTGGAGTGGAGCGACATTTTATTTGTGGTGCTTACTTTTGGATAGTGAGATCGAGATGAGAATCGATAGCGGTACTTATCATAATTGGCCTCATAATTAGAGAGACAGGCCGAGTCAATGTGACTCGCGCGTCGCACCCGTGCATGCCACGGAAAAAAAGGGCATGCTGAATTGTGGGGGAGCAGGCAAGTATCATCACGATCTATCTTGAACGAGCCTTCATTCAATCATTAGCAATGAATGACCATATTTTTTTAATTTCGAGTCTGTATTTTTTTCAGAGCATGGGATTTGGCTGTGTGAAGTGATGTTTTGCATACGAAGAGAGTGTGTGCAGGCCCTCTGCTGCAGTGATGTTAGTCATTGGTTTTTTGCGCGTGATATATCATTTTCGCATGATAATATAATATAATATGACTATGATAATAATATTAATATTGCCAAAAAGTATTATGCGGATCTATAATATAGTAAATAATATAGTTAATATATTTTGCTATCCTAATGGGGCGGAGAGTAAGGCTGCCCAGTGGAGGCTGCGTGTCTTGAATCTTGACTAAACTGAAGTAAGTCAGCTCTCCACGAATTCGTGGGCCCCGTCACTTGCATGCCTCGGGCCTACTGGATGTGTGCACTAAGATCCCAAGTACTACTAATTTGAGCCAATTGAATTGACCCATTCAGAGTCTTTCAAGTCGCGACAGTGTTCGATCTTCGATTGATGCTCAAGACTTTGAAAGATCCACGCTGATCTTGAGCGATAAATCAATGTAAAAGGATCAGCACATGTGGGCGCCAAACCAGTAAATACAAATCAAATGGGGAAATGAAAGAGATCTCGAACTCCGACAAATAGAAACGTGTCGGGTTTGCAATTCTGGGACGTGTTTGTTATGGTAGTGAAAAGTAGGCTAAGTTGAGCCCCGCACCATACTATACAATTTGGTGATAGGCTTGTATAGGTCATTTTCGTCAGTGGCAGCTATGATTTTTGCGCTGAAGTGTGGAAAAGCCCACAAGAAGCACGTAAAGAACCCCTATTAGTAGTGATTTTGAAGTTTTGAGGCCTCAATGGCTGGACCGAGGTGCATGAAATCCCGGTACACTAAATTCCTAGAGTCATCGAACTTTAGGACGAAAACGTTATGATATATTATGCATAGTTAATATCCCGCCCATAATATGATTAATATATAATATAATATTAATATCACCCAAAAGTATTATGGATAGTCTTAATATCCCATAGTATAGTCAATATCACCATGACTAACAACACTGCTCTGCTGCAGATGTCCCCAAAAGATCTGGAGGGTCATGGTTGCAAATTGGTGAGTCTGAAGGCACTTTTGATTGCTTAATGATATACAGAGAGAAAATAAAGTTAAGCGAAGGTCGGTTTCCATAGATTTATTCCCGATAAAGTAGTAATGCTTTTAGTGAGAATTTGTAAGAAGTTTGCCATATTTTCGAATAGTGGCTTCAAGGTAATTCGAGTTCGCCGTTGGATCATACGCCTATCAAACCAAGTGATGTGCCTTTCACGTATTTGTTCTAGCTTCTTGAAAACAATTTGTCTGTTTTTCACAGAATTGCGCACTCCGTGAAGCTTTCATGGTGCTATGTATGTTTTGCAAAAAGATGTTGTAAAAATTGTTCATCACGTTCAGAGGACGATGATTTGCAGGATCCAGAAATCTAAAGGATAAAGAAAAGACAGTGAGTTCGAAAAATTCATGACTGGCATCGGTCAACGACGAATATTGAGCAACAAATCAAAAGAAACACCGCTCCCAACACGCGGCCATGAAGTAGGCACGTCACCCAATGTTTTCCAAAGAATGTTCGGCGATTTAAACCTGACAAAGTCAAGTGAAGTAACGTGAAACGAGCTGCGGGGTTAATCAAAGACATTTAAGGGAAATAAACAGGGGATATGGTTCATAAGGAAAGAGGTGCATTCGAGAAATAAAGCCCTGCATTAGTTCACTCGGTAGAAAGCCCGAGTGGGTCATCACAATCGAGATATAGATGACAAAAGTAAACTTTACTTGTAAAGATTTGCAGAGAAAAAAACTACTATTCTGTTTAGTCCACAATATCTTATTGTATGATGAAGTAGGCAAGAAAAAGGTCGGCTGCGACCACATCGCGAAGAAAACACTGTTTCCCGTCCGATCAACGTTAGTTAACCTTCGCAGAGCTGTACTGAGTAGTGTAGTGGGAGACCATATGCGAAATTACAGTGTTGCAGTCTTTTTTTCCTCCTAGGCTTTACTTAGGGGCTGCTAATAGTTCAAACTCCTCGCAATCTGCTTTGGCTAAGGCACGTTACCCCAGCTCGAATGCAATGTAGATACTAAATGGGCCAGACAGACACAAGAGACATTCTAGTTTTCAATAAAAAAAAATAACATGCTCAGCCGAAAGCCTCAAAATTGGAGCAAAATAGTGACCCAAAAAGTTTTTGTAAGATTTTTTGATTGTACTTCAGTAGTAGCAATCAGGAAGTCAGGTGCCTTGATACCCGCCGAGTGGCACCCTGTGTGCAAAAGAAGAGTAAAGAAAGTCTTGTTTAAGCGACATGATTTGCAAAAAGGCATGCTTATCTTCACAGGATGAAAGCTGGCGGCCATAATTACATGCCATGGTGCACAATTCAGGATTGTTGCAAAGAAATGGTAGCAAATCGAGAGTAGATTCTATCTAAGTTTTTTTGGACGATACTGTAAAATAGCATTGTCCTTTCGGAGACGGCACCAAGAGAATTTTAGCAACGAATCATTTGGTCCAGTGAAGAAACAGGATAAAGTGGAAATGAAGTAAAGCTGATCAGCTTTTGCCAATTCAGTGGAATTCATGCTGGCATACTTGACGCCCTAATAATCTACGAGAAGGCCAATTAATAGTGATCACAGTCCAGTGTATGTGTGATGGCACAAAGAAAAAAATTGTGAAATCTATACTTCAGTCGGCTTTCGGGTGTCAAAAGTCTGACTCTACCAAATTTTGGGTATCCAAGTCAGATGGTGCTTCGATTTCTGCAAACAATAAAAAACCTTGAGGTATCGAATTTACGTCGCAGCCGATCAGTAAAGTCCCTGCAGCATCACGCGTAGCATCTTGTTCAGGTGACCCTCCCGCCTGGAGAGGAATTTTATCTGAATGGTTCGGACATCGATGTCTCATTTCTCCGCTAAAAAGTCACGTTTGCGCTAAGTTAATTTTGCGATGCTATCTGATGACATAATGCCGTTTCTTTAGGTCGGGTCTCCTCGAAATTACATATCGAGACGAATTACATTGGAGGAGTACAGCTGGCTGGTCCGCTCTGCCAGACTCTATTTGTTTCCACATTTTGTAATATCCCGACTTCATTTTCATCTAGGCATTGCGAAAGGCTGCAAAAGCGTTCTGCTCCTACAATTCGCACCCCCGTAAATAAGCATGACATTCTCCATCGGTTTTCAGTATGAGGACTTTTCGTGACTCCAAAAATGCGAATATAAATACCACGCGTTTCCTCGCCCCCTCATAAATTTCATTTACCACCTTTTTCCCCGAGAGTCTACAGCTCGCAAATGTTCCGGTCATCAAGATCCTTACTCGGGCTTGTACGGCTCGGCTTTCGCAATGCTCAATACGCTCTAACTCTATTATCTCCTGTTTGGCAAATCCCTGCTTCCTGGCCTGCTCAACACATCTTGATTTGCCCGCAGAGCCAGAAGCCTGGAATTCGATTCAAACCTTCTCCTCCTGATTCTTGAATAATCTGAGACTTCTCCCATTCTCCCTCCTTTCATTCTCAGATTTTCAGTTTCTCTCATTCTCTCATTCTCATTCTCTCATTCTCATTCTCTCATTCTCATTCTCTCATTCTCATTCTCTCATTCTCATTCTCTCATTCTCATTCTCTCATTCTCATTCTCTCATTCTCATTCTCTCATTCTCATTCTCTCATTCTCATTCTCTCATTCTCATTCTCTCATTCTCTTACTCTCATTCTCTTACTCTCATTCTCTTACTCTTACTCTCTTACTCTCTTACTCTCTTACTCTCTTACTCTCTTACTCTCTTACTCTCTCATTCTCGAAATCTCAGAATCTCTCATTTTCAGAATCTCAGACTCTCACATTCTCTTTTTCTCTTTCATTCTTTCATTCTTTCATTCTTTCATTCTTTCATTCTTTCATTCTTTCATTCTTTCATTCTTTCATTCTTTCATTCTTTCATTCTTTTATTCTTTTATTCTTTTATTCTTTTATTCTTTTATTCTTTTATTCTTTTATTCTCATATTTCCCCATTATATCACTTAATACAAGTCAATAAACTCGGTACTCTCTGCCTTTGTAAGGTCCTATAGCGGGCTCACCACGTAAGCACGCAGCTCTGAGAAATATATGGTGATTTAGGCTTATTGTCAACGCCTTGAGCGAACGGTGTATGTTTGAAAATGCACAGAGCCTTTTATGCGGCCATTTCTTTCCCCGAGGCCATAGGCGACATTCAGGTCTGGTAAACCTTGACCAACAACAGAGAGAAGAACAGGCGTGGCGCAAACCTCCTCCTTTGAAGTAGAAATTGGAATTCCAGAAATTGTCGAGAACCACTATGCTCTCCTTAAATCGATAGATCCACCCTTTCGCGAACGGCCTGACGCCTGAAGAAGAAAATCTGCGCCCAAAGTTGCAAGAGTGCTGGTATCAAGAAGAACATGGCACATTCTGAGGAAAAAGTGCAAAGGTTTGTTACTTGAATTAAAGAAGCTGAAAAACAAGGTTTCATTGAAACTATTTCAAAGACAAATTTGTCCGCTGCGGTAAGTTTCATGCGCGACGTGAACACTTTGAAGGCTTTAGACGGCCTTGTTGACCAAACCACTGAAGATATACAAAAACAAAAGAAGAAAAAAGACACAACTCATGGAGAAGGCATTTTCCTGACGAAGTTCCCGTTTGAATTGGCAATATTGTGGCGGGCAAAGTTGCCCAGATCACACCCAAAAATTATGCCTTTCATTGACATTGTGGAGACGTTCAGGTGCACATTGTCAATCCACTTGAGAGGCCAGTCATGGGAGAATGAATGGTAAAACGCGGGCGGGAAAAGACGTAGAATAATCCCGACTGACAGGCGTGACATTAATTTCGACGCGGCCTTCGATCGAGTACGCAAATAGTTTGTGAATTGCGTTGCGGGTCCGAAATCCGTTTAAAATTCTTTGGGATGTCTCCACGATTTCAGCAAAGGAAAATGTGTAAAGAAAACTTAGAAGGAGTAGTACACATGTAAAAAAACGAAAGCAAGAAAAGAGGGATAGAAGGTAATTGATCGAAAGAAGAGATAGAAAAAAGATGATGGGGGATGATGCGAATTAGCCATTAAGCATTTTCCCAATTCTCTCTTTTGAACCCCAAACGCAACATAGAATGTACACAAGACCAATACAAGCCCAAAAAGCCGGGAATGAAAGATTTCCAAAAGCTGGAAAAAAGTGGCTCCTCCAAAAACTTCAGTACTACCATCATGCCCTTCTCTCATTGCAGAATTAGCTGAAAAGTGGCTTTTCTAATGCTTGAAACCTGAAGTTGCACGTAATCCTAGTCGAGTAAGCGTGAATTTTAAACACACAGAGACATTGGTTTGGCTAGGATCAGTGGCTTCATCATTAAACAATACGATTTTAGCTTCTGTTTTAGGAGACTCAATGGAACCCATGCGTCTGTGAAAAGCTGCATTGTTCTTCATAAAGGCTAGCCTGATCTTGACTCAAGACCAGCTTTCCCAACGTTCAGGAAGCTTATTGCCTGGTTTTTAGGAACTGAGAAAATGCTTCACTTTTTTGTAAAAGCAACAAGTTTTGGCCTACAGAAACACCGAGCCTTCACAACTTGTTTGAATCGACATATCCATAACTGCCAAGAACAAAGGTAAAGTTGTGGCTGCGAAACAGTTTTCTTGGCTATCCCAAAATCTAAGGCTGTGACCGCCACAGTAAATCTCTGACTATGATGAATTTCTCAAATCCCATCTTTGATCACCATCCCGGCCCAAAATACCAATACGTTGTAGTAGCGAGGGAGTTTGTTTCGTAACTAGTTTGCGTGTGCATTTCGGCTCCGGACCATTCAAATTCGTCAAAATGACAATTGCGGCCCGGATGCTAGAAATACATGCCTCACTAAGTTTATCGAAATCTCATCAAAAAATTCCACATAGCTTCACAAAACTATAATGACACGACTATATCTGTTTTCTGCTTTCCTGTTTATGCATTTTCTCGCATGGGTGCAAATACTTATCGGCACGACGCGCACCTGCATACTGCCCGATCACGTGCAATGATTACATTGGAGCAAGACCGGATTTGGCCCCACCAGATTGCAAAATTTCACATCCATACATTTTGCACATTATCCAACACTTCACAACACACCAAATATGGCTACTAACATCACCTGGCACGACAACTTGACCCACGAGGAGCGCGCGGGGTTCAGAAAGCAAAAAGGCGTCACCGTCTGGTTGACCGGCTTATCGGCCAGTGGAAAGTCCACCATTGCTTGTGCCATTGAGCAGGCGTTATTGCAAAGGGGCTTGAACGCTTACAGATTGGACGGCGACAACATCCGTTTTGGCTTGAATAAGGATTTGGGCTTTTCCGAGGCCGACAGAAACGAGAACATCAGAAGAATCTCGGAAGTTGCCAAGTTGTTCACCGACTCTTGTAGCGTCACTTTGACTTCGTTTATCAGCCCGTACATCAAGGACAGACAAACCGCAAGAGAATTGCACGAAAAAGACAACTTGCCATTCGTTGAGGTTTACGTGGACGTACCTGTCGAGGTGGCCGAGCAAAGAGACCCCAAGGGATTGTACAAGAAGGCCAGAGAGGGCATAATCAAGGAATTCACTGGTATTTCTGCGCCATACGAGGCCCCCGAGAGCCCCGAGGTGCACTTGAGAAACTACGATGGCCAGAGCATCGAGGAAAGCGCACAGAAGATCATCCTGTACTTGGAGGCCAAGAAGTACATTTGAGCACACGTATAGACCAGTTAATACATGAGGCATGCTTTTATTGATCGTAGAGGCATCCACCGCATGGCAAGCTTCCAGTACCGGGAACAGTAAAAGCAATCGCACTTTCAAGCCTATGCTTGTTTTTTCAAACTATCGAGTCTTGCCTGCAAGTCGTCCTCATCCGGCGCGCCCACGGCCTGCGCTACCCGATCTGGCGCATTGCTTTCGACATTGATCTGGTTCGGAGTATCCTTCAAGCTCGTGTTCAAGTCCACCCCAATCTCATCCAAGACCTTGGTCAAGATCTCATCGGCCTGCTCGTCCTCGCCCAAGCCGTCTTCGTCCATCTCCATGGCGTCGTCGATGGCGTCATCCATGAACTCCTGTTTCTGGTCCATCATGTCGTTTTCCTTGGCAAACTCCTGCGCAATCCGCGAAAGTTGCGGGAGATTCATCAGCCGGTTCATCCCCAGCAAGAGTCGCGTGGCGTCACGCATCGAGGACGCCATTTGCGTGTTACTGCGCACAGATTGGATCCGCAACGAAATCGCCTGCAATTGGGCCTTCATCTGATTGAACTTCACAATGTAGTTTTTCGTGCGGATAAGATCCTTGGCTTGAATCTTGGCGCTGGCAATCTGGCCCTGTTTTGCCGATTTCTTAATCTCCAGCATAAGTTTCTTCTCCTGTTGCTGCAACTTGGCCGTTTCCCGCGTCAATTCCCGCTGCGTTTTCTCCAATGCCCGCTGGTTTTTTCGGAGCCGTTCCTGCGGCGTAAGCTTCTTACCAAATGCCCATTCGAAGAGTTGCGACATGTTTTGTTTTGTTTTGATTTGGTGGGGACGTGGTACGGTTGTAATGCGTTAACGGGTTTGTTATCTCGTATCTGGGCGCCTCCTTGATACGCGGTCGTGCGCGAACCATAATCGTAGGTTGAGCTTAGAGACAAGACAGTGCATCGATTCGATGCCTTTATTTGTCTCATGGTGATGATTAAAAATGATTTTTCATCTCAGGATTGTTTTGGCCAGACTTAGGGTTGATTTTTATGAACAGAGCCGATATGAGTGATTCACCAAGATTCTTAGTGCTGTGAGACCTGTGTATAAAGATCTTGGTTAGTCAGAGACATTACCTGGCTCTACTATTCTAAAGCTGCATAATCTATGCTTTCAGGTTAGTCTTCTTATAGGTTTACACGGAAAATCAGCATAATTTTTTTTCTTTGAAAAAATAATACTTACTTCCCAAGAAGGCCCTATCGAAGCATACTAGCATGTAGCTGGTGTGTGCAACATGACCTTTGCAAGTTCCAAATGTTTGACAATTCGAAGGAAAGTTAAAAATTCAACAACTCAAAGCATAGCAATATACATGGATTCACAGATTTGTATCACAGAAAGCTGGGCCTGATTAATTGCTCAGCGTTGATTAGGGGCACATCTAGTTGATCAGTGGACTGATTCATCAGACATAGAGACCAAAAAACAAAAAAGAAACCCCCGAAAAAGCTACAAAAGGTGATCCATACTGTACAGCAAAAATTGTTCATTAGCTTGTGCATATAAGCGATGAATAAAAGTCTATGCTTGCGTTCTCGTGTCTCCTGTACTGTTCATTTCCAACTATGCTCATTCCTCATTTTCGCGGCCCAACATGGCGTTTGCCTCGGCACTGTCATACTGATCAAGTATACTGTACAACTTGTTGACCGCTTGCTCAGCACTCTCGGTATTTATGTCTTCAATCCCGTATTGATAGATCGAAAACACACCGAAGAGAGCCGCGACAGCACCTGCCACTATGGCGACATACCCTTTCCCGGTGAATCCAGGAGGCAAGGGTTTCACCTGTAAGTTCTCGCCCGATAAGTCGAGCCAGGCCGAGTCAGACTCACCAAAGTGGCCGGCAGCGTTACCCCTTGTGGAAACACCGAGCGCACTGCATGCAGCGAAATGGGACTCGTCTACGGGACGTTGCTTTTCCTGGATCAACATGGGTGATTCTACCAACGTGATGGCGAGCCCTTGCTCCAAGTGCCAGTCCACATGACAGTGGAAAAACCACACTCCTGGGTTGTTTGCCTTGAACCTCAACACGGCAAACCCGTTCGAGTTCACCATCACTGTATCCCTCACTAATGGGTGTTCCGGGAAATTGGTGTGGTGCGGGTTCAGCGCGTTGTATATCTGCGGGTTTTCATCGTCATCGGTACCCTCAGAACGTGATATGAGCTGGAACGTGTGGCCGTGCAAATGGAACGGGTGCAAGCCAGGGTCCATATTGTTCACCACAATCTCCACGATTTCGCCGTCCTGCAAGACAAATGTATTTGTGTTCGAGCCGTAGATCGCCGGGTTATTTGCATGCTCGCCGCTTGACAACACACTGTAGAGCGTGGGCACTTTTGGCGGTGTGTAGGAGATCCCGTTGAAAAACGCGTAGTTCACGCCGTCGCCTAGGTTATCCATGGTGAAGTTGAGCACGATCTGATAGTCTGGGTCGTCAAATAAAACGTCCTTGCGAAGTGTCGTCAACTTGTAATCGTCGATCGGATTGATCGCCTTCACGGTCTTTTCAAACTGGTCAATACCATTTGCCAAGGGTTCAGGATGACGTGCATCGGCAGCGTAATCGAGATAGTTCGTCGAAACGACTTTAAGGTCTGGCGGCAAAAAGTCTAGCATCGTCTCGTCCATGATGCTCACAATCCGGAACGAGTCCCGTGCAGGCTTAGCCTTTGTTCTGAGCAATACGCCATATCGCTGTGCCACAGCAATGTAAAGAGAGTCCACCGTGACCGGTTCCACGTAAACGCCATCAACTTCAACAATCGTGAACTCATGGCCTTCTATGTACAAGTACTGGCTGACAAACATGCCCATGTTGACGATTCTCAAATAGTAGGTCGTCTCTGGCCGCACGTGCCACGATACGCCGCGGGATTCGTTGAACAACATGTTTTGCGGGATCGGCTCCGCGCCCGTTGGATTATATCTTGACTTGAAACTCTTCATGATCTCTTTACTCTGCAAATGATAGTGGTCTCCCACTGTCAAGGGAAGCTGTTCATCAAACGTGAAAGGGTAGTCATTTACGTCATTTTCCTCCACTATAAACACGCCCCGGAGCCCATCGCTGTACTGTGCGCCCAGGTGCGAGTGGTACCAGTAGGTGCCTGTTTGCTTCACCACAAAATCGTACACAAACGTGTGCCCTGGCGGGATTGGGCATTGGGTCACGTGCTCAGGTCCGTCCATTGAGTTTGTCTGTTCCATGAACAACCCGTGGAAATGCAACGACGTATTACGGTCCGGCATCTGGTTGTGTAGATGAATGATGACACGGTCATTTTTGGCAACTGTGATCGCCGGGTTCGGCCATTGCCCGTTTATGCCGATCACTGTTCGCTCCTTTTCGCCATCCGGATTAGCCTTCACGAGCGTCGCGTTGAAAAAATACTCGTGTGTTGCCCCGTTGACAGCCAGGAAAAGCGGCAAAAGCAGTAGTACTAGAAAAAAAAGCATGTTTTCAAGAAAAAGCTCCTCCGGATTTGATAATACCAAAGTATGTGTGTGTGATTTATGATGTCAGTTTCTTTTATTTTGAAGCTTTCTACAGACTAAATGATGCAAGGATGCGCTTGCCTTAGAAACATCCGTACATTCTTAAAGCACTGTTGGGATCTCGCAGTGCGACTTTCGGACCTCTTATAAAACTTCAATCATGCAAATGACTTGAGGAAAACCTCCTCACCACCGTTGTGTACCGAGCGCTCGTCTTGATACTTCACCAATCTTTCAGTAGAACTTCTCTGATTATCATTGAGTTGCTCACGCACAACCTGCTTGAAACTGTTGCTTCTGCTGTTCATAAGACTCGTCATCTTTTCGTGTAAATAACTCCTGCTTAAGAGCTCTTTGTCGTCGTAATCAATGAGCAATGGGATAAACAATGCTAGCAAAGCAGCGGATTTGTCCTCTGTATCGACTAATGGTGATTGCAAAAACAAGAAAGCGATTTCCATCTTAACTTTGATCTCCAACTCAGTTTTGTCTCGGTCCTCCAACAAGTAGTCAAGAATGGACCGCAAAACATTTTTGGCAATTGTTGCACACGTTGAGTTGTACCCCTTTGCATTGCTGATGATGGACTTGATTGATTGGATGCTTGTAGAGGCCAAATCGCGATCAGAAAGTCCCTCGATCAACGCCAGAGAAAGGCCGCGAGCTTCTTCTTCACTTAAATTAACATCTCCTCCCGTGACAAGGATCATCCACATGATCATGCGATTCCTTTTTCCCGCATTCGAGTCAGAACCATTATAGCCTCTCACAATCTTCACAAAGGAGCCGAGCAATTCTGTTTCTGTCCCCGCAATCTGTAACACAACATTCTTTAGGAAAGGCAAGACAGCACTGATTAACACGTCGTCCCCATGTTCAATAATTTTTGCCACTACATATAACATGCATGAAGCCAAATCTTCTCTTGTGCTCTCTGGGCACCCCTGTATCATCTGAGAGAGAACCAGAAAAAGTTTTTTGGCCACAATAAGGCTATCTTCTGTGTGGCTTCTGGCAAGAAGCACCTTGCTCATGGCGTTTTCGGTGTCAAAGTCGTGGCGTAGAAATGGAAATGTCTCGAACAACGGAAGCATGACCACTCTCAAAAGTTCGTAGAATTTATCAACAGGATTATGAGCGGTATCAGCAAATTTTGAGTAAGAATCGAAGAGAACGTGAACAGTGTCAACGACCTTGCACTTGATTCTCATATCTGCTTCCATCAAGATAAGACGATCCATTAAATCAATCACCTCTTCGAACATGCCATCATCAAACAAAATTTGAGCAAGGCCCTGTATTTTGACAAGCCTGTTCACGGAAGTCAAGACCTGTGATACATCTTGATTTCTTATCAACGCCTCGGAACATTGACAGAACATGACAAAGAAAAAATTGTCCTCTTCCTCTTGCAAAAAATCCTTGATAGATGCCGGATCCTTTTCGAGAACAAGGCTGAGAACGCCCACAAAATTAAGCCAGTATTCATCGTAAAGCCTGATCTCTTTTGAGTTGGGCTGATTATACTTGAGGTTGGATAGGTCTTTCAAAACAATGATCCATAACGATATCAACAACTTCGAGTACTTTTGCGCTATGTCTTCGAACTCCTGTTCAATAGATTCGGCCGATTCTTTGACCTTGACAGTAAGCACAGCCCAGCAATTAAGGATTGCCAATTGAATGGACTTCCGTCCGTACTCTGCCATTGACTCGAGATGCACAAACTTTAAAAACTTTCCCGATGAAATCTCCTCCAACAAATATATCATCGTCTTCAAGATCCGTTGCTTTGAATAAAAATTTATGCGGGGAAGATTGATGAATCGAGATGACACATCAATGGCCTCGACCATGACGCTTGCGTCACTATCCGAGCTAAAACAGGGGATCAATGCGCTGATAATCTGCGCTTGTTGCTGCTCGAGAATGGACGAGCCAGGGTAGAGTGGATCTTCAAGGTCACCAAAGATTTCCAAGGCATTCTTAAGTAGGTCGACACCCTTCAATTTGACCGAGACAATTGGAGAAGTGGTACCCAAAAAGGAAATTCTTACGATATCCTGTATCTTTGACTCAAGACTCAGTTTGAAGCGAGGCTCATGCCTGGAGTTTTTCAACAATTTGGTGAGTAAATCATAGATATGCAGCCTGAAATACCAATTGATTGGCTGGTTTTTATCATCAGATTCGTCGTTTTCTCCAACAATAATTTGGGCCTCCTCATCGGCAAACATCAAGTTGCTTTCTTTTTTGACTTTCTTCTGTCTCTGCTGAAGAGGCAATAACTTTTGCTGATAGTTCACCTCAATGAAGTCACCCACCAATTTCCTTGAGGACATGTTGAATAGTTGGCTCAATTGTTGGAACCACCGCGCATTTGTATCGAAATCGACCCAGTATTCAATCAACGTCGCGACCTCAATGCATGGTGCTAGCTCCATAAATGTCCATGCCAAACTCAACGACTCTTTACCCAACGTTGGTGTCCCAATTTTTGTCAACTCAGTCAAGCTAACAAGCGCGTTTTTCAACAAGTGCCGACTTGTTGTATATGGGAAAATGGCTTCCATATTCACGAAAGTAGGTCTGAGGACACCGACACCTAGCTTTAAGTTGGCTCGAATGATGTTGAAGCAGTTCCGGCTGAACCAATCAATGAACCCCTCAACTAAAGCGGGCTCGAAAATGACCAATTCCAGGCAAGCATCTAGAACATTATGAATTGAGGCAAGTACATCACCCATTTCTGAGCCCCCGATCCCGTTATTGAATAGAAGCAAAGCCTGGAACAATTTATTTTTGAACTCAACTGAAGACGCTTTGATTCGCGGGCCGAGTGAAGTGACGCACACTTTAAGTAAAGTCGCCGCTTGGTGAGCAATGCCGTACCTCGATCTTAAATTTTCGTAAGCTGCAGTGACATTCGTGGAATCGAAATAATTTGACACAGCCCTGTAGTAGGTCAATTTCACAGCCTGCTCGATGAGACTCTGATTACCAAGGGGAGTTTCAAACAAAACCGCAGCTGCATTCAAGCTGTAGTATGCCATTACAGGATGCGTATCTTTCGTCAACTGAATGATAACATCGTGAATATCAAGAAACGCAAGGTGGCTATAATGATTGACTTTCGCAAGTGAAAGAACCCACCGTCCTCTGTTGAAAGGGGAAGTGTCGCTCACGATCTTGGCTATTGTGGTAGCGACCACTTCTTCCAGCTTTGTTTTGGGAAGCAACGAAGTTGCAAGACCTACCAGGTCCGCAACAAGCGTGGTCAAAGCCAAATTTGTTGTTTCGATCATATCAAAAATCTCGATTGTAAGCATTGCCAAATCCTCATTGAGATGTGTATTGCTCTTGACGAGGTGATTGAGGAGACCATGGAGAGCAACAGTAGCATTGATAGTAAGGGCAACTCGACGCAAGGGATCCACGTGCTTGGAGCTAAGCGAGGAACGAAGTTGCTCAAGAAGAGAGAATTGAATCTTGTAGCTCAAAGTAGGGAAGATCAACTGAAAGAGCTCCACAGAAAGATCAACAAGCGACGTAATAAGGTTTGCGGAAGACGTATGTTGCAAAGAGTATCGATGCGAAATCAACATTGCTGGGTCGAAGTTCACACTATGACAAACAGCACAATTTTGCAGGCGTTCAAGACTGGCGGTCCAATCAGAAAATTCAGGGGTCACCCGATTCTCCACAAGTGCCCCGGAATAGTCCATGGGCTCGTTTTCAAAAGGCGCGGCAGGGTATGCCGAGCTCAAAGACGGAGATCGCCCATCCGATTTGCAGCATAGTTCATCGAGATTTGCGGTGTGGGATTCGAACTTGCTTGTAAGTCCAAAATTGTAATTGTATTCTTCACCGAGAAAAAGCAAATCTCTATCTTGATGGACGATCCTTATTGCCGTCTGCTTACTCCCTTTAGCTGGTTTCGTCTTCTCCTTGCCGATCTCGGAAGGCATAAGCCTGGAAAACAATTTGGGATCAGCAAAAATTTTGACCAAGAGAATCACTAAGCTGGAGTTTATGTCTCCTTTCAAGGAGTGTGCAATCTTAATGAAGCCCTGCATAACAATTTTCTTGTTGTAAAGAATCAAACTCACTAATTGATTTTCAGCAGGTATATGACTATTCTCCAGATGGTTAGACAATAGCAAATTGTTGATCAAGTTAGGGTTGTAATCTGACTCGTTGAAAGCTTGGGGATTAAATCCTGTGACTGATCCGATGGATTCAAAATTGCTCTCAAGGTGAAGCAAGTATTTGTGAGACTTGATCAAAAGAAACTGTAGCTGTTTCAAAAGCTCTGGTGTGACCTCCACAGTTGATATATAGTTGAGCAAGCAAAGCAAACTAAAACATCTGAGTTTCAAGTTTTGTATCACATCACCAAGTTCCCCGAATCCCGGATCGCTCGATAAACCAGCACCAATAAACTGGGAGGTCAAAAGGTTTTTCCAGAAAACCAAAAATTGAGACGAGTTTAGTTTGACGAACTCTGACTCTTGATAAAATGTGACTAGCGCGGACAATATAATCCAGCAGGCACCATTCTTGATACTTTTCAGTCCAACTGAGGTGGTATGCTTCAAATTCTGAGTACAGAAACTCAAGAGCTTTGCAATAGTTGAGTTTTGGAGTAACGTGAAGTCAGCTTGCTTGAGAATAGCCAGTAAGGCGAGTGAGTATGAGAGCAATCTCGTTGTGCCCGAGTTTGTAACGTTCCTGTCTGTAGACGCAGACACCAGTTCCTTCGAGTTATGGGCGCTGAATTCTTGGCTTACCAAGTAAAAGATCTCCAAGCTCAAACGGTTGCTTTCTGATCGATTCACATCTGCGTACTCTAAAAGACACACCAAGCTGTAATTCCTGATGTAATCAGAGTCATTAGCAAGTAGGGAGATGAGAAGGTCGCTTACGTAGCTGTGTCTTTTCGTTGTCGTTTTATTCTCGTCCTCATCCACCAGGGCACCATCATCACCAGCGGCGGCTTCTTCGAGCATGTCTTCAGTGCTCTTGGATTGCATCAATGAGTTGAAGTCCACGCCATAAGGAAAAAGCACAGACATCATTCTCAAAGCCAACTCCAATTGATACGCATTCGTGTAGAAGTTCACCTGGCCATGCTCGAGCCCCTTTCTCTTGCTCTTCTTCAACCCTTTGAATCCAAACAATATCGATTCTCGTTTTTTCTCTTTGCTCAAGTTACGCGAGCCAGGCGAACCGGCTCGTGAGGTTTTTTCGTTTGATGAAGAGAAATGCTGCATCACGTATCTAGCCAATGTGTCATGCGACAGTGAACCACACTCCTTGACGAGAAACTCCACGACCTTGGACCACTGCGACAATGTGCGTACCCATGGTCCGTTCTGGATGTGCGCCAGATCACCAACGTCGTCAAATTTGAGCAAAATGCTATCAAGGATGTTGGTGAGTGATGAGGCGAGAAAATCGTTATTTTGCAACAGTTCTAGCTGAATGTAGCAAACAAACGCCTCGACGACCCCGATTTGTAGGAGGAGAGTGGTGAGATTTGAGCTTATGATAGCTTCGCTGTCGTGAGTTGTGAGCAAGTTTTTCTCGCTTCTTCTTTCTGATACAATCTCGCCGTCCGCATCGATCCTGTGCAATAGCTGGTCATCCCACAAATTCAAGGCTGGCATTGGGTAGAGTTCAAGCAAGTACTTGTAGGCGTCAAAGTGACCCGTCGAAACGAAATTGATCAATAAATTGGCAAGGAGATGTACCATGGCATTGCGAACCTCGGGAAATTGCGACAGCAAAGCGAATTCAAAGAGCTTTTCGTGTGAGGAAAGAATAGCCTGCTGAAACAGGTGCTGCTGTGCCATGAGCGTCTCGGGTTTCATCTTGCTACTGGATGTGGAAGATGCAGACACTTCAAGTAAACTCTGGTAATTCGATGTGACTTGGAGAATGAATAGATTCTCTAAAACGTGAATGTAATGAGTCACCAGTACAATGCTCGGTCCAGCAGCTGAGTTGCTCAGAAAAGCGTCTACAGACCCACCCACGAGGATGCTGTGCTGCGTGATCGTCTTCAGAGCTAGCTTGACCAACTTCGCCAGGAACTTTTCGTCAATGTCCGATTTCAGCGCTCCTTTGATGACTACGGCAAGCAAAAAGACGACATCGCTATTCTCGAAAGGGGCTTTCTTAACGATCTTATAGAGTTGTGTGGTCGCAAAGCCGATCAAAGACGCCACCTGCAATGGGTATAAGTCGAAAATGTCAGTCAAAACAACGCAAGCGATTTTGCCGCTGAGAGTAAGCCTTCCGTCGTCGTCAGTCACGATTTCTCCCAAAAGAGTGTTTGCCAAGTCATACACTTTACTTGGGAGTTTCTCAAGCACAGAGCTAAGGTTCTTAGAAAGCATTTTCACAACATTGAGTGAGACCATATCCTCTTTCAGAGACATCTCGCTCGTTTCTGCAGACGTATCCTTCAGCTTGGTGTTTTTTGCGGTTTTCTCTTTCTCTAGATGAAGCATTTGCTTCAAAATTGCGTCCAATTCGGACAAGATCGAGGCATAGTCGATGGCCACGTCTTCGTTGACATGGCCAGCCAAGCGTAGGTCCAACCCAGCCAAATAAGTAAGGGTATTCTCATTTGTATACGTTTCCTTTGAGCTGGTAGTGTCCAAAGACATCATATATGCGACTCAAGAACGAAAAAGAAGATATCGGAAAAACACTTATAATGTTGAATGTTGCTGGTGATCTGGAATAAACGTTTACGTCTGACGCCGGTTCGGCACGTGACCTTCGCGTAGCGAAACTCTCGAAACGCGACTTTCTCAAGAGTTCCGACACAGCCTGGCACTGGCCTCAGGCCTGGGCCCTGGGATGGTTTTTGTTTGTTTAAATCTTTGGACTACTGTTTGTCACACATTTGGGAAAAGAGTAAATTGTTTTATATGTAATTTTTTCAAAGGCGTATACACGACTGGAAAATACAATTCGTGAGACATTTCTTGGAAAATAAAGCCAGGTGTTCTCTCTCACCGAGATATTTATGAACAGGTCTCACTATATTTATTGAGATCACGTGACATAGGCAAGTATTAGAACACGTGTGAGTTCTTTTATAGTGTGTATTCAAGTATGTAATACTTCGGACTCAGCTTAGAGTTGTCACTAAATCCTTGGTGGACCAACAGGATCGGGTCGAGAAAAAGTCTTTTCTCCCGCCGCTCCCCGGAGGTACCGCTACTATATCACGTGACACTTGGACTACTTCTGGGCCTTTGTTCCTATGCGTTGACACTCCCCTGGATGAGTAAATGGTATTTGGTCATTCCTCACGCAAATGTCGAGCGAGCTTAGTCGTAGAAACGTAGGAACAGACAGTGTCTTACTTAGAGCGCGGGGGCGTCCAATATAAAAGTCCTTCCTTGAAGTCGGAACCAATTGCGGACACTTTTGCAACTAGATATGACCTTCAGGCACCAATCGCTTTTCCGAACTCCTGAGTTGCTTACATCCTCGGTGAGCAACACGATTATTGGATCGTCACGAATCGTTTCAGTTTTCTTATCGGGATCACGTTCTCCCGAAGCGTGTTCTCCCGAAGCGTGTTCTCCCGAAGCGTGTTGTACGGGAACTCCTGATGACGACGCTCCCCTGATAACTTCTAATCCCTGGTTTGGGTAGTTGCGCACAGATCTGCACGTCATGTTGCCGAGAACTCTAGAGCACGATGCGCAGTGTACCGATGATGCGACCCTGGCTCTGAATTTCCAATGTAAGTAGTGATGTATTTGCCACAAACGCTCATCTCCAAATTTGGGAACAGGATTGAACAGGACCTTAAAGTGCAGAGAACAATAAAGTTGATCACTTGAATAAAGGTGCCCGCTCATGTTTTCATGAATCGAAATACAGTTACGTGTTTCCCCGACAATATGGGTCAGGCGGCAAGGTTTGTGTTCGTCTCCGACATCGTTCTCCAAACGAGCGGTAGTGAGGCCGGCGTCCTTGTGGCCGCAGTCAATGATTCTTTCGGTCTGTTTAGAGCGTTGGATCCGAATAACACTCCTGTCAGTAGCTATGACCAGATTAGTTGTGGTTCCATCAAGGACGGTTGGGGTATCTATGAGTGACGCCACACTGCATGACTGGTGGGCGTTTTGCGATTCTTCTGTTTGTGGAGGGACCATGCATATCGAGATACCTGTCCATAGCGGGAGGAATTCGGTGTTCATTGATGGTTCCTCATGTGAAACCTCCTTGACCGCTTGATGTATAGTAGTTGTGTGAATATCTCCCCTGAAGTTGACAACCTCCGGCGATGTAGCGTAGTTGTTCAGCGTAAAGTCTCCCCTGAATTCGTGGGAGAGCTCGAACACGGATTCCAAACGCGGAACAGACGAGATCGGGCTGTCAGGTGCAAGCAGTGGAGATATGACCGGTTCGTCGGCAGGTATTTTGCCATGAGACTTGTCTATGAAATCGTGCAAGTCATGAGTGATAACCAGAGCCGGCGCGATAAGGCCATCACTGGGTTTGGTGGATCGCACGAGGTAATGCGAGGCGGAAACGGATGGGCTATTGCCAATATCCGTGGTGAGAGTGCGGGAATCAACATCAAGTGACTGCCGCTGCTGGGGGTGTTCAGGATGATGTTGAGACTCTGAATTCGTCGGTGCAATCGTGGGGATAGAATTCGATGTGATAGGGTTGACAGTGGGAAGCTCCTGACTATTATCAGATAAAGTAGTCACGTGTGGCAACTCACGAGAAGGGTCAAACGGTTTTCTATGGGCTTGGTCTTTCGAATTAGCCGCTGAGCTGGGATGTAAGTCACATAAGCGAGAGGTTTCAAGACGTTGTTGCTGTGTGTGTCGAGTATGAACAAGCTTTGTGAACAGGCAGTTTGCATTTACCTCTGCGGAGTGGTTAGCGTAATGTGGACTCTCCCCTGAGGGTGCGAATGGCAATCTCATCTCATGAACAGAACTGGGCATACTGATCTTCGGTATGTTTAGTGAGGATTTCACCGATGACGTGGCATTGTCTCTAATAACACATTTCAAATAACCACGCTGGCGTCTCAGCCGCTTTTCTCCAGTTTCATCCTCGAATTCCAGATGCGTAAAAGCTGCTGGGTTTTTCCAGGCGTCTTTTACAAGAACAGTACATTCCAGTAGCGTATGGCTGCCAAGACAGTTTGGGCAAAGGTCTGGTCTCTGTGCAAGTAAGTTCCTCATTAGAGTAAAATATCGATCAGCTACACCCCTTTCATGGGCTAAACGTCTGTCGATATTGCGTTTCTTTACGTCTGCGGCACTAATGGCGTGCATATCGGCGCGCTCCAGGCTCATGGTGACGTCATAGAAGTCATCAACTTGACCGATCTCCTTCACCATGGCATCGAACTGAATCTTGAACGGTGCATTGCCTTTTATCTCAGGGTCAATTCTGGGTTTCGCGGTGGCCGGCAACATGGGCCACACTTCACGTGCAAACTGGGTGACGGTTTCTGGTGAGCATAAATCAGCCCACTGCCGTTTCTCCTTCCAATGGGCAATAATGCATTCTCCGGTCTCCTGAAAATCGGTGTAAAGATGGTAAAGAAGTTGGTTAAAACCCAAGGACTGTTTCGAGAGTGTCCGTGGAACTTTGTCTTCCAAGCGCTTAACTAACTCCACAATGAGGAGGATTGACTTCTGGTGGCCTCCTTTCCAGCAACGAATCACGGCATGTAAGACATCCCGCTGTTCCATGTAGTACTCAAAAATCTTTGACGACAAGGTGCGAGCTTTTAGGATGACGTTGTCTATGACTGTGCCTAAGTCATGATCCTGCCATGCAGAGAATTGGTCGAACACTCCCTTGTAATGGTTCTCGATCCCCTCCGCGATCAATGCGTTTGCATGGTAAAAGGAATCGTACGACAACTTCCATGACGGGAAATACTTAACGAACATGTCGAAGTCGGAGGCAGCGACTATGGCTTTGAACCCAACACTTTGCCGTAACCGGGCGAGCAATCTTTGTAGCAAGGTCGGTAAGGCGGCTGCCAACGCGGCCAGTTGTGCGGCGGCGCCGGTCAGCGGCATAACGTAACGAGTAAACGATGTGAGGAAACCTGCCGCCATGTCAGAGACGTGCTTATTGACGTCTGTGTCCATACGGAAGTATGCCTCTAAGGCCTCCGTGGTCGCGGGGAGGCCGAGATAAAAATTCTGGGACACCAATTTATGATATTTCGTAATATCCATGGCGTCGTTGTCTGGCGCGAGAACGAACTCTTCATCGGACACTATATCGTAGTCGTCGTGAAGATCCGTCATGCTCGGCGATTGGTTAAAATTGCGGTCTGTGATTGCTCTGATAAATTCTGTTCAGTAACGAAAATGTGGCCGACTTCTTTGCACTGTTATCTGTTTGCCGGCCTGATGTCCAATTGTCAGGTCGTCAATGTGATGCAGTGTTTTGCTCCCTGATGTGTGATCGATAATCAGTTGGGCGATTTGATTAATGTGCAGTTGCCTGTCCGGGTCCTGATGACTACGTATCAGGTGGCAACGTGGTTTGCAGTATGGACTCTCTATTGTTGTGTAACAAGTCGGGAGAGCGATTGTACCCTTCGTTCAGTGGGGTGTGCAGTCTGTGAGTCACTCTGACGGCGTTCGTTCAGTAGTGCAATATGACCGGCTTTTTCAACTCTATGATCTATTTGCCCTAACCTATGGTCGGCGTGACAATGTGATCTAGAGGGTTAGCGCTATGATTCGCTGGGAAAGCTCAATCAGTAGTGCAGTGTGGTTGCTCGATTCGCTCTGCTGATGCTTGTCAGGATGGCAGCGAGGTCTATGGTTCAGCTCGTCAATTCGTGGTGAATATTCCGTAGGGCTGATGGGTTAGCTCGTTGATGCGAGGTGCTCAATCGGTAGGGCTATTTTGACTCTTAATCTATTAGAACACGTGTGAGTTCTTTTATAGTGTGTATTCAAGTATGTAATACTTCGGACTCAGCTTAGAGTTGTCACTAAATCCTTGGTGGACCAACAGGATCGGGTCGAGAAAAAGTCTTTTCTCCCGCCGCTCCCCGGAGGTACCGCTACTATATCACGTGACACTTGGACTACTTCTGGGCCTTTGTTCCTATGCGTTGACAGCAAGTGAGCCCCAAAGATACTTCAATGTCGGAACTGGAGGCTTTTGGCTGTTTCAAAATTTTGCATAATTTGAACCGTGGATCAATTCTCAAAATTTCCTGTCCTGACTATGCTAGAGCGTTGATAATCATTGCAACAAGTAGCCTGTGCGCAGAACGCATCCACCACTTTGTACCAGATTTTCTATTTTTTCAAAGATAGATATACAGTGCGTAAGGGTAGCGATCTGGCCCGGATTCATGCTTTCCAATGATTGAATATTATTTTTTTGAAGTCAGTAATTGATCTGTGTTGGGTGTTGAATGATATTTGCCGGCCCACTGTGCTCCATCTATTGAGCTCTTTGCAGTAAGTTTGGGGCCAAGCTCGTCTTCGTGGCTCATATGCGTGCGATGTGGTTCTGCCTCTTCTTTTCGAATCATTTGAATGATCATTAATATTGCGCTAAGCCGAAATGGCTCATTTGAAGCCTCATAAAAAAGAATTGCCTGTTTAGAAAACTCTGAAAGGCCTGGATAGTCGACAACGAGCACTGCAAATAAAGTGAACATCGCTTTGAAGGCCACCAAAGCCTTCATTTGCCAAAATTATTGATCTGGCAGTGACTTCATTTTGCAATATCAATCATGCTCTCAGTGTGCCACCTAAACACTAGCCCCATGGAATCTTCTAGCTTCCTTCAATTTCAATTAAGAATTTCAGAGTGAGCGCTCACAATTGGAGCCATTTCCGCGAAGAGAAATTCAGGGCACCAGTCCGAGTCGTGTGTCACGCAACTTGCATCGCAACAACTCATGGCATGAAACTTTTCATGACGTTTCGAAGTTTGAACTTTTTTGACGCTCCCCTTCGCAACTCCGATGTATTCTGAGCGCCTTTACGAGCAGCTTTTATTTCCTCTGGCTGTAGTCTGCTTGGTTTTGTTATAACGCTTGTACCCTCCAACGACACCACCCTTTCACCACTAGAATGAAGACTTATATCATCTGTGATTGCTTTCTGGCTGGCGTCTGTTGCCCGTGTAACAAATGAGTTCAGGGCCTCTGAAAGCAGAGACACAGCAGTTGGTCTGCTCACCGCGGCCGTAGATAGCGATTTGAATGCTAGGGAAGAATTGACCTCGCCCACCTTTTGTCGTAATACGTCTGATCTCGAGCAAAGTTCTTGGAATCGCGTGAGAGACTCCGAACGTGGCATTTTTGACTCTTCGATCGTCGCTGGAGGCTCTGAGGCAAGCATTTCGCCAATATCCAAAACTGTACTTTCTGCAAATGCAAAATCCCTGTAGGTGCTATCGCGCTTGCTGCGCGTGAGCCGTGCTGGTTGACTGGCCGCCGTGTTGTTGAGATTTGATAAAGTGAGCCTGTATTGGGCGTTTGCCTGGCGTTCGAGATCAAGGTCGTTTTCTACCATGGCCAACTTTTCGAGAAGCTCATTATTGAATTGATTTGCAAGCTGTAGCTTGTTCTCCACTACCCTGTCTCTCGAAAGGTAATCATCATTCAGAATTTCCATGGCAACAAGTTTATGCTTGAGATCAGCGATCGTTTTTTCGGAGGCGGCCTTGTAATCGGCTAAAGTATTCAGAATATTCGCAACTTCGGTATTAAGAGAAATCACTCGAGCATTGAGAGTCGCTATAACCTTATCTTTATTCTGTAATTGTGAAGTTAGACTCGATTTCTGTGTCTCCAAATCATGAAGCTCATCCTCAAGTGCCTGTTCTAAATCCTTACTTGAGTCCTGAAACTCAACCAACTCGTGTTCTAGTTCTATCATGCGCCGGTAAACTTTTTCGAATTCTGCATTGTTCATTGTCGGTAGGGCATCACTGGCCACGTCTGTCATGATGGGTATTGTTTCAACTTGTATTCATGTTTACGTCAAGATTTGCGTGTGCAGGTACGCTGGCGCACTCACTCCAGATGCCCACATGTTGAGCGCGGTCGCGATGCGTCAAGTCTGCGTTTGACATTTGATTAATTTTTGGGATAAATGATTGGCTCATATTGAAAGCTAGAGTCTGATGTCCCTCCTCGATATTGACTCAATTTTTTTTTTTTTTGCATCCCAACTTGAATCACCGCCAGAGACTATATTCCTGATGCTGCGCGTCGTGTGCAGACACTGTGGACGACACAGCTGCAACCGCAGCGTTTGCTACCAGAGCGGCCTCATGTTCGGCACTACGATGCTGATCATAAGGCTTCGGCCGTAGCTCTTCATAGGAGCTGATGGGTTTGGGGGTGTGTGAAGTGGACGCCGAAGGATTTTCGTCCTGCACATTGGTTTGATATAGAGAATCAATAAGTTTGGTGACGGTCGAGTGGAGAGAAAGGTTCTTATACTCTCTTGCGGACCCGCGCATCTTCTCAAAAGCCACCTTGAAGTCCGCCGTGGTCCAAAGAATTTTATGTTTCTCCTTGTGCATCTCATGGTACATGTGCACGATGTAATCCCAGTCAATACTGTCAATGTCTGTCACGTTTGACTCTAGAATTCGGTTTAACATCCATAGCTTGATTGAGTTATCCATCATAGTGACTCGCGAAAGCGACTCGCGCCGCAAGAGCTTGTTCCACTTGTATCGGCACTGGATGCGTGACCGTCTGCCGTTCATGCGCTCGCTCACCACCGTCCAGTTGATGAGAATTGGCTTATCTACCTGCGTCTCGCTTGTAATCATATCCATGACGATGTTTTTGAGTGACTGTTCCTCCTGTAACGACCACTTGTTCATGACCCTATTGTCGCCGCACTTGATGTAGTTTCTCCAGCGATCGCGACAATCTTCGGGCATTCTATCCATGGCTTCGCCAATCTCCTTCCAGTTTGTCGTAGTCGTCTCGGTAAGCTTGCGGAGTAGGTCGTCTTCGGCTGGTGTCCATTTAGCCCGCACCTGGAACACGTGATACTGTCTCCTGATATGCTTATACACCGATGCTTTCGAACGGTACGGAAGCACTTTCGTCACGGATTCCCAAAAGTTATCCCTGGGACGCTCTGTCGTCCATACACGCCGGCATATATCCATGCGACTAAGGTGGTTGAGGCGACAGTAGCCACGTAAGAAATGCTCTACGATCCCAATTTCCACCTCGGAAAAGAGCCTCGGACCCCGCTCGCCCACATCAGACTGCATGTTGTACCACAGGCACGCCTCGCTAGAAGCTTCCTCGATCAAGTTCTCAAGGGTTGTGCTGGTGTACTTGGATTCGGCGGGTGCAGCCTCATCGTTCTGGTTAAATGAACTTGATTCTTTCGTATTCCGTCTAGCGCCGGCGCGTGTTCCTGGCTTATACCCACCCAGAAGGGCTCTGGCAGCATGCGCTAGGTGGTTTATTGCTGTAGAGTCATGCTCGTCCTGCAGCGGTAGCAGCCTGCGGTCGTTTGCCAGTGGCATATGGCTTTGATGACGATGCTGCGAGGATCCCGGAAGGGTAAGCTGTTTGGCCAACTCTCCCGCCCCCAAAATCGCCGCGTGCACAAGTTGGTCGTGTTCCGCATGGTCGTCCAATTCATCCAAGTCGGGGTCAATTTCGTCGTTGGAGGGGTAATTTTTCCGCGGTTTTTTCTTCGGCAGGCTGCGTTCAAAGCCGGCGGCTACCTCCTCCTCCAAAAATTTGTCCCACTGGTATTCCGTTAACAAATCCTCAGCATGACTTCTGGCACGTTTTCGAGCAAATTCCTCGTCTAAGGGGCCGTCCGTGTCTGACTGGGCACCGCCATGGCCATCAATACCTTCACCGGTATCTAAAGTACCACCAACATACCGCATCACCGCCGCCTCCACTGCATCATTTAGCAGCTGGCTCGCTTTGTCTATGTATTCATTTGATTCTGGGTTACCTCCCTCATTAGAGTCGATTTGGGCGGGGTTTTCGTCAGTATGTGCACTAGTTTCTGCATGCGTAGAGACATCACTAGCGTCCGGGCCCCCCTCAGCGGCTATATTTTCGGCACAATCCTGGTTTGGTTCCGCTTCCAAGCTTTTTCGTTCATTTTTCGTTTCTTGGGGAGCCTCGCTGTGTGTTTTGGCTCCGCTGGACTCTTGGTCGGTCTCAGTATGAGCAACTTCACTGCTGCCAGGCTGATCAGACGTACCTAGCGACAAGAGTGCCTGTGCGCCGCCAATCTCGGGCTCGTCCTTCATGTTTGAGTGTAAATTGTGTCACAAAGAATTAAAACTTCGATGTTTGGGGCGACTTTCTGGGGGCTAAGTAGCGTTTTTGCAGCCGTGTTGCACTGGATCTGTTATCTGAGGGTTACCCGATTTTTTGGCCTGTTTTTCCCGCAGCGATGGGACGCGCTGCTGAACGCAGGCAGTTGCGCCTCCTCTAGATTCAAAAGGCTTTGTGGTGCACGGGTGTTTTAGTATTCGAGAGTCGAGATACTCTTCAATCACGAGCCAGAGAGATACATGTGGGATGTAATTTTGGATATATTGAAAGTGGTGGTAGTGAGAGATTGTTTGGGAAAATTCATTGCAGATTTGTGGCCTCAGATGGTTTGCTTCACTATACATAATTCAACAGAGATAGTGGATACTCGGTCTCACGGTCTTACTGCACCGCAGAAGAGAGGCGCGCGATCGGCCCCAGTGAGAACGAGAGAGCCGCATGGCCGGTCTCAGAGTATTCACTAAATAAAGGCACCATTTCACCACCACATAGATATACACGCAACCTTTATAGACCAGCGTAAGCTTTGACTTCTAGCATACTAGACCATAAACTATGCTCAATTATAACGACGATGAGCTGTCTCTCCTACAATTTTACCGCACCACGAGCCTTGATCTGCCGGCCGCGGACGTGCCGTTGGATATCTCGCAGACAGCCGCTCAGGACCCACAAGTACTCGAGAAATTGGCGCCTGCCGAAAAGTTCGATGCGTTGAACGAGCTTCTCTCGGCGGAAAACACGCTTTGTGTGTATAAACACCCCGACCATGACTTTCAGGACCCTTTGACGGGTGAAAACGTGGCTGAGACACTTATCAAAAAAGGCAAGGTGACCTCGGACGCCGACCCGCAACTCCAAAGATACTTGGTCTCCTCACAGCAATTCAATCCGCAGGCGTACTTATCTGTTGTTCATGAAAATACCCCAATTGAGCAGCTAGTGGCGTCTCTTTCGGGCTTGGACTCTAGCATCCGGCACCAGACGTCAAAATTAAAGGCCGTGCTCGACGAAAATTTCGAGGATTTTCTTGCATGCAAAAAGTCAATCGACGAGATCTTGGTGGCATTTCGTGAGCTGAAGCTGAAGGCTCAGAAAGATTCCGAAAAGTCCAAGGTGTTTAACCCTGCGGCAAAGAGAAATAGATACAAGCTCGAGGCCAGCGAAACGCTACTTTCTGAACTCGAGGAGTCTATCAACAACCTCAATCTATCCTCCTCTCTCATGATTAGGCCCATTATGGACCATAATGCGAAGGAAGCTAAAATTACAAAGCTTGTGGAATTTGTGCTGGCGAACTCGTTCTTGTTTGACCTCCCCAGCAAGATGATAGAGTATCTTTCACAGCATGATGACGATAGATTCATTACCGACTACCAGAAGTTTTTAAAGGAAAAAGAGAGCATCGAAGATAAACAACAACGCGAATTGGCGAAGGCCAAGCAGCTGCACGATGATTCGGCCACGAGATCCTTACAGCAGACGTATGCACTTCAAAACACTGCTTTGAGCAGAGTATACAGCGAAGTTAAAAAGATTGCAGAAGAATATCGCCAGAGGTGTCTCGAGGATTTGTTATCGACCGATCACGAGGTGAGCACGAAGAACGGCCGGAAAATGGCTCTGGAGGTCAAGTTCATTGATCTAGTGGACAGATTACATCGCATGAGTACTGGGGAATCAAACACTGCTCCCATCAGTCATTTTCTTCGCTCTCAGTTGATGAAAATTGAGAGTGAGTTGTCGTACGAGTGTGACAAGTTTGAGTCCAGATTTTCTCTGATGCAAGCCAAACTACAGGAGTACATCACGTCTCTTGCTGAACAGCGTGCTGATGGTTCATATGTGAATCACATATCCGAAAAGTTTGAAAGCGTGGAGGAGTACTTTAGGGCGTCGTCCACATACACTACGCTGGAGATCGATTTGGATAAGGAGAGAATCATCCTCGATATTTTTGGGAATAACGAAAATCTCGATCTCTCAATCATCAACGAGACGTGGTTGGTACTAGCAAATTTCATCAGGTATATTGAGGAATACTTCAAAGGCTCTGTGTCGAGGTTTGTCAAAAACTATGTACACTACTCTAAACCTGGAAGTGAGTACAATGTGGATGCAGATGGCGAACTCCAGGCAAAGTTTTTCCAGATTGCGGGTGACATGGTTGGCAAAATAATGGGCATCTTTGACTGTGGGGCACAGACCGATCAGATGAAAGTGACCCCGTCCAATTACGTCGCGTTTCTCCCCTTTCACACAAACTCGTTATCTACTATTTACTACTTGAGTGCGATTTCCAAAAGCTTTGGCTCACTTCTTACTCTGTTGGGAGAGTACACTGTCCAGGTCGGCAATTCAACTAAAAGCTTCGATACTAATAAGTACATCAAAAGCCTCCGAGAAACCTCGAGTCTTTTCGACCAGCGCATTTTGGAGGCAATATGTGCTACGTGGGTGAACGATTGCTCACAGTTCTTTGATCTTGAAAACTGGTCAAAATACAACGTGTTTGGCGATCGCAACATGAAAAGCGTGATTTACACAAAACTCATGCAGACAATTTACTATTATGAGATATACGTGTTGGAGAAGCTAGCGGCCTTATTGGTCCGCAAAAGCGATGCGGCTGGAGCAGATGTGCGCATTGTGTCTCCGTATCCCAGCAAGAGGATACTAGTAAGTTTGGAGATTCAGTTCATGCGAAGCATGAATGTTCTTGTCGACTCGAGTGTCAAAAGATTCACTGCTGAGAAGTCGTCGTCTAGCAATGGTGTTGCAGGACAATACGAAACTGAGGACTGTATCTACAAGATTTTGACAATGAACAACTTCACCGCTCTTGGTGAATTCATTTTCCCAAAGTTGATCAGGAAATTCGACGAGCTTTTTGAGAACTCGTTGCTGAAGCAGTCTTTGAAATTGTTCGCTGACTTGGACAAGGTCAAGATCACAATCTTGGACGACATAAACGAGATTGAGAAGAACTGGATCGAGAGCCGAATCGAAAGGCACTTTAAGTCCACCGAAAGCTCCAAAATTGTGCGAGAGATGGATGTTGACCCATTTGTCTACGACTGTCTTTTGCATTTTGTCAAGCTTGTACACGTGTTGAAACCCATCACTGATACAAGCGCGTTTGTCGCCATTATTCAACAACTTCAGAGCCATTTTTTGTCGAAGTTTCTCCTGTGTCTTAGGGTCGTGTCTGAGAAGGAAAGAGTCATAGTTCTGATCTTGGCGAGCGTCAAGTTAGACCTCGACTTTTTTGTTGAAATATTCGAAGCGAGCGAAACATTGAAACTTGATGATTATTGCTTGAACCTAGTCCAAGTGATTCTTGCGCAGATCCAGAAAGTTGAATCTTTTTTCACTGATCTCCCTTACACCTCGCAGGAAATTGATCAGAAATTGTTCGAAGCCTTGGAACACAGTGACAGTGAGTTCACGTGCTTCCTCTGAGTGTGGACAGCGTCACTCTCGCGAAGCAAAAAAAACGACGCAAATTAGGGCAAAATGCTGAGATAACCTCCTAAAAATGAATAACGAGTCTCAAAAATATACTTTCCTCCCAGAAAATGCTGCACAGTGAAATTTGCATTTTTCCGCGTTGTTTTCGAAAGACGCTTCGCGCTCATGGTTCCATTCCGGCACAACGCTCACGCTCACATGAAGACGCGCGAAAATAGTGCATCACGTTAACTAGCCATTTGGAAATGTCCAGCGAGAAGGTGAAGTCAGTCTGTGACAACGAAGCGCGGGCTTTTCAGCTGAAGTGCCGTCAGTGGTATGTGGATGACACAAAGGAGCTTGGGTTACCTGCAAAGATCGAAGAGGCCGTCATCATAGTAGGACAGTCCCCTGCCAAGGCATACGTTCAGGCAAGCATAAACGCAATCCAAAGCCACCATGCTGTTCTCATTGCAGGCAAAGGCAGCAATCTCGGAAAAGCTGTAGCGGTGGCAGAGCAGGTGAAGCTGCAGTTGACCGGTCGTGTGGCACAATTTAACAAGGCATCATTGCATTCTTCACTCGTCAACCCCGCGTACAAGCCAGCAGCGAGCGTAAAGAACATTGAGGTCTTTCTCAAAGATGGAGAGTCTAGTCAGGATTCCACAAACTTGCAGTCGAGCGAGCAGGCTGCGAACGATGCTTTGCGTGAAATCAAAGGCCATAAAGTATATCAGGTCCCGTCGATGGCGATTCTACTAGTCGCAGACGCGAGTGTTAAGGGTACAAGCTTGGCCGGTTCAACATACCAAGTAAAGTCTTAAAGGAGATGGCCTGAAGGAAACTCAAATAATTCCGTTGTGGAACCGATGTGAGTGAGCATTCCTTACAACCTCGCTTTCACAGCGCGCTATTAGAATCAGATTGGCGGACGCATTCAATCGATATCATTGATTGAGCTCGTATCAGGTTGAAACGTCAACAAAACCGGCTCGAAGTGTCTCTTTCCTCGCAATCATCCTCGGTTGTCAAATAATGTGTGTGGAAGGCATATCGCTTGTCTCTTCAGTCTTATCACGGACGCCACCAATACAAGAGAATTGTCGCTGAAACCAAGGGCTCTCAAGTGACGAACCGCTGTCATTCGGCTTGTGCTCGTCTCCATGATGTAACATGCTCCACAAATTCTTCCTCTTTATAGTATTCCTGCATATACTCTTCGACCAATGGTAGGTAGTCTTTCGCGAACCACTATCGTAAGACATGAGAAAAAAACGCCCCATTAGTAGGCATACACGTTAACCTAATACACAACTATTCAACATGGCTATTGACCAAGAAACCTTTAAGTTCGAGACTCCTCAGTTCGACCCTAGATTCCCTTACACCAACCAGACCAAGCACTGTGCGCAGAACTACGTCGACTACCACAAATGTGTCGCCGTTAAGGGCGAGGACTTTGAGCCATGTCAGATTTTCTGGAAGACCTTCACCTCCTTGTGTCCTGTTGACTGGGTCGACAAGTGGAACGATCAGAGAGAGGCTGGCAAGTTTCCTATCAAGATTGAGCAGGATTAAGCGAAATTAAACAAAACAACGGCATATACACCACACACACACCCAATACATACTACTGAAACCCTACTGTACGGCACTTTACTCGATTTATTAGCTTGAAATGATCGAATAATACGGTCAGTCCTCAGACGTATCCGCATCCTGTCCTATTTTTTGTAATCTGCGCCAGCACTCTAATGGACGCATGGGAAAGGCTGCTTTCGCATTGTAGCTTTTCTTCCCCCTTTTTACCTTCATCAGAGCCCAAAGAGTCGATCACCAGAACTCTTCCTCTACCCAATTTTCGTTACGAAACTCATTGGAGCTCCCGCGAAGATTCTCCTCAGTAAACATATCTGCGTAAGGGTCCTTGTTGAATTGTTTCTGCTGCAGGTGCAATTTGGCCTCCTCTTTCGCCCTTTGTTCGGCCTTGCGTAACTCTTCCTTCTGCTTCCTTTGCCATTCGCGGAGCACTTCTTCTTGTTCCTTCACAAACTGTTCAGTGCTGATTTCAGTTTTCGTTCGGTTGAGCTTGTTCACTATGCTATTTTCTTTCTTGGCCACGTGCACTCTTTTGATTTTCTGTGGGTTTACAAACGTCACCGTACCTGTGTCCATCAGCCCATCGCTCCGCAAATTGTCCACGGGAGTATATATGATGGTGATGTTATTTAGCTTATTGGCCTTGATGGAGTTGGCCTTTGTCAACTGTGCTATTTGCTGAAGAAGGTTTTCATCGAGTTGCAAGTCTTCAAACTTCGTGCTTTGATGCTCGTGACTCAATTGCAAGTACAAATGAGCCGAAGAGTGCTTATCTACATGGAACCAAAGGTTTTTAGGATGGGATTTATGAATCAACGGGTCATTTTCAATCTTATCCCTTCCCATGTAGATGATGTGCTCGCTTGAGGCAGTGTCGAGAGCAAAGTCGTCGTATTCGTTTTGGCTGGTAACATTTGCCTTAAAATAGTAAACCATATTTTAACGATTATGAATGGAATTCTGGTGATGAGATGCAACCTAGGCCCCATACTTCCAAATCGGGACGATGGCTGGTGTACAGGTGCTAGACATTTTTTCGCACCCAAGTCTTAATTGTCGTCTAGACTTTGAGTCGATTGCGAAAAGCATATCCAGGAGACTTTTATCATCAAGCATTGTATCAGTTTGAAGAGAATCAAACTCTTTATTTTTATTATCCGCTTTAACAATTTGATGCCACATGAAAGATCTTGAGAGTGGCGCAAGCTTTTTGATTGCTAATCTATACATGCTATAACCTTGGCCCGATACCAAAACTAATCCCATTCATTGGACTCGGGAAAATTTTTTGTGATTCCAAATTTTTCAGATTTGATCTTTGTTCTGTTACAAAAAAACGCGCCCCGTTGATGGCAATCAATTGATCTACGTGCCGCTTTTCCTGAAAAAGTAGACTTTGGTTCGAGCATATTCATCATCTTTTACAGCGAGAATAGCCTACAGTCAAATCCAATAGTTGTATCTTAACAAACACGTCAGCATGGACGGATAATTACACATGAAGTCGTGAAAAATTTTGCATTTAAGCTCCAACTGGAAATATTTATGAATAGGCAAAATAGCCCAAAGTATATGTACGCATAAAGTGTGAATGCTGGTCAAATGAGACTAATCAAGCATAAGCCAATTGCCAAAAGAGCAGGATTCAACCTCACAAAGGACCCCAGAGAATCATACAGAAGTTCATGGACTGAGGAAATTGAGGTATCCGAAGTGGAGTCAAGTACACCATCTTCAAGAATGTCGTTTCGTGTGCTGTCATGCGACATCAACAACTCAGTTGTACTCAAAGGTTCCTGTGGTTCAACCTGAGATTCAAGACTTGCCTGAGCTTGATTATGAATGATATCCTGACCTTCGAGCATATTGGCAGTACTTTTCAATAAACGAAGGGATGAGCATTCAGCTGTCTTGCACTCAAAGCTTTTCGGTGAAGAGTATTCGATCTTTTCAATATCTTCGATTGGATTCTCGCCCAGAACCCCCTCATCTTCATAAAGAGTGCCAAATTGAGGCTCCAAATCAAATGATATCCGACTAAGAGTTTTGGAAGAGGCGGGAATATCAGACACGTTGAGGTGATTTTCACTGGCATCTTCTTTCAACCCTGCCATTTCAGGTTTGGAAAGCATTTTCGGGCCGAGCAAATGGAGAGTTATATTCCCCGTGGAGCCTTGTTGAACTGACTGGAAGTTTTGACTCTTCAGGCCCACATCGTACTGAGAATCAAATTTGTCAAGACCCTCAAGTTTGGTTTTCATGTTTTCGTGGCTGTTGTTCAATTCTGAATATTGCATGTTTGAAGTTGCATTTAGAATCACTCTGCGATATTTGACCTTTTCGTCACTGTCATGGGCCACGGCAATCTTTTCGGCAGAGTGACCTTCCATGGAGTGAGAAGGTGCCCGCTGACTCTGATCAAACGGGTCAGGCCTGACAATTTCATTGTGAGAAGTTGCCTTCATGGTTTCCCTCAGCTTGACCCCGGTGATTCTTTTCAATGCGAAGGCATTTTTCATCAGTGGAGCTTCATTTTTCAGAATAGGGTCGATCTGACCGTAGCTGGGCTCAGTTTTCAGGGAATTGTGATGAAGTGTGCTATGCTCATCGCCTTGTGGCGAGGATTCAATGTTCAACAACAGAGTCACATTGCCTTGATTTTCCTTTGAAGACACAGCTTTACCCTTCTCTGTTGCCTCCTTCTGTGTGCCCTGGAGCGCAATACCTTTTTCAGCTCCATTGGTAGCCGATGGCTGCTCTGAAATCACGAGCTTTCCGGATTTGGCCACAGAAGGACTGCTTAAAGAGAAATTATCGTTGCCGAATCCCAAACCTTCTATTTCGAGCATGGGATTCCCAACGACAGCATCATTTTGCAACGATTGCACAGAATTTCCCACCTGCTTTAGGCTCAGCGATTCCAAGTTGGAAAGAGGAGGCCGGTTGTCATCGTGATACCCGTCCAAAATATCCTCATCAGGTGGCTGGTCTCCTCGAAGCTCGCCTTTGTCTGCCGTTTTTGGGAGAAGTCGAAGCTCATCTGGCGCAGGAAACTCATCAAAGCGCGTGGTCTTAACGTCCCATTTTTCAAAATCAAACTCCTCTGGTTCAACGTCCCAGTCAACGGAGTTTTCGCCATTGAAGTCCAAAATTGATCCATCGTCATCATAATCGTGATATCCAAGTGGCTGATCAGATTGGGGCATCTCATCTGCAAGCTCAGCATAGAAGCTTTCATAGGACAATCTTGGGTCCCCCTCTTCAACTTCAAGCAAATCTCTATATAACAGACTCGGATATTCGATTGGGGTTTCGCTCATGTCTTCATCAGCTATGCTGTAGACAAGATGGGGATCTTCAAACCCAAGCAGCAATCCTTCACTAGGTTGACTATTGTCCCTCATTGGCCGATACGTGGGTTTATGAGCTTCTTCCTCGTTATCATAGTGGAGTTTGAGATGATGAGCGGGCATGCTTTTGAAATACCAAAGAGGTGCTTCAGCGTCTTCTGGTTCTGTGTTTTGCTCCTTGAGATTACCTGACTCCTGAGATTTCGACTTGAAGTTGAAATTTACCTTTTTCTCCAGGAGCTTGGACCCCACAATTTCTAATTCATTGACTCCGTCAATGAAGAAATCATCATCAAGTTCTTCATAATTGCTGATTTTTGCTATTCGGTAATTTACTTCGAATCCAGATTGTCCTTGGTTCAGAGCTCTGCAACCAGGCATCAACGCAGACTCCATAAGTGTTTGTTCTGGTTTGTCAAAGCCTGTAGGCCCGAAATCAGCCTGATAGATATAGTCAGTTATATCTTCCCTGAACTCGCCGTGGGGTTCCTTGAACATAAATCCCATGTAAACGGGAACTTTCGGGTTCCGAACAGGGAATATGAATACGATTTTCATGGGGTAGTATAGTCCTGCCTGAAGCAAGACCGAGTAGCTATTTTTCCGCGAAGATCTTATGGCAAGCGCCCTGGTGGCAGCATCTGATGGGCTATCAATGCACCTGTTGCTCACTCCAAATTGTAGCGACGCGTCTGTCGAAGCCTCAAGGGCAAACTCGTGACGGCCAGAATACTTGGGCAAGAAAAACCCCAGCAGCTCTATAACGTGGTGTTGACTTAACTCTTGTTCGCGTGTTCGAGGGATTGTTTCATCTCTTTTCTGAATATGGTCCGCATATAGCCACAGAGGGGAGTGAGACCAGGATTGATGTTCGCTACTCTTTATGGCACATGCGCATTTAAAAAAGACTTGTAGCAAAAGAAGGAGAATCATTTCGGTTATGATACTCTGCAATGATTGATTGAATAATAAACTCGGAGTTTAGTTCACATGTCGGAAATTGTTTTCCTTCTTAAACTTTTTCTATCAGCGGCACGGATGGAGTACAATGTCAAAAGAGGATGTACTCGTATTCGTCACGCAAATCCGTGGGTATTGTTATGTGGTGAGTGCAAATCAACAATGCACTTGTTGAGTGTCTGGCAGGAAACGAAGAAGAATTTTCACCGCCAATGGTCACCCAAACTCTGTTTCTGGAAACTGTTTGAACCCTGTATTCGAGCCATAGCAGCCCTCTTTGACCCCATAATCTGATCATGGGCCATTTGGTTTTTTGCGCTTTGGACCTTGAAGAATATTCTGATATCCGAGCATATCATGAAGTGTCATCCGCGGATGGAAAACCCGAAAGGGATGCAAGCTAGACCAGGCATTGTCAAGAAAGTCTTTATCTTCATTCATTAAGGCGAACAATGACTGGCTTGAAATGATGCTGGATAGACCCTCAGGTGGCATGAAAACAAGATCCACCATGCTCAAAGAGTGTTTCTTGGCGCTCGAAATAATTCTTGGGTACGTGAAGACAGCTTGCATACACACTATCCATTGTGACTTGACATGCAGAGGTGCCTCTTGATAAGAATAGGTATTCTTCACAGGGCATGAACAGTTTTCGCCATAGCGCAGCATCTATAATACGAGCGACGACTTAGATCTGCGCAAACTGATTTTGCATGTACTCGGCCATGACTTACTTTGATGCTCAATCTCGCGACTCCAGGGGGATGAACCGCCTGAAACACAACCTCTGCTGATTATTGAAGGAATTCAATCACAGCGCTGGCAACCTAAACCAGCAATTTTTCGATATGAATCAGGCTTTCCACATTACCATTGTGTTTCATGGTGTTTTCTTCTCTCTTTTTGTCCGCTGGTTGTCCCAGTCGGGATATCCCGCTCTTTTCCCAGATCCGGCTTGTCACGCATTTTGTATACAACTAAACAGAGAGAACAATAGGAAGCGCCCGTTGGTACTCCTTTTTAGGCAAAAAAAAGCCTCGTGAGATCCTAGGACACGAATATATGCCGCGTCAGTTAAACATCTTGTTCATCCGATACCGGCATTCATATAATTATCGGCGCTTGAAACTAAGCCTTTGTCGGGTGGCCGCATTTGGCTACTTATTGTGATTCAAGAAGGCACGCGTGAGCTGGGGTTGTTTTAGACGCGATTAAACCGCGATTCTTCATATTCTGATCTCAAATTGTTTAATCAGAGGGTAAGGATATTATGGCCAAAATCCCTGCTTGCTGTGCCTTGACGCGTCTTTTCATAGTTCTCTGTGAGCTGAAAACACACCTTTTTTTAATGGTCTCAACTTTTTAGCTCTAAAATTTGAAAGGACCCACTTACTTGAGTCTTTTTTTCTGTGATTCTTCTTACCCTCATTCTTACTATTCCTGGCATTCAGTGCAGCACTCATGCGTGTGATACTCTGTAATCAGGATGGCATGTCATATTTTACGAGTTCTGCGATCTTCAAGCAGCGCCGATGAATTTTCACTTATTGTTAGTGAGAAGAGTTAAACACATGTAGGTGCGAGCAAATGCTACCATATGGATCACAAGCAATTTTGTGGTGATTCCAATTACTTCCAGAGAAATTTTAGAGCCATACACGATGTACCACATTCTGAATTCCGCGGATATTCATACCATGCGCCGTGCGGTTTTATGTCAACAGCAGATGAACATGGATGAGTCGATCCAAAAAAACAGACCCAGACTTCGCAGCACTTAAGGGTCGTTTCAAATTGTGCGCGATTTGTTGTGGGAGACTGCACGGGGTAGGCAGACCGCAGGACGCTCATGATTCCGGAAGCGCTGAATCCTTTTTTAGCTGAATCTTTTGATCGAATCTGGATATACATATGATTTACGGAAGTGGCATTTTATCTATTTAATTGCGAAAAAGATAAATTTGGGGTCTTCATCCTCAATTGCTTTTCAAGCAGGGCGTTCAAATCATCATGAAGAAGGCCCCCTGTTTACACAGGCGTGTGTCAGGTCTATTTTTGCTGGCGTGTATCAGGTGCGGTGTTGCCGGGTACCTTACACTATTTCCGCTTGCTGAGGAATTATAGTTTGGAACGAGAAACAGCTTTTGAGTTTTGCATGTCAAGCAATGAGGGGCAATCTACTTCATAATTTCGTTTCATCAATGCTTTGTGTCAACGCTCAATAGAGATTTCCACACTATTTTGAAGTTACTTGGATTAGTGTTTACCAAAAGTTGGTTGACACTAGAGCTCCGGCCAAATGAATCCTTTCACACTGCCGAAGATTTGACCGCCATTTCGGGGTTGATATGGCTTTTTCCGAGCAAAATTGCCGGAAAAAACAGGATGTGTGGACCTGTTACCTCGGCAATGGCAACCCTGACACATCGAAGTTTCACATTCAACCCATATAATCTAGCTTTTGCAGTGCCTTCCCGATTCAAACAGTTCACACTTGCCAGTACGGTACTCTACAATGAGACAAATGAAGTCTACGCTTGCAAAAAGCAAGTAATTGTATGATGAATATAGCGTGCAAATGTGGATATCTTTTTCCGGCCTCGGAATTGATGCAGGGGTCAAACGCAGGGTGCCTTGCGCCACTCGTCGCAGGTCCCAGGAACACCAGCGCGCGAGAATCAGAAAGGTTCACGTCGATTAATTTGATCAACATCATGGGAATGGGTTCATAATACCAACGGTAAGATCCATGCGTCGAGATGAATCGGACTGCAGTTGCCTCCAATTCTCGACCTGGAGTGGAATGGCGACCATGATTTCTCGAGAGAGAGATACGAGAATGGACTCACATTTCTTTTTCCAACCATCATCACACACGGACGGCACGCCAGAAACTTCAGGTACTCGGTCTTAGACCCGGAAATCTATTATTGGAAAAGACGGCTCATGCTGTTCCGAAACCTACCACATGAGGAATCATATAAGAGGGCGCAAGAATACTGTGGCTAATAATGAAGTTCTCATCAGAATTAAAACCGCAACCCTCATAATGAGATCCACCACTCTCGCTTTTTCTGCGCTCTGTTCACTTGCGGCTGCTGCTTCCTCCACGCTCGCTGTTCCACTTCACGGCTGGTCGAATGCCACTGTGATCACTACTGGCGTTACTGTCACTGGCTATACTACGTATTGCCCTGTTCCAACGGTCGTAACTGTTACCACTTGCAGTGACTATAAATGCGCTCCCGAGACAATCACGGCGTCTGAGGCAACCACGATTACCATCACGGGTGAAGTTCTTGTGCCCACTACTATCGCCACATCATTGATTGGTACAGCAACCACCTCTGTGCACCATGGAAAGACAGTGCTCCCAACCGGTGTGACTGTCACAGGCTACACCACTTATTGTCCTTCTCCTACTGTGTTCACCATCAGCACTTGCAATGATCACAAGTGTGCTCCTGCCATCGTTACTGTCAGCGAAGCTTCCACTGTGACATTCACTGGAGAGTGCGTTGTTCCTACTTCCGTTACCTCTGAAATTGCTACGTCCGCTGAAAGCACAGTTTATACCACGGGAGTGACTGTCACAGGCTACACCACTTATTGTCCTTCTCCTACTGAGTTCACCATCAGCACGTGCAATGATCATAAGTGCGCTCCTTCCATCGTTACTGTGAGCGAAGCTTCTACCTTGACATTCACTGGCGAGTGCGTTGTGCCCACTTCCGTCACCTCTGAAATTGCTACGTCCGCTGAAAGCACAGTTTATACCACGGGAGTGACGGTGACTGGCTACACTACCTATTGTCCTTCCCCAACTGAGTTCACTATCAGCACGTGCAATGATCATAAGTGCGCTCCTTCCATCGTTACTGTGAGCGAAGCTTCTACCTTGACTTTCACTGGAGAGTGCGTTGTTCCCTCTTCCGTCACCTCTGAAATTGCTACGTCTGCTGAAAGCACAGTTTATACCACGGGAGTGACGGTGACTGGCTACACTACCTATTGTCCTTCCCCTACTGAGTTCACCATCAGCACGTGCAATGATCACAAGTGCGCTCCTTCCATCGTTACTGTGAGCGAAGCTTCTACCTTGACATTCACTGGCGAGTGCGTTGTGCCCACTTCCGTCACCTCTGAAATTGCTACGTCCGCTGAAAGCACAGTTTATACCACGGGAGTGACGGTGACTGGCTACACTACCTACTGTCCTTCCCCTACTGAGTTCACCATCAGCACATGTAATGACAACGAGTGCACCCCCGCAGTTGTGACCGTCAGCGAAGCCTCCACCTTGACGTTCACTGGGGAGTACATTATTCCCACAACCATTACATCGGCGGTCTCCAAGTCGGCTAGTATTGTGCCTACAGAGAGTACGGTCTACACCACGGGAGTGACTGTTACTGGCTATACAACATACTGTCCTACTCCGACTGTTGTTACTCTTGCCACGTGTAGTGACCAGACGTGCGTCCCTGAGATTGTGACTGTGAGCGAAGCCTCCACGTTGACTTTCAGCGGTGAGTATGTTGTTCCCACTACCATTACTTCGGCGGTTTCCATCTCCACGGAGGCTGAGTACACTTCTTTATCGACAGGTACCACTGTTTATACAACTGGTGTGACTGTGACCGGATACACCACTTACTATCCCTTCCCAACAGTCGTCACCGCTTCCACATGCAGCGGAGATGAATGCGCCCCGGAGATAGTGACTGTCAGTGGAGCGTCTACATTAACATTCACGGGTGAGTATCTTGTTCCTAGCTCCGTCACGTCTGCTTTTGTCTCTACTTTAGTTACAAAGTCGGCCGAGGCCACCTCCGCGCCTGCCTCCGTCACTATCCATACTGGTGGTGCCGGAAAAGCTGTTGCAGGTGCTGCAGGATTCGTTGGTTTGCTTGCCTTGTTGATTTAAGTTGCTTGAGAGCTTGCATAAGCGCACTTTTCGTCTTAATTCTAAGTCCATAGATCCTAGAAATATCAAACTTTTCGTCTCACTTCTAGATCCATAGATCCTAGAGATATGAAAGCTTTTCGGCTTCCGAGAGATCTGGACATGCATAATTCTGTACCTCGGAGTTTTACTCAAGCCATCATTCGTGTTCAATAGTATGTCTGCCATACATGATCTACTGTATTATTTCTTATTCGTAGAGAGAGTTTGGGGTCAAAAAGGGGGTCTTGTGAAACCCAGAAAGCGCTTATTGATTTCATTCACTATTATTTAATTTCTCTTGGGCAATCAAATCTTCAAGTCCGTGGAGCACATGGTCGGATCGTCATTTGCTGTGCCCCAAAGCGGAGATATGACCACCCATGGAGCAGCGGGTTGCCTCAAACGGGAATATCTTTCTATTTGGCATCTCAATCACAGAAGAGTTTTCTCTCCAGGCCGGTACTAGATGGGGCTTATCACTACGACTCTAGTTGCTTTTATCGTGCCATCTATTTCGGTGAGGGGGTTTTACCCGAAGTCACCCAGCACCTTGTGTCTTTTGTACAAGCATCCACCAAATCAAGTTTTGTTAGCATATACTTTAAAATTGTGCTTGGAAAACTAATGGGCACTCTTGGAACTACACATACTAGTGTCACGTATTCGTATAATGACGGCGTCTACTAATTGTCATGGACTGTAAAATGCACTTTTTGTTCAAAAGAGTTATTTGTTCCATTTGTACAAGAAACCCATGTAATTCAGGCCATGTACTGTGCTCTATGATGTCTGAAGTTTGAGAAGTCTCTCAATGGGTTTGTCTAACAGTATCCCATCCATATAAGTCAAGCAGGAAACAGAAGCGGTATATATAAGGCTAATGTCAGGCAATCATAGATCCTACACTCTATATTCTACTCCATACTGCAGCAACTTTTGGTTTATGTCGACCAGGATGAATCTATTGAGTATTCCAGATTGGACGGAAATGTCTCGAAATGCCCGTCCTCCGTTGCCCCACGTGCTTCAGTGGTTACTATTGATGTCGATACAAAAGGGGGCCTAAATGTTGGTATCCCATGGCTCAGAGAAAAACTTTCCCCCCATTTCCATTATTGGTGGAGTACGTCAGAAAATTAGCGTATCTAAAAAGCTATGTTTTTGCGGCGGCTATTCACTACGATTTTGGCAATAAAGTCGCGCACGGGACTAAAAAAGTGACTCTATTTACAGTGAAAGATCAAGAATCGTGTGTTGGTGACAAATAACTGGGGCCATGATAAGGGCCTTGCTAGAGAAGAAACCAGCTTGTGCGCCGTACCGCGGCCACAACAACAGCATGAGCAAAAATAGCTTGGAAATCAAAGATTGAAATGAGGCGAAGGCAGTTATTACCAAGAGCAAAATCCTCTTCAAGGATGGGCCGACATTCAAAACAAGAGTATGCACTATAATTAGAGTACTTGTTCTCGGAGAAGGCTTCGTCAATGTCTCATGAGTCACTGGGCGAATTCTCCGGGCTGAAGCCACTGAAATGCGAAAGTCATTTCAGTTTTTGGGCCGACAGCTCAGCTCAGAAGGAAGAAAGAAAGAATAAAAGGAAGGATAGGACATCTGAGTGAATGTGTGTCGTTTTGGTAATGAGTACGGCATCCTTCCGCATAAAAACTCCAACTGTAGAGTTTCGAGTTTCCACAATGGCTGCAAAAAATAACAGTGGTGAATCTTCAATAACGCCATCAATTAAAATGTAGCTAAAAATCTGTTTTTGTAAAAGGGATTAGCATAACTCACGTATAGGTATTGAACTTTTTGACTCAGCAAATATAGATTATCGTATGTGAGGAACGAGATTTCGCAAAACTTCAAACAGCAGTTGTCGAAAGCAGATAGACAGGTTGGGAAGTAGCCAAATGGGTGATGTGCTTTTTCAAAACAATTGTTCACCAAAGCAGAATTCGCAAATATCAAAATGAAAAAAAAACGAAGAAAGCACCTGTATTCTACGTTGTTTTCAACGCCCGTAATGTGTTATATACAAGACATGTACATCTTATAGTGATTTCATCTCAACATAGCAAGAACAAGCTCGAGGGCTTGAACATTGTATCAACCAGATTCCGCTGTTGTGGTTAGATAGAACAAAAATTGTTGCAACGCGCAAAACCTAAGTGGGGTCCGTTTTGTTTTGTCGGTCGCTCTTCGGATCTTCATAACGCAAAATCCGGAAATACGTAGTCGTGAAGCTTGGCACTAAGGCCCCGAGTATTAGATCAAATCAGGTTTCTCCGTAGGAAAGGAAACCCCTTTTATTACTGCCATAAGTTGCGCCTTCATTCCAATCTGGCCAAGGCCATAGGTCTAGTTCTAACTCCGGCTCTAATTGAATTCTTCCCAGTTTCTACCGGAAGAAGATTTTGACAGTAGATTCCTTCGAAACATGAAACACGTAGTCCTTTTCTAGAACACGAACATTCTCATGCGGATAGAATGCCCCTCTCGAAACAATCAAACAGCCTGTTATATCTTTGGCTTTCCCCGTGGCAAGCGGCAGGAGGTTGACATTCAATGATGACTTATGATGCAATTTCACGTAGAAATCCGTAATTTTGAACACGGGATCTGCTGGGATAATAGACTCAAAGTCAACCAATGCTTCACCAGTATTAACTACAACGACCAAACTGTTACAGACTCGATTCACTTTCTGTAGATGATAGATTAGGTCGTTGCTTGATATGTCTGTAGCTGCTAGAAGTAATTCGGGGGAATGTAAAATGACTGCACTGCTCCCATTTGATTGCAGTTTGATTTTTTGTATGATCTCCGCAAACATTTTCTCAATTGCAACCATCGCATCTTGTGGTTGTGCTATTTTCTTAGTGAAGAGTTCACTGAAACAGTCAACAAAGAGGAAGTCATCTGCTTTTTCCAAATCCAACCCTTGCTTGCGGCAACTCTTGTAAACAAAGTCCAGTGGATGAAGAAATGATACATATGTCACCAGCGATCTCGGCTGAGGAACCCGAGCCAAGTCTCTATTCACCAGATTGGCCGTTCCAACAAGACAGCTTTCAATCAATGTATTGATGAGCCACGCGGGCTGTGTGCCTTCAGCATGCGTAATCACGTGTAATGCGTGATTATCTTTTCCAAGAACTTTGTCTGGTAGAAGAGTATTGTCATCGAAAAACACAAGGTCTTGTTGCTGTGTAGTCATTTTGGGTACATATCAGGACATTTGGCCGGATCCAGATGATTTTCCCGATGAGGCGCGCGAGGGTGCCTCGGCCGCGCCCAGTCAAGTTGATCCGATACTGACGACTCACGAGTAACAATCGAAAGTAGAATGCAAAAAAAAAATGTGATTTAGCATTCAAACTAGTTTTTGAACGTTTCTCGCACATTTTGTAATGTTTTCGGCTTTGGGACACTATAGCTTGATTTTTACACGCGATTTTAAATTTGTGAAACATAACGAGGTTATTGAGATCAGTATAATTTTTAGAAATTTGACCCAGGCCTCTTGAAAACAGATACCACGAAAGAAAACATTGACTCGAGAGTACACGAGTAGTGATACAAGAGCTACATGATTTTTTTCCTTCACTGCGTTTGTTACACACGAGAGTCGTCTTTTCATTGAATACTCAAAAAAAGCAAAAAACAAAAAAAACATTAAGGCTAGAACTAATGATTAATACGGTTTAAATAAGTGCTGCTAGACGATGTGTCGCCCTGCAAATAATTCGCAGGGTTTCAAAAACTTTTACCTTGAACACGGCTTAGAGGTAATACCGCCACATCCTACTTGAAAGATGCCAAATAGGCAAATCTGGAGCCCCACACTTCATCACTTCATTAAACCCGAGGCATGAAAAGAAATGCCTCAGGTTAAGCGTATCCTTTTGAATGCTCTACGAGAATCACCTACTGCGTGGCAAAAGGCTTTTTTTCGTAAACGCAGTGTGCCGTCGAACCGAGCGTCACGGTTTACGCGGGCGGGGCCGAAAATTCCAATTCAGTTTCTTGGCAATGTCGGGTCCGTCCTTTATCATTGTAAGTTGACTCTTTGTGCTGGATGCAGTTCAAGCGGAATCCGTCGGTTTCGACAATCAAATTAGGTCAAAAAACGCGAGCGCTCACAGGCTTTGGCCGCTTGGCCTTGTTATCTGTGCGGTACGCAAATGTCGCTTATCTGAATTCTCAGGGCCTGTGAGATAAAGTAGGTCGGGCAAAAGTTTTGCGGAGATACGAATCTTCCTACAGATGATTTTCTTCGACTCAAGGCTACAAATATGCCGGCTTTTCTAGCTCCATCGTATCATAAGCGAGACAATTTTGAAATACCTTAGCGAAAAGAAAAGAAGAAACCAATATGGCCGCAAATTCGCTCTTAGCTGCACGGGCATCCACCACGCTCGAGGAGCAGACTCTGTCTTTTGTCGCTGCCGACATGGTCTACATTTTGTTCTGTTCTTTTGGCGTATTCTTGATCACGCCAGCAATCGGGTTGTTCTATGGTGGCACGATCAAGCGCAAGAACATTGTACAGATTCTCTTCCAATCGTACATGACAACATCGATCATTGTGATCGTCTGGTATCTCATCGGGTATTCTTTAGCAGTATCCCCCACTTCCACATCCAAGTTGTTGGGCAACTTCAACAATGCCGCGTTGTACAACGAGCAAGCCAAACCTTTGATGGAAGGCGGAAACCTACCCTCGGTGGTCAATTTCTGCTTCAACGTATTTTTTCCTGTGGCGACGGTGCAAATCTTCATTGGATCGATCGGTGAAAGGGGCCGCTTTTTGCCCTCGATTGTTGTGGGTGTTATTTGGACAATTGTCTGCTATTGTCCATTCGCGTACTGGGTGTGGGCTCCAGCTGGCTGGTTGTTCAATCTTGGCGCATTGGATTTTGCCGGAGGTGGACCTGTCCATATTGCTTCAGGCATTGCTTCGCTATGCTACTCCTGGTTTTTAGGCCCAAGGGGTTTACCAGGCAAAAGAACAGGCAAAATTACCGAGTCCAAGGGCCATTCGTCGGTAACAACTTTCGTCGGAGTTACGCTTATCTGGGCCGCTTGGTTCTGTTTCAATTCCGGAACATTACTTTCGGTCAACGCCAGGACCGGTTACATTTTCTTGAACACGATTCTAGCATCGTCATTTGCCTGTGTTGCATATGCCACGACAGACAAGGTCATGACAGGAAAGTACTCGCTAAAGGCAGCTTGTGAGGGTACCATTGTAGGTCTTGTTAATATCACCCCATCTTGCGGTTACTACTGGCCATGGGCAGCAGCTGTGACGTCTATCATCAATGGTGTCTTGTGCCGTCTTCTCATTGACTTCAATAAGTGGGTTGGAATCGACGACTATAGTGTCTCTGGTGTTGTGCACGGTTTTGGTGGCATAATCGCCGACACTTTAACCGGCATTTTTGCCACTAAAACCGTTGCGGGCTACGACGGGATTACCGAGATTAGTGGCGGTTGGGTGGACGGAAATTTCAGACAGATTGGTCTTCAAATAGCTGCCTGGTGCTCTATCGTTGCCTGGACATTTGTTTTCACTATGATCATTTTATTTGCAGTAGACAAGATTCCAGGCTTACATTTGAGAGCGACCTCTGAAGCTGAAGAGATGGGGATGGACTTGTTTGAAATGGCCGAGACATTGGACGAGTTTGGAAATGATTATGATGTGTTCTTCAGGGAGAATGCGTCCAAATTGCGAGCCATTCTCGACCATTATGAGGACCACGTTGAAGTTTTGGAAGGCAGGTCCATCAGTGAGGGGTCAGTGAGCCGAGTCCACCATGTAAACGGCGAAAAGGTATAGATATTTAAGGTTCGGAGGGGTATAAAAAATATTCAATTAATACTCTTACAAGCACAAAGTTGCTCATTGCCAGATCTGCCTTCGAAAATGGCCCAACTTTCATGCACATATAGGTATCATTCCTGCATATGAAGGGATCATTCCTGCATAATTTGAGTTTTCTAGTCGATGACACGGCGAAAGACAGCTCCAGGTGCAGTGCACCGTACGGCTTCATCGGAGGGTGCTTATCAGTGGAATGAGTGTAGAAAAATGAAGACAAATTATGTGAAAGGTTCTTGCTCATCTTAATACTCGTCAAATCGCGTGTGATTTTTTCGCTGTGACATCGAAACTACTACTTTCTTCAATTTTATACCAAAACAGCTGGTTGCAATTCACAAAATGTCGTTTGAGGAGAAGAAACGAAATAGTTTCAACGAAGACGAATTATTTTCTCTGGATGAAAGACGTCTCCAGGAGGTAGAGCAGGAAAGGCGTTTGGAAGATGGGTCCAATTTCATCAATAAAATCGGTTTAATGGTGAATGCCGAGATTCGTGGCGTGGAACGGGTCCCTGAGGACAAGCGATTTGACCGTAACTGGACATCACCTCTCACATTGTTTCTCTCACCAAACTTGGCCATTTCAGCTCTAAGCACAGGTATGATGGGCCCCACATATTATTCGCTTGATTTCAAAACATGTATAATTTGTGGAGTGCTTGTCCCGATTGTGAGTGCCATACCGGTCGGATGCTATGCTGTTTTCGGCGCCAAGTTTGGTCTCCGCCAGCAGATCCTATCCCGGTATTTCACTGGAAACATCATGGGAAGAATTTTTGCTTTTTTTAACGTCATTTCTTGTATTGGTTGGAACGCCATAAATGTTCTCCCTGCAGTTCAAATGTTGGTTTCCTTGGGCAAATTGCCGCCTTGGGCTGGATGCTTGATCTTTGTGGTCATCACTTGCATCATGGCGTTCTTTGGATACAAAGTGATTCATGTCTATGAAAGATGGAGCTGGATTCCGAACTTGATCGTTTACTTCATCATGATTGCGCGCATGGTGAAGGCCAAGAAGTTCGTCTGGGAAGCTCATGATGGTTCAAAGGTCGAGGCAGGCAATGTTCTCAGCTACATAACCACCATTTTTGGCTTTGTTGCTGGTTGGTCCCCCTCTGCGGCTGACTACTTTGTGTACATGCCCAGTGATACATCCCCTTTCAAGATTTGCTCAGCGATGGTAGTAGGTATGAGCGTTCCCTGCATCTTCACCTTGGTTCTTGGATCTGCATTCGCCATGGGCACCAAGTCTGACGAGTCTTGGAACCAGGCGTTTGAAGACAATTCCGTTGGAGGCCTCGTAAACAAGATTTTGGTGGAGGATAGCTTGCACGGATTTGGAAAGTTCTGCGTGGTGATTCTCGCCATGTCTGCAATTGCCAACAACTTGCCCGGATCGTATTCTTTGGCTTTAGCGACACAAGCCATTTGGTCCAAGTTGGCCAGATTTCCAAGATTGGGCTGGTGCGTGATCGGCAATTTTGTGTCGTTGGCATTATCCATTCCAGCGTATTACGTCTTTGCGGATACGATGACAAACTTCTTGAGTATCATTGGGTACAACGTGTCCATCTACATTGGGATCACCCTCGCCGAACACTGTGTCTACCGAAAAGGATTTAAAGGTTATGACGTTACCAATTTTAATGATATCTCCACATTGCCCGTTGGCATCGCAGGTATTGTCGGCTTCTTATTCGGTGTCATGTCAACTGTCCTCTCAATGAACCAGACATGGTATGTTGGTGTGATTGCGCGTAAGATTCTGGGTGATATTTCCTTTGAGCTCAACATCGTTATTGCATTTATTGGCTATAACTTGGCGCGTCCTTTCGAGTTGAAGTATTTGGGCAGATAGTCCATGACATCATGAGTTTGTGGAAAACTATTAATTCAAGAGCTCAACTAGACTTTGGTGGGTGTATATTCTACCAAGAGCTAAATCTAAGACCGTTTTTTTCAAACACGTGTAGCCCATATAATGTGTGGTTTAGAAGAAGAACTTCCATCAGCAGTCGTCTTCAAAGTTATATCACGCCGCAAAATTTGCCAAGTGAACTCACATACTTTGACTCTTCTGAGCGCGTCATGTCGTGGATGAGTTGGGCTTGCAATTTGAAGTTTTTACTACGAACAATAGGGCCTGAAAGATGCGGGCGGTGCGCACATAAAAGATAATGTAGTCTCAGCTTTGAATAAGTTTGTTTAACAAGTATACGTCTATAAAATTGATTTGAAAAATCTGAGCTTTCCCAAAAGTTATTCCTTTTTCCCTGGCATCTCTTCGCTATCGACACCATTCGAGAAGCTGGAAAGCTGGTTCTTGATACCCTCAATGAGAACGGCATCTGAACTCTCGTGTGAAATGTACTCGCCAATGTTGGGTCTGGGGCCGGTGTACCATTTGTGGGCATCGACAACGAACCAAACAACGAAAATCAACATTGGGCCGAAAAAAACAACCACTGTCCAGTTCATGGCATCGGGAGTCAAGTCGCTGCCCGAAACAGTCGGGAAACACAAGAAGGGCACCATAGTGGCGACAAATGCCACCGAGAAAAAGCCAATTGGTCGAGAAAACTTGCCCAAGTTCCAGGGACCGGGTTTGAAAGTATTTTGCGCATAGGTGATTTTGAAAAGCGTTGGCATGGTGAAGGAGATAAACGAGGAGATACCACCGACGGAGAAAATAGCACCGATAGCGGTGTCACCGGCAAACATCAAGAGGAGCAAAAGCTGGCCCAAAACAAAGTTGAACAACACTGCATTAACTGGCGTCTTGGTGACAGGGTACACTTTGCACCAAAACCTAGAGTACGGAAACAACCCATCTCTTGAGTACGCAAAAGTGACTCTGGAGGCGGCCAACATGCATGAACAGCCCATGAACCAGGAAGAGATGATTGTAAGCGAAGTGCACGCGACGACAAATTTCTCGGCCATGATCTGGGTCAAATATGTGACAAAAGGCTGGCCCAACTCAAGCGGATCTGATGCGATTGTGTCCAAATCCACAGTAGTATATGAGATGGCCAAAACAAAGAAAAAGCCAATGGTGCCACCGACAGTGGCTGTGAGGCAAATAGCTCTTGGTGCCGCAACAGCTGCGTTTGAACATTCCTCGGACAAATGGAAAGGCGAGTCGTAGCCAGACATAGCCCAAATGACACCGAGAAACGAAACCAACATGGCCACACCAGTGGGGAAATCGGTTTGATTCACAAGCCCCCATGCTTTGGAGTTGCTGTTGAATTTGGGAATTTCACCATCATACATGCTGACCCTATCATTGCACGCAAAGATTATGACAAAGACAATGACCAAGAAAATCATGTTGCAGGAGGTGCCCACATTATTGAACTGAGCCAAAATCTTGGTGGGCATGCAAGAAATGACAGCGTGTATCACCATTATCGCAGTGGTGAGAGCGTAATATACCCCTGTGGAGGCAACGTATCCCGTTTTGTATGAAGCCATTGAAAGAATCAAGCAGGCGCCAGAGTAGTTGACGGACGGCGCACCGGTAATTTGACACATCCAATTTGAGAAACTAGTGATCCAAGTCAAGAAAGGAGCCCACTTTTTTGGGGCAAGCTGAGACACCGCATATGGAGTTCCAGCTGCAGTTGGGAAAGCAGATGCCACTTCGGCCATCGAGTATGCAACGGAGGTAACACCGATCATACCGAGAATCCATGGAATGGGCGAGATGCCAACGACGAGTTGCTGGTAATCAAACGTCGCAGCGATAGATGGAAGCAAGCCTAGCACAGAGAAGGAGACCGCAAAAACCGAGAAAGCCCCGAACTCACGATTGAACTCTTGCTTGTAGCCCATGGCCAAAATTTGAGCCTCATCACTGTCAACTGGGTGGTCGACATTCAAGACGATCAGCTGATTGGATATCACAGACTGCACTCGCAAGTCATCAACTCTGATTCGAGAAACAACCGGATTGATTTCCAAGTCAGATTTGCTCATTTTCTTGTGTGCTCTTCAATTCAACACCGGTGCCAGCACTTATGGTGTTATCTTTAGTGAGTGGCTAAATTTTTGGAAAAATATATCAGGAAGGGGTGACGACGGCTCCAAGGTTGAAGATGTTGTCAAAATCAATTTGGTTTTCGAAAAGAACGGCATCGCATATTTTGATACGGTCCCTGGATCTCATATAAATAATTCGCGATCAATCGAAATCATCGCGATGCTTGAAAATCAATTCGATTCGTGATGACCCGACGATAACAAATTGTCTATGTACAGTAGAACTGCACATGAATCACAGGCGACCGATTGACTGCATACAGTGTCCCCATCCAACCCGAAAAAGCTGTTGGATGCGTCCGGTAGCGGCCGTTCACGTGCGAAGGAGAGATAAGGCGCGAGCTTGCGCCATCGCCGCGGCAGTTCGAAAAATACATTGGGGGTAAGACATCAATAAACTCCTTATTGCAATGGATGCTTCACTGTTGATTGTGGGTGCTGCATGCTTTGTTTTTATTGACCTTTTCAAGCACGACTTTGACTACTCGCAAAAAACATTGTGTACGCATCTACTTTTTGATTGTGACAATCTCCTGAGTTGAATGCAGTATAGCGCATTCCCGAAGCATTCGTATTGCAGATAATGCGGGGCACTTGCACGGTTAGCCTTGCATCTTGTTCACTAGCCATAAAGTATGTTCTTTTTTTCTGCTTTCTTCATGAATATAAAAAGGGGCAATTATATCGACGGTCAAGAAATTCTATTTCGTAAGGGGCAGCCACAATCCTTGACAAGTGTCTCCACCTGGAAAAACCAAAAAAGCTGTGTGTATAGCCTTTCCATGCCGCCATCAACCTTGGCACTACGAATCGGGAAGCTGGCTGCGAAATCGTTATCTGCAAAAAATAAAGAGGCACCGAAGCAAAACTTTTCATGAGACGCAAAATTGATTGCGCTGCATTATTATCGAAAGCCAAGAAAGGTATGTGGATAAGAAAATGCACCCACCGAAAGCTCCGAAGCTCATCAATGAGGCCCTGATAGACTTCGAGGCATAACATTCTCTGAAATGTGTGTGAGCCACACGAAGACTTGTACCATATTCAAGATGACCCAGTATTTACCCTAATTTTTCTCCGTTGAGTTATTTAAACGATCTATTTTATGGTGGGCCACAGATCATACAAACAAGTTGGAATCACACGAGTTAATTGCCAGCCCAGCGGCCTCTAGTTTCAATCATGAAGTTTTTTTCACAGTCGACACCATATGAATGTCAAATCGAGAAAAGGACCGCTTCATGATACCCCATACTAGGGAGACAAACCCCTTTTGTCAAATTCACACCAGCAGCTACTCATCGATGATACAGCTAAAATTTTATACTATGGATGTCAGTCCCAAGAGTCTACTAAGCACGAAAGTCTTCGATATCCGTCTTTTGAGGAGAACCTTCATTACGCATAAAGTCCCTCTTCATGATCCAAATCTTGACTCCGAAAAGTGCCATTATGATCTTTGGCATGTATGCTCCGTTTCAAACCCGTGCAAGCAAAAGACTAATTTACGTTTGAAAGTATCAGATGTCTATCAGCTGATAACAGAGGAATATTCTCATGCCCTTATTTGTGAGTTTGGTCCACAATGCAAAGCGCCAGTTCAATGCTCAAAACTCATATGTTCGTGCCTGTGTCGCTAGATTTTCCTCAACTTGATATATCATCCTAAATTCAAAAGAGACCGAAGTAAGTTGTGCTACTATTACCAAAATACTTGAATACTCTTACCTACATCCTCTTTGACAAAACTCTATCATTACTCAAAAAAGAAAAAAAAAAAAAACATCATCGTTATCCATGAAATTACGTATGATGGTAGTCGCGCGTCGTGGTCCGATCATGTCGCACCCAGCCAAATACGCGTGCACTTATTTCACACTTCCTTCATACTTTCTCCATATAAACATTTATATCCTTTCAGTCATGAACATTTCCCCTATTCTACCTCTAGATCGGGAATACTCGGTTTTGCATATGCGCACAAACGCCTATCAATGTAAGTCATTGAAGATCACACGAAGAAAGCCTCTTACTTTAAAGGTCAAGCACTTGCTACTTCTTCTGGAGAATGACACTAACCGCATCATCTTGGGCATTGAAGTCTACGTTTACCTCACCTTCACAGACTCAATTCTCGAGCGCCACATCTTTATTCTGAAAGCAGACTCCACGGGATTAGGCACGCGTCTGTTTTCAGCGGCCGAGGTGGTCAGATGCTTTCTCGAGTATTTGATCAACATCGACCCAAAGGCTTACTTAGCCGGCGCAACGTACAGAAAAGCAGCCAAGGAATTAGAAACCGGGAACCACGATAACGGTGCTGGCTCAAATGTGATCCCATTGGAAGACGCAAAAAATGAAAACACGCACGACCTTCAGATTGTTAATGACTTAAGAGTTCTCAGTGAAGAGTTGAAACGAGATCCTCTGACTCTTAGAAGGTACACAAAGAATGCAACTGAAACCAAGACCACCTTAGAAAGCAAACTCCCGGTGAGAATGCCAGATAAATTGACAACCAACATCTCTCTCTTCACGCGGGCTGCCGACTCGTATTTGTTTCCCAAGTCCGAAAAGAATTCAGCAAAACGTGTCGTTGATGGCAAAACCTTGTTTAAATGGTGGATCTCGATCTTGGACCGAACTTTAGATGAATCATGGGTTTGTAAGGCTGACATTCCAGGGTCAGATCGTGTGGAAATCAATCGGTTTATACCTCAGGGCCAGAACTGGCAGATCGGAAATATCTACGTTACCAGTGGAAGGAAAGGTCGAGCGGTGCACACAATTCCCCTTTTCCCAGATGACCCTAAGGGCAGATTCTTGGAACATTTGATCGTTGAAAATAGATACAGGGCCGTGAACACCAGCCTGTTCTGGGAAGAGCTCGGATTCAGACAAGAATTCCGTTTGGGTAGTGTCGTTGGTATCATCGGTTGCAGTAAGAAAACAAGTCCCATTGACGGTACACAAGAAGACCCAAACACTACCATCATGAATCTCTCGCAGTACAAAAAGCTCAGGGAACTTGTGAAGGGAGAAGATTACGGAAACCCTAATGATATCGTGAGTTTATGGTCTTCAGGATTGCGTGAAACAGCCTCAATATCGAACGTATCCTTGAAGTTCATGTCTATAAAAGGCTCAGCGACACCTAAGTTCGTGCCTTCCGATAAAGATAGTCAAGCGTCGCGTTCTCCGGCAATCAACACGCTCACAGGAAAGAGGAAGACACCCACAATCAACAACCTCAGCAGCTTGGTCAAAAGGAAAAAGGTGTAATTTCGGAAGCTACTGTATACTTTATCTACATACTGTGTGTCCATGTGGGCTGTCTGTGAATTGATTTACCTAAGAATTCTTGGACTCCGGAAGAAATGACTCCGGGAAGCAAAAAAGAAAGAGCAAAAAGAAACGTGATTTCGCCCAGGATCGAACTGGGGACGTTCTGCGTGTTAAGCAGATGCCATAACCAACTAGACCACGAAACCCGTTGCGGGAAGAAGGGTCCTGGTTTTATATACCGTTTTTAGTGAATAGTCTGCGGCGTACTATATGCAGTCTTGCAGCGTCTGGTGTGTTGAGAACGAAGGTGACACAAATTACACTCGCAAAGCCGTATTTCGTTTCCCGGTCACAATAGAATTAGGGGGTATTGAGAAAACGCTAGGGGCCGGGGTGGCGATGGAGTCTCCTTCCTCAGTTTCACTTCCAAAGAGGTATTATGAAGTTTTTTCTGTAGTTGTGTTAGAGTTTGTGTCACATTCTGGTGAGAACGTGTCCTGTGATGTAATAATTAAAATTATTTCTAAGAAAAATGCCCAGTCACGTGATGATCTTTTTGAAAAAATGAAAAGATTTTTCCAATTCATACTGTGCTTGTTTGAGAAGTAGAGCAACATAGTGTTTGCGCCATACTCAACTTTTGCGTATGAAGCCCTTACAGTAGTAAGTCCCCAAAGGATACGATTTTGTTTGATCAGCCGGTAGCATGCCGGTTAAATGGAAGTATGAACTGATGTTAGAATCTTTATATTCAGTTTTTGGTGAGCTAGCCAAATTTGAGATACATCGTGTTTTTTGTTTTGTTTTTCTTTGATCTTTTCACGTTTTACAATGCTATCATAAGATTAAATCGGCAATTCATGAGGTGTGGCTAGGGAAAAGATGGTTGGCGCAAAAAATTCTTGATGACATGACCGGGAATATTGCCTGTATTCTCATCTAGTGTGATGACTGTCGCCATGTGATATAAGAATAGGAAAAACACATATCTCATCTTCGTCGATTCAAATTCTCGAGGCAAATGTGGTCCAGTAGTGAGCCGTGAATTATGTCAAAACAAAAGCTTTATATTTTGACCAGAAATCTCGTTTGGAACCGCGCAATCCGATCTCGTTGTTTTTTTTCAGGAATTTCGCCGAGACTCGGCTTTCTTGCTTCAAAGGCCGCGGCGCCGCTTCGGCCTTAAGCTTCTAGTTATCAGCCTCGCGGGTTTTAGCGAAATTCTACGAACGCTCAAACTGCATACGTTATATTTGCAGCCAATTACACGACTGACACGATGGAATATACTTGCAAGATACACATCCAGAAGTGTTTGTGAGATACCATGACTATCTACACACCGTTATCATGGCCACAAAACTCAATAGTCGAAAAGAAATAAACCACGAGAGGGCAGATTTGACCTGAAACCGGCCATGGAAGCAACTGATTTGAGAAGCAAAGTTGTTGTGTACAGAACTCAAGAATTTTAGTAGGCATGGCAAGCTGCGTCATAAGTATCGATACCGGCTGACAGCGGCCCACAGTAGAATGTGCAAATAATAACAGTTGCCCGCATTCCAATAAAACCTCTACCGGATTATTGAGTGAATATGCCGAGAGTCGGTATAATCGGAGGCTCATATGCTGGGCTAAAGGCACTCGCCACAGTATTTAATATTGGCAAAACTGCCAATTTGGACGTGACCTTGGTGGCCCCGTCCACCCACGCCTACTACAACCTCGCGTCGCCTCGCTTGATCTCTGAACCAGGCAAGTTCGACAACACAATTTTCTCTATTCGGGATATCGTTAAAGAGACTTCTGGCAACAAAGGAAGGTTTTTGCATGGACACGTTACAGGCGTGAATTTCAAAAAGCGGGAGCTTTCTGTGAATAGTGTCAGCGGCAACGATTCAAAATTGGCATACGATATCCTAGTCATTGCCAGCGGCACACAAGCAAAATGGGCCGGGTACAAGGTTAATACAAACCACGAGGAAGCCCGGAGAGAGATCATGGCAACAAATCGCGCGCTCCAGGAGGCACGATCGGTTGCAATCGTGGGAGGTGGGGTCACTGGAGTGGAAACAGCAGGGGAAATAGCCGCCGAGTTCCATCGGGCGAAAGTGACCCTATACACGGGGGCTTCTGCGCCGCTAGAGGGGGTGGCATCGGCCCTTTCTGAGGAAGCAACCAGTAAGCTCGAGAGGTTGGGCGTTGAAATCGTCAATAATGTGTTCATTGACTCAGTGAAGCACAAGACCGAAGGACATGGGGACGTTTCCAATATCGTTCTCGACAATGGCGAGACACGCGAGTATGATGTCATCTTGGAATCTTTCATAACTGGGCCATATTCAGCTTTTCTTCCATCAGATGTCAAAGACGAGCAAGGCTATGTTATTACCGACGCGGATCTTCTCGTCAAGGGCCAAAAGGGCGTCATTGCTTTAGGCGACATAGTGTCTGGAAGCTCGAAAAGCGTTGTGGATCTAAAGTTTGGCCAGGCAGAGATTTTCAGTGCCACAATCGAAAAGTTAATCGAAGACGTGGACAAGCCCGGGTTTTTTGCAGAGCCAGGAGACGCCAATTCAGAAGATTCTCGCTATAGTCCTGTTACGCACACAATGGTGATTCCTATTTCTCGTCATGGTGGTGTTGGGATGTCCTACTGGATTCCTCTTCCGAGCGTGCTTGTATGGTGGGGCAAGGCAAAAACGTACATGATTGAGAAAGCTCGCACGCAGTTTATGTAGGTTGCTACGAGGCGAAACTCGAAAATACCACGCTGCAGAAAGAAAATTATATAAGCTTTTCCTAAAACTCAATGTCGAAGGGCCAATCAACCTCAAGTAGATCAGACTGATAAACTGAGACAAACATGGACCGCCTATTAGGCGAATAGACCCTCCCTCAAATGTCAGATGATGTAATTTCTATGCATGCCTCCGCAAAAACAGGCCCGCGTTCTAATTTAAGCCACCTTACATAGCAATGTTGCCATGCCAATGACCACGGTGAGGTTCCACACTTTTCTATTGCTATATCAGAGTGACATATAACATACGCCCCATCCGCGCACTTCAATTGTTAAACCAAACAGTTCATTCAAACTTCTTGAAAATAATCACCACACATTCCAGCATGTTCCGTCAATTCGCAGCCAGAACCATTGTTCCTCTTTCCACGAGAGCCACCTCTAACGTGAGATACCTTTCCTACTCCCGTGCCAACCTCAGTGTGGTGGACACTGCCAAGGACATCTTGCACAAGGCAAACAAAAAGACCGGTGAAGTGCTAGCCAGCACCATTGAGACCACCGAGCAGGCCACCCCAACTGCTGAGCAGGTGAAGGACGCCGCTACGAATGCCGCGGCAGCCGCGAATCAGAAAGCCGGCGATGTATTAGCCGATGGTATTGAGAAGGCGGAGGACCTTGGCCAGAAGGCTAAGGAGACCGCGTCCGACGTTAACTTGGGCGAGAAAGCCAAAGATGCAGCTCAGTCTGCCAAGGAATCTGCTGAGGACCTCTCAGCGAAGGCGAAGGACGGTGCCGAGGATCTTTCTGCTAAAGCTAAGGACAGTGCTGAAGACCTTTCCTCGAAAGCTAAAGAGGGTGCCGAAGACCTCACCGATAAGGCCAAGGAGGGCGCCGAAAAGGCCAAAGATGCTTCCGTCGATCTCAAAGACAAAGCCGAGGCCAAGCATAGAGTGCTCAAGAACGCCAGCGGCTACGAAGACTTGCAGGACAAGGGCTCCAAGGTTGAGAGCGAGCAAAACCGTCCAGATGATGCTGTATAAAGCCACAATATAACTCATATATTTAAAAATAGAAATATTCCGCTTCCTCAACTGGTAGTAAAATCTGCTCTGCCTCTCGTTTGTATGGCAAAGATTATGTTCATTAATGCATTTCGTTAAACTCCTCGACAAATTTCACATGTTTCGGCGAGTCAGCAGTGACGGGAGTGATCTGTGGGGCGGCTTCAACTTGCTTGACGGGTCTTCTCTCGATTATGCTCAAGAAGTTCAGTGGCACATACCCGACTTTCCCTGTGCGAGAGCGCACTTTCCACCACTTGCTCTCGTTGCCTAGAGGGTCCAATTTAGACAAGATCGCCACTAGCTCTTTCGGCTTTAACTCAATTTCTATGTTTGGATTTTCAGGATTGAATTCGTAGAGAGCTTTAGCAAACTCTAGGGAGTCTGGGTCAATGGGTCCACGAGTGCCAGCAGCCATGCCCTGTTGATCTTGAAGTCTTCTTTGTTGTTGCCGCTGTTGCTGCATGTTGAGTGTCTGTATGGCCTTGCTTAAGAGATAAGGAAAGCCTATGGAAGCTGCCAAAAATACCAAAAGGGGTTTGAACGAGATTCTAGCGGGTTTTGTGGCGCCCGTTTGCTGTCTTCTAATCTTATCCTCCAACTTCTTCTGGCCGAGCTCAAACTTGCTGAACTCCTTGAGGTTGAGGCCGTGATTGTATGGTTTGCCTGTGATTTTGAAAAGAATCTTCTTCACGAATTTGATCAATGCGAAGATTCCGAGTAGAGACCCAAGCGTATTTTTTAGGTTTCCAAACTGCTCTGCCAACGAGACCATGGTAAAAAACGAGGAATGCGTGGCCATATAAGTTGCTTCAAGCATCTGTGCAAAGCCCCCTACCGCTCCTATGATCGATTCTATGAGCTGGAAGGTGGCCTGTGTTCCCTCTGCTAATCCGCCAGGCCCATTCACTCCGTTCATTCCATTCATCCCGGCCTGGCCGTACATTCCACCTCCGTATCCAGAGCCATACATCCCCGCTCCATGACCGCCGTACATGCTGGAGCCGTAGCCGCCGTAGCCCCCATACATCCCCGACCCATAACTATTGCCGTACATGGAGGTCCCGAGCCCGCCGCCCCCGTACATCGACGAGCCGTAGCCGCCCCCATACCTGGAGCTGCCATATCCAGAGCCGTAGCCTCCGCTGCCCCCGTATGAGGAAGACATTCCGGCGCCGCCGAATCCCATGGTCGTGTCTTGATCGGAAAGCGACGAGGGACGCTCAGGAACTGCCGTCGGGGCCGCTAGATGAGCCAGAGTATCTGCCGCTGTGGTTGATGCCGCTGATGTGCCGCTGGAAACTTCCCAAGGCTTTGTTCGTGGCGCTGACATCGACTATTATAAATTCGAACTGTGTGTCTATATGGTTTGTGGAATGTATAGAGAGCACCTTTTTTCCTCAAGCGGTGTCACTGACCATGCCTCGCGCCTGCACACCGGTGTGGGGCGAATTGATGTTTCACGTGATAAGTTCTCTATCGCGCGCTACGAAGGCTCAGAGAAGGCCTGAGGCCTCGGCTGCGAGCCATGTTGCAGCCGTGATTGAGTTATATGGGGAATGTTTGAATAAAGCAACCTATTCGATTAAAATCATGAATTGCCCTCATGATATAGTTCCATATCTGGCGATAGTTTTTTTAATCGGATTGTGTGAATGTTGCTTGCATAGTCGTGGGATCAAATGTATTGACACCGGGACAGACATAACTTTCGCACACTACAACATACTTCAATTCGCCAAAGCTTTCGCGCCACTTCGAAGAATAACATGATATGATTCAGAAAAGCCTCACATCGAGCTGGGCGTTTCCGCCATCTATCGAACCGGGCGTTTACCTGCAGATTACAGGCATCTAAGTACCTCAATTGTCTCAGACAATATTAAATTACAGTTTTCTCGCTAGCATCTCAGATTCATCCGGGAATCAGTCAGACGGCAATCAGATAGCATGCAATTGGTTTTGTCTACACAATGGTTTATTATCATTTAATGATTAGTGAACCTACTTTGAGCTCTTAAGGTCGGGCAGCAGAGCCACATTACTAAAGAAGGCGCAATCATTGAATTATTCCAACCTTTGCTTAAGGAAGAGGCTCCAGCGAGCTGCTCAATCTGTTGAGATGAATGTAGACATCCGTACCATAGCCTTCCATTGAGATCAACTTCAAGTCACCCCCGAAGTATTGCGCATAAAGCCTGGAAATGGGTAATCCATACCCAAAGCCAGCCATTGGAGCTTTGAATGTGGTTTGACTGTACTCCGCATCCAATGTTGGCGTCTTGTCAACTGTAGTGTACAAGTATGTCCAAATCAATGGGATTTCACTGCGAGCAATTCCTCCACCTTCATCCGATATCTTGATGGCAATGTCTTCGTAGCCTTCTGAGATGATGACTTTGATTGGAGGGAACTTCAAATCGTTCAAGTCGATGTCTTCTGCTTTGATTTCTGGGTTTTCTTCGATCATTTTTTGTTTCAACAAAGGTGTATGGAATTCAATCGTGGCCCTAAGAGAGTTCTTTAGCACTTCAAAAAGCATATGAATCAAATGCCCAGGAACGTACATAAAGTTTACCAGCTCCTGTGGTGCAATGAGTTGAATTTTTGGGGCTTCGAACAAGCCGTAGTACTCCTCGCAAATAAATTTGGCGGTTTCCACAGCATCTTCAGCAATCTCCTTAACATTGCATTCTGTACATATAACTCCCACATAATTGGGCTTAGCGCCCTTGTTTCCTGGATCATTGGAGCCATTCAAGAACTTTGTGATCTTTTGTCTCGTTGGCAGTGCCTGTGACATGTTGAGAGCTATGTGCTGACCAATGAGCATCCTGATACCAATTCTCAGCATGTAGAAACGGTCAAGGAATGTCTGGATGGCCGAATTGACCTGCACTAATTGATGTTCCGTTTTCCATTCCTGGACTCCTTGTGCCATAGTGGCCACCGTCGCATCGTGTCTTTTTTTGATCTTATTAAGTGCCTCATAGACCATCTTGTTATAGTCATAAACTTCCTTTGGCCACACAATGTTTGTGGGGCAAGGGTTGAAGTATGTCTTGCCGAATGTCGGAGACTCCGTTCTGGCTCTAGTGTTGGAAGCGCTGAGTGCTGAGTTGGCGAGGTGAGGGCGTAACACAATGCCATCATCAGAGAAAACATTATTTACCGCAGGATCTGTTTTTTGTTCGTGTGCCAAGTTTGAGGAATCCAGCAAAATATTCCCATTTTCTTTTAAGTGTTCGCTGACTCTGGAGACTTGACGTGCCCTCTGTCCAAGCTTAGAGCTGTACAATTGCTCTCGCAAATTGTCGTCGATCTTTGGCTTTGGTAGGGAAGTGAGCTCCTCAAAAGACTGAGCGTACCAGTTTTTCACCTTCACCGTCGATGGCATTTTCGAAAGCCCTAGCGGGGCGTTTTCTAGATCTCTCACTTTCAACGCCAAGCGAATGGGGAGCTCCTCAACAATGAACTGAGAAGCAAGAAAAATCGATCCGGGAGATGGCGAGGGGCCAAATTGCACCATTTGCCTAATACTGATCGACGTTTGCGGGTATGACGCATACTTCAAGATTTTCTCCCGGAGCTGCCTAGTCAACTCCCAGCCTGTACCCATATTTATATTGTATGACTCGCTATTTAGGCCTCAAACACCAAGGTTTTTGTAAGTTTAAAATGTGTTTGATCAACTTGAGCGATATGGGCGTTTTTCGATCTTGCCCGTCGGAGTTTTAGCGTGGTCGAAGTGGAAAGTGCGGGGGTGCGGGCTGAGGAACGATGCCTGGTTGATACTCGTTGAGACGGTGTCCGAGAATCGGTCAAGTTTCAGCAATTTCCTCCTGTGGTGATCACGCGAAACGCCTTTGTAAGTTTGAATAGGTATTAATTTAGTTTGATATCACCCAATCTGTAAGATCTTTAACAGCTGCCAGAAAAAGTCCGACACGAAATCATGTGCAGATGCAACAGTCTGGGGATCGTGGGTCACGTGACACACTGGATGAAGGAATGGTAATATGTATGGTGGGGTAGGCAAAGAAATTCGATTCATTAAATTGGATCTACGTGAGCGACAAAACACAAGCAACAAAATTGAACAAAACTTCCATTCAGTCCAAAAATTTGATGTGAGAATGAGTACCACGCGGGACAGTGTTAAAAACCGGCAAAAAGCTACTCATTCCATGTGAGCGCTCGTCCGTGGAGACACATCATCATCACACACATGAGTCAACCGCCAACGCGCGCGCAAGTCACTTTTACATCCACACAGCCGAGGCTCCATTGCTGAGTTCTCAATTGTTTCCTAGCAAATTATGGCAAAGTGAAAATGGAACTAGCTCCAAACACAGAAATTTAATGCACCTTGAGCCATGCCCAAGGAACCGTGACCTTTTGCTGTTCTTAATTGCAGATAACCTCACCCCGTCAATGAAGGGCATGCGGCCGAGCGGAGTTTCACTCCGTACGATTTCCTGTATATACGATGTCTTTATCAGTTCACCTTGGTGGCACTCGGGAAAACCTGCTTTTGAGTCACCCCTTAATCCCATTGTGCAGTCGACGTGCTCATTTTTGAGATAAGTCCACGTGGGCCTGTGCAGGCCATTGAGCTCGAGAAATTCGGTCCCCGGTTGATCGGAGTTCGGGGCAACGGAGTTGATATTGGGAATATATATAAGGCATATCTCGAGGCATTGCTCTGTTATATGATTTTTTAGCTTTAAAAAAATATTCACTTTTTCCAAGTGAGAAAGCTTTATCTCAAGTGACAAGACACGAAAACTTATTCCCCGCAAAATATGGTTAGACAATTCCTTTCCATAGCGTCTTTCAAGACAGCTTCAAAGTGTTGGGTTCCTGCCGCTGCAAGACACAGCAACTTCAGGCCTTTTTCTTCTAGAGAAAGATGTGTTCATTTTAACAACGCCGAACATGAGGGCTTTAACTTAATCGCGAATGACGATGTCTTGTCAGAGGCTGCCGGAAGCCACAGTGAGGTTATCTTCGAGCCTACCGTGCACTCATCGGAGGAGGTTTTCACTGCTGGTCCAGTGAACAAAGCCTAAACACGCAGGCGTACGAGTCAATTGACGTTTGAATATAGCTAGCTAGTCTAAGATAATATTTTAAATTCTCGAATCAATGTAGTTTGATGTTCATTCTTTGTCACTGATAATTATTGTGCTGAGGCTTATCGCAAATGCACGTGATGCGGCTCAGGGTGGAATCGTTTCCATTGCACTTCATAGACTCAATTTATAGACGCAGAAATCCTGACACACTATTGAAAAAGGATGAGCTCGAAGATGAAAATTGCCATTGGGCAGATGTGCTCCTCGTCAAATGTCAAGAGAAATGCACACATTGTTTCAAAGTTGATCGACCAAGCCGTTGAGCTCAAAGCTAAAGTTCTTTTTCTTCCTGAGGCCTCAGATTATATTTCCCGGGACGCCAGTCATTCGATTCAACTAGCAAAACGCACCACGCCCGATTTCATAAATGTGATTCAGAACAAGTTGAGGTCCGTCAATAAAAGCAAAAACTCACCCGCCCTATGTGTCGCTGTGGGCGTTCACGAGCCTACGTCTGGAGTCAATGCTGAGCTGAAAGTACAAAACAATCAACTTTGGATCAACAGCCAAGGGGAGGTCACGCAAAGGTATCAAAAAATCCATTTGTTCGACATCAATATCCCGAACGGGCCAATTCTACAAGAATCAAAATCAGTTGAGGCCGGTAACAAAATCTTAGATCCATTTCCGGTTGATGAAACCAATTCAGATTTTAAAGTGGGATTTTCCATTTGCTACGACATCCGCTTCCCAGAACTAGCAAATCGCTTACGTGAGAAGAATGCTAATATACTCACGTACCCTTCTGCATTCACCACCAGAACAGGCGAGGCACATTGGTTGGAACTCGGGCGTGCTCGCGCCATTGATTCGCAGTGCTATGTTGTCATGGCAGCGCAATGTGGAGAACACAACGTATTCGCTGACATTGAAGATTCTAGGGAAAATTCTGACGAGCTCAGTACTCGTACCAAAAGAGTCAGTTATGGCCAATCTGTAGTGATCGACCCATGGGGAGAAGTAGTGGTAAAGGGCCCCACTTATTTGGAAATAGAGGGAAGTCGTGGAGTCGATAGCGAGGGTGACTACTTTGAGATCTTTGGAGCAGAGCTTGACTTGGAGCATGTTGCAAGAATACGCACAAATCTCCCAGTCTATTCACATAAGCGACCTGAGATATACAAATGATGACTCATTGCGGGGGATATGTTCATCACAACGTTAGTACGACTTCCAGCGATATTATTCTTGATCCTTTCTCGGGAGAATTCACGGTGAGCGCAATGTATTTTAGTCAAAAAGGTCCTTTTTAGATGTTCGCTGAATTGAGTTGGGCCCACTGATTTAGTTTGTGTTATAACCGGCCCAGAATATGGTTTAAGTGCTACAGTATCATTAACAAGATTCGTCCCAATATCAGTTCCCAGACTAGCAGGCTTGACATTATGCCATCAGCGGCTACCTTTAGCGGCTTGGGCCTGTAGTGGCACACATACCACGTTCAAAATGGAGTCGGCCCAGGGATCTTCACGGCCAGGGAGTCTACTAGCATGACAAACAAATCCCACGGAGATAAGGCGGCTAACTCTAATCTTATCGGACAGGTGGCAAAAGGGGCGAGAAAGTGGCTTGATAAGTAAGAGACAGGAATTATGACACTCATCCTGTACATGCGCAAAGGCAATCCTCATACATTAGTAAAGAGGGGTTGGTGGAAAGCTAGTATCTCGACCGCAAAAAAAAAAGAAATGATGAGGAATCGAACCGCGCGATATGGCCACACGTGTGCACTCGCTGTACACGTGTTATCACAGCAAAGTCGGCGAGCTCCTTGGTACAATGTATGTTGCTTTTTTGATTTTTCTAATTTCTTGTTTTTTTCAGGGAAAAGGGGGGCATCTTTTGGGCCTTTTCAAGAAGAGGGGAGCTTGTAAATTACCGAGCAACACAATTGGGAGGAGTTGTTGCTCCAGGGCGCATGTGCGTGCTTACGTAATGGGCCGGCCCAGTGCCACCCTTTACTAGTCATAATGTATCAAAAGGGTGGTGCCCCAGTGTCTTTGATGATTTGGGATGCAAGTCACGAGCACATACAGCACATATCCTCAGTCAATTCAGGTCAAGTATGACTATCGGCCAACGGTAGTGCATAATTTATCAGATGCGCCAGCGCGGCGTGCCCGTTTCGCCCACCAGTTGTGTGGCATCTCCTATTGCTTGATAACGCGCTCGCAGGCGATGGTGGGATGCTGAATACCTCCAATCTAAAATTAGCGATCTCAATAATGAAAACCTGCAGAATTGACAACGAATTTTTTGTCCTGCGATCCACGTTTGGGCAATCAATCTTAGATAGGTGAGGGGAGACGGAGGGGTAATTGTATGCACGATTATGTTGAGTGCGGCATGAGATCGAAGGGGTGATTCGGATTAACTTTGGGATCCTATTATTTATATGCCGGACATACTCCGCCTATCGTTCCCCTCTTATCGTATAGAAAGCAACGAGTGGCGGCCAATAAATATTGATCGTACTGCCTGGGTCTGGTTAGTGCAACTGTATTATTTCGACCACAGAAACCACAATAGAATAACTAAGCTTCAACAGCATTATCAGCAAAGTTTTCGATAAAGCTTGGCCGACCTACAACCAGCCCTTTTTTCAACAATCTTCTTGAACACGGTTTTTTCCGTCACTTTTTGCGCCTCAGTTTCTGTGTTTTTCCGTGCCATGCTCAGATTCGCAAGATTGATCACGGGGTCAGCTTCCCCTACACTTACGATCTTCCACAACTCCAATTCGAGACTTTCACACCATCTACTCGAGCGTCTAGCAATTCATGACTCTCGCTATCTTTTGGATGTCCGTACAAACAAGTTGCCGCTGTATGAAACATATTCATTCATCCATGAAGAATGTATGAACGTGCATCCCCAAAATAACCGCAGCTTTGAGCGGGTATTCCCTGCATTGCTCGCTTCTTCGAGCCACCTGTTCTGTAATGTCGAGGTGATGACAAAATCAAAAGTGAAGCAGTTCGTTCCTGACTTGGAACTTGTCGACAAAGCGTCTTATCTGGATAAGATTGCACTTCACTCAGCAAGTGAAGTTTCACCTTTTGTCGTGGACTGGGCTAACAAGTTGGTTGCCGTCGATGATCAAGGGCTAGACACAATCATGCAAAATTACTACTCTTGCGGAATGCAGAAGAGTAGCAAGGTTCATTTGCCGGCGGAAAGTGACTCCATTCACATTGCCTCAGCATCTGGAGCCAATTCTGGGACAAATCCCCCTTTCAATTCTTCCATTGGTCCATTACAAGTTGCATGCGGAAAACTGTTTGCACATTCTGCCGGTGCTGCAGCGACTGTAAACGCTACTCGATTCATGGTGCACCCACATATTGCTGAGTTTGCTGACCTCTACTGATCGACTTTCCGTGAAGAGATTCGATGTTCATACGACCGAAGTAATCGTCGATACTGGTATTGGCGATTATAGTTTTTAGACTGCATTTTTTAAAGCTCTCATCATCATATAAAAACCTAATCAATAGACTCAACATTATTATGTTTTTGTGTCAGCAATAAATATCATAGGCGCAACTCAAATTCCCATTCTTCGAGTGACATATTCCTGTGCTAAGACAGCAAAAGTCAATCCCAAACCGTCCTCGATCCATTCCTTTACCCATTCACTAGGATCCACGGACTCTTCCTCGTTTGAGCCGAAGACCGCATTCACATCCTCGTGTTGGCCGGAAAGCCATCTTGCCCATCTCAACGGAAACGGCTGTGATTTGCTCAAAATCGTGATGTTATTGGTTATATCTTTCAAAATCATGGTGAAGGAGAAAGAGCTTGCATTGTTAGCCTCGATGAAAGCCGGCCCTTGGCTTTCCTCCTGACTTAATTGTTGATCGACATTACCAGAAGTGATGGGTTGAATTGCGATAAACACGTTCGATTTGTTGATCTCTTGTCCTGCGGTGTCGTCCGTGGCCAACTGTTGCTTTTCGAGGTCTGTGATTTTCAAGTAATCTTTTATGGAGCTGTCCAAGTTAGCAAAACACAATTTCTCCCCATCAATTGCTTTCCCACTGAACATTCCCAAATCATAGTATCTGGATTGTGAGCCTTGCTCGTGCTTGTGATTGAAATTGCTGACGGTGGTTTTGATCCCACCTTCGACCTGGCTCATAACTTTATTGAATTTCGTGGCACATAGTTTGTCTAGAAACTCGACATTGTTCAAGTCATAGATGAGAAGAATATTCATGAGCTCGTCTTCTTTATCAATTAGTCCGTCTTTGATTTGTTGAGACATCGTGGACAAGATCGAGTTCAACTTGTCTGTGATGTGTAAGATCTGTTCAGTGTCTGCGACGCCACTATTCTCGGCAAGAAACTTGTGTCTCTGGTGTGATAATTGTTGCGAAGTACTAGACGCAATTTGATATGTTGTTTCGCTCAATTGGTGGGCATTCTGCGTGAGGGATCCCCAAAAAGAGGATACCTTTGATGATCCCTCCGTATTCCACCAAGACGAGATCGATGCAATTGGATCAGCCGTTACATCCTCCGTCGAGTCTGGCTGCAAGGGGGATACGGGCTGTTGAATTCTACCATCGCTATCTTGAGCACTGCTTGAATCATTGACATTCAGATCACGATCTTTGTGCTGTTCACTGCCAGAGTGAGACACGTCCTGCGGTGCGACAGGCACAGGATCAGTTTGCTGGTTTAAAGTCGCTGGTGACTTAGCCAGCGTAGCCAGGGAACTTTCGGCTTTTTTCTTGGGCTCAAATTTCGCTTTGGAACCCCCAATTGGCTTGGATGTCTTTTCGTGCGCAGTGAGCTCATCTAAGAACTCCAAAAAGTCATCATTCGATCCAGAAATCTTGCTCTTAGGCTTCGGAGTATTTGTATTGGATTCTGGGAGAGAATTTATGAAGTCCAAGACATCATCTGCGTCGTTGTTACTCATCGCTACTCAAATTAGCAGAAACCCTGGCCTTTGGAATTAGGTCTGAGCCGCGAGGGATATAGGCTATGGCGGGTGTACGGGTGTTGGTAATTCTAGAAACGGAGTGTTAGACGCGCCCGGCACGCAAGCGACTTCTTACGACAGTTAACGTCTTTTCAACGTGGTTGGGCTGAGATTACTCAAAGATTAAGACACCGTGTTGTTTTCGTAAGCATTGCTTGATTCGAAGGCTTAGAATTTCAAAGACTACTTCAGCACACAGCTTGAAGAAACTTCCCACCGCGTTCACGCATGTCACGTGATCGTTCAAGATATCAAAAAATGTTGGATATTATGCAACACCGTGTCGAATGTGCCGCACACAGGTATTTACAATATAGTAGCACCGAGTTTTTAATGTGGTTCAACCCAAAACACCCTGGGTCTACGTCCACGTGTCTATTTTATATAGCCTATCTGAAGCTTAAAGTAGGGAAAGAAATCTTTTTATTTCTTCCCCTGGTGAAAGACTTTTCACGCCGCGAGCGCTAGCGCAGCGGGTCGTGCCCAGGCGTGATTAGGCTCTTCCACTGGTGCCTAAAAACCAGCAAAAAATGAACAATTGGTGCCAGAAACTCACCAATCCTTAGCACACACTCGAAGGCCATGGCAAGCAGCATCTTCAAACTGAGATTCTGGACTTAATCGAGCCCTCTTTTAATAAAGTGTTCGCGTAAAGGAGTAAGTGTCTTAATTGTGACCATTTGGCCTCTTGGTGTGTACTGTGACTTGGCGCAAGGGTCTGTTGAGCGAAGTCACAAATTTTCGTAGCATAAGCTCCTCGCTTTTCCATTTGATTTGTTATAAAGCCGCAGAAACTCACGTATCTGTGTAAGTGTTTGTCTGCTTTCTATACTCCCTAAATGTTTGGCGTATCGCTCTTCACTTTGCGGATTGAGTGATGATGCCAGCCACACTCCATACGTCTCTCGTGCCCGTTTCCCACAAACTTTTTCGTTGGTTGGAAAATATAGACAAAGCTTCTCCCATACCAAGACCAACGAATTAGGTTTGAAGAAGCCTCCCTGATATTTTGTTAGATCTGACTACAATTGATGCAAGACTTGATGGTGACTGACTAGTTGGGAACTGACAGGAGCTCAAAGTCAACATGTGTTTCACGAACATATTCCTCGAATTACTGTATGACTATTGCCTTGACCTTCGCGTAACTAACTGTGGCCTCCTCTCCGTAAGACAAGCTTCCAGACTGGTTTTTTTTTTCTATTTCTGCTCGTTATATTTGATTAAGGACCGGGAAGAAGAAATGCCGAGATGTTTTTTTTAACCAAGAACCCTTTTTTTTAATTGTTAAGTTTTTTTTTTTTTTTTTTTGCTTGATACATCTGATTAAGGACTGGGAGCCAGAGTTGCTTACCTAGCTCTCCAAAAAACTATATATGCATATATATAAAACCTTAGCCAGCTTCGCTACCATGCCTAGCGGCGTGGCTGCGTATGAGAACTAATTCGGTTGTCATCGCCCTAGAGGCTGTACTTCCCCCACCTGTCGCTTCAACTCTCGCAACAGAAGGGTCAGTAATGCGAGCCCATCCGGTGATTCGCGCCGTCTCAAAGAGTACACTTTTTTGACGGTCTTCACAAACCAATTTAATTTTCTTAAGTTATCCGATGATGCGTTGACCGGCGCCAACATGGAGTTAAGATGCATTGGGCCCTCAGGCCCTATTTGTTGCCACCAAATGCTGGTAGTCTCACACTGATTATAAATGTGCGCGAGTATGCCGTCTTTGGTGGTTTGACTGAGACAGAGATGACATCGCATCACCGACATGTCGCCTACCACATCAAATAGCGGTACGTAGGACCCGAAATTAAAGAGGTGAAGGGCCGTGAGATCGTGTCTGAGTATCCACTCTTCTTTGTACAAAACTTTCCAGAATTTCTCCCACCTTTTGACCGATTCGACCTCCGGGCAAATCTCCTGAAACCGTCTGGGGGTAAGAAGTGATTTTCAACTAGCAAATCTGACACCCCAAGAAGCTACACATTTTTATTTAGTCTCGCCCTTTCTTTGCTCTTTAATACTGGGGGAATATATTGGTGGACAAATCAGGCTTGAAAACATAACATTCGGATACATTTTAAGCCTTTTTCTACAACCTACGATCCTTAAGATTGTCTGCAAGAATCGGTCTCACTGACTGTTCTTATGTCTACACAACTCCTGTCGAATAAACTCAGCGATTCTTTTCATGACTCAAAAAAAATATCGAGTAGTTTGTGTCAAGTGCAGAAAAAGATCCAATTAACACATCCCACAACCAAGTAGACTCGCCCAACAACTGCACTTGAGCGCGAATAAAGCATTGCCTGCATACAGATTCCATAAATCTGCATATTACTTCGGCCTCATTTGTCTGCGACTTTTTTCTCGGTTTCATAATTTCTGAGGCGCCCGCTGACCAAAAAAGGAAAAAATCACTCAGCTGAAAAATTTCTTTTGAGATCGAAAATTTTACGGCACGCTTTTGGCCTTTATGAATATTGTATCATGTATCGAGATCAATACTGCTTAGAGCAAGGCCTGCGCCATGGGTCAGTTTCATTTCATAGCTTTTTCACCAAAAGTTTTTGAATGATGAGACTAGCAACCATTGGCTTCTTTCTTTTTCAAACGTAAATATCAACAAACCGACAAATCGTGCATACCCGACATGCATATCATGCGTTTTCTTCGCAAACATGCATGTAATATTCCAAAAAGGGCTTACCCACACACACATTGCTCAAACCTCGCCCATACCCAATGTTTGAGATTTTTCTGCATTTTCGAAGAGATCTTCTTCACACTTTCAATTTTCTTCATACCCATCGAATCTGAGAGGTACACCCATCAAGTTGCTCATATATCTTATCCTTTACCGAATACATGCTTCTGTCCCCCACTAATCTGTCCCCTAGACAAAAGTCAAACTGGAAAGAAAAAATTTGGCGGATCTCCAGTTCACTGTCGGGAAAATCTCCCCAGTCCTATGGCCCCTTGCAAAGAACCCCCAAAAACTCTCCCCGAATACCATCTCTTTCAAGCTCTCCTACGCTGACACCTGGTTCGATCAAGCATAGAAGACAGGATGATGATATATTCTTAACTCCTCTAGATGTTCTAGACCAAAAAAGTGAGATGAACAACCTTTTAGATAACCAAATTGGCTTAGTTTTTGGCGACTGGAGTATACCACCACCACCCCCAAGAAAAAGAACCGAGTTGAATACAGGCAAGCTCCAATTGCTCCCATCCAAAACCATTTCAGGACCTAGAGTTAAACCTTACTTCACTACATCATCAAGACTTGAGGTAAATGTCAATCAGGAAACCTGCTTCATTTGCAAGGATGTCTTGGAGACGAAGCTTGACTCAGAAAAGTTAGTACCACTCGAGTGTGGAGACTGCGTGCATGGAGACTGTCTTCGAGCAAATGTGGATGTGCTTCTTGAAGAGGCATTGAAAAAAGGCGAGTTTACGAAATTCAGTTCTGAACAGTCAATTGAAGGTAGGATCTTTCCGACTTGTCTCGGGGATTGCTGTACTTCAAGCAAGACGTCTTTACCCGTTGTCCCAAAGGCCAAAGACATGATTTCAGATCTCATGGCTGACGTGATGTTGTCCGTCAAGCTAGCGACAATGTCGACACGGTCTCCAGGAATCGAAATCGACACCCCAACTCCGTTGGTTTTTGGTCCCGAAAATCGTATTTCGAGACATTTTTTCAAGGATAATCAACTGTTGAGACCAAGATCTGTTGCAACTGCCTACTCGCGAGGGAGCCAGGCGCTATTCAACGAAACTTTGGACTCAATAAATGACGCTATCTTTGAAGAGTCTGAGATACTCACAGACGGTGATTACAACACCCAGCGGCTTGAGGAAGTGAAGAATCATTTCATCAAACACATGATGAGCCGATATACAGACTTTAATTTGGTGGTTTTAGTCTCGCTAGGCTCGCTTAGACTTGTTGACAGACTTCAAGTCGCCTTTGAAGACGGGCCCTACCTGGAGTTCATTGTATACTTGTTTTCAAACTTCATAGTGTTGGAGACGGAGGGGCCATCTCCAGAATTATTTCCACTCAATGCTGAGTATACCATCACCACACCTGAAACATCAGTGCTTCAATTTAAAACATCTAAGGGGGGTGTCCCAACCTTGAGATTGAATTCCGAAATTGATGCGGTCATCGAGAAGTGGGGAATTGCTCTTTCAGATAGCCTGCTACTACTTCCCACTGATGTGATAACATCCTCAATTGATCTATCCGAGTTATCATGCGCACACAATCCAAAAGGGAATGCTAGAACTTCGAGCAAAGCCAGAAACTCAACAAGATTTAGCGGTCGCACAGGCAAACGAACGAGTTCAAGGATCTCAACAGTTCTGATTATTGAGCCCAGAGAAATATGGAGCGAGCGGCCGAACAATTTTGAGCAAGAGCTCATGAGAATTGGTGTGTTGGGTTTCTCAGAGCCTCAAACAAATCTTTTCGACACCCTGCCCACAAGCCCGTTGAATATAATCAGGGCTGACAAAGCAAACACGATATCCATGCCCCTTGGAGAGCAAAGAGCTTTGGACACCAGTTCCGACTCGGACAATGACTCAGACTCGGATCTGGAGTTGATCTACCAGGTCATGCACAAGAGTAGAAAGTCATAGACAATAGGTAATAGAGCAATAATATGAGTGTAATCAATCTTTTGAAAATCTATTCAACTCCTGAAGTAAGTTATGCACCCAAAACTCTCGCTCCTGTCTAGATCTTGCCAAGAATACAAAGACTTTCCCCGTCACACCCAGCTTGCGTGCCATGTGAACCATTCCGGGATTTTTTATTGCCACAGCACCTTGAATAGGGTCCAAGCCCAGGTCTCTCGCACCATGTCTCAAAGCTCGTTTACCACCAAACCAAATGGAAAAGCAGCGCATATAGTCTTCTTCGGAAGACTTCCAGCCATCAGGATGTAGTCTCGGCAAGTCACACTCACCGGGATTCTTTATGTTTTGCGAGGCAACAAGATCCAGCTGTGTACTGCTCTCAGAATATACGTAACAGTCAGAAATCGGAATAGTCATGTACCTCTCGAAATAAGGAGTAGCCTTCCAGACACCAGTGACCTTTGAGCGCCTGAAAAGCGAGAATATCAAAAGATATCCGGGACAGAGAACAACGTAATATCGGGAGAAATTTGAATGCTTTTTTTGCTTTTGATATAGATATCCTGAGCACAAGACGCAAGTGGACATGGACAAACCAAGAATATTGAAGGCGCTGTCATTTGCAACCGAGTTCTTGACCTCTAGACTATCCGGACCAAATGAGAGATTCGAATCGACGAAGTCTTCTAGCCTTAGGTGTTCCATATTACTCACCTTACTGTTCGCCTGTGCTTCTGTCAGGCGAGCTCTGTACAATTTCCAAAATGTTGCCAAATCGTTGAGTCTCGCAACCCATTCATCTCTGGTAGCTCTCAGAGGAGCGAGCAATTTGATACGGCTGCCGTTGATCAATTCAATCTCGAAGCCACTGTCTGTGATGGTGGCATCTTCTATAGTCGTAGCGCTGGAGTACCATAAATACAGTTGGAAGTAAAGATGGCGTGACTGGAAGGAGTCAGCGGGGACCGGCCTCACGGTAGAAATCATGCATAAATCTACCATCCCTTTAGCGCCAACAATCTGCTGAAGTTTTCTCGAATATTCTTTCAGTGCCTCATTTTCGAAGCCATCGAATGCTGTGTCTCGTAGCCCGGCAAAGTGATCGTTTTCGTCCACTTCATAAGAGTTCTTCACGTATACTGCCGGCAACAGATTGCAAATCGATTCCTTTTCGACATTTTTCTCAAGAAGCTTGTTGTGTGGCGAAGGTGGAATCCCCCTGAAAATCGAAGAGAAGAATAAAATACTTTCGGAGGTGCAAAAGTATTGAATCTTATAGAATGCTCGAAGCTTTGAGATCTCCTTTCCAGATGTGCTGGTGACACGCGCGAGGAAACCTTCAATCGAAAACGGCCGAGGAACTGCCTTACCTTCTGAATCTCGCAAATATAGCGGGATTGACGGCAATTGTCTATATTCGAGACACGATTTCTCGCGATAAAGCTGACTTTGCAAAACAAGCGATTTTCCACCCAATGCCCACTCCACTCTGTCATAAAACCTAAAACAAAAAGCGGGATTTGGATTTCGATTTGCCCAATCATTTGCTTTACCGCCTCGAGTATGCGAATCAATTTTCGACTTCAAAAAGGAAAGGAGAGTGTCATTCTCCAAGGAGTACCCAGTCGGTAGTTGGAGTAACTTCACGGTCTCCGCATTCACGAGCGATCTCTCAACTAGATTAGCAGGTATATTGGCTCTGATTTGCTTTCCCTCGTTTGCGAGGGTGACACTCACAGTGGAGAAAAATTCAACGTTCAGAATTTCCTTGATCATGTAGAGCCATTTGTGCGCTACCGTTGTGTACCGCGTATTCATAATGTAGATCACCAATCCATCATCGATCTCCCTCGCAACACTGATTGTTTTGTCCACGAGAGAGACGAAGTCGGCCTTCATATCTCTGCTAAGGTCAAACTCATGATCCGGTTTACCTGAAAAGTCATTTCTCCGCCCGGTTTCGAAAAGACACGCTCGCAAAGGACAATCTTTGTTGTCAGTAGTCTTTAACACGACGTGATATTCTCTCCAGTGATCTTCTATAGATGCATTAAGCTCACCCCGGTCGAAGAACGCCGATATACTAGAAATATTTTGAGCTTTCTTGATCATGACGAGCATTCTGTCCACGCGAATGATCTCTCCCTTTTCCCGCTTTTGCAAAAGACTATCTACAATTTTTAATTTGAGCTTCGAGGTACTAGCACGCGCCTTACCTCGTGATTTGTGTGCCAATGTCTGCATCTTTCGAATTGCACGATTGTGCTCTCTCTCTGCATGCACATACTCCTTTTGCAATAAATGACTGGCTCGTCGTTCCTCAGGTTCTGGGTTTGCGAATTGAACCTTGGATCCTCCGATTCCAGCCCTTTTGAACTTGCTGCTTGTACCAGCGTCCCCGAAAAACTGATTGTTTTCCAAGGGATGTAAAGTATATTGATTTGATTTTTGGGGTCGAGATGGCTCGGACTTAGAAATTTGAAATGTAAATTTGACATCAGTTGAGGCATCCTTATGGAGTTCACCACCATTGTTGTGAGAAGTTTTGTTTGAAGAGAACGCTGCTTCTGCGCTTAGCGAATTACTGTGTTGCTCTTGTACGTATGAGTCTCCAAAGGTTTCATGAGCTTTATCTACCCCGGAGTCATTGGACGGGCAAGGAGTCAAGAGAAATTTTGGCATTGACGCCTGGTTCACATCGTTTCCTCTGCTTTCCAGTTTACCTGTCATTTTGTCGTTCAGGCCCCCCACTTGTTGCGTTGTACCCTCTCCGCGCTCTGATATTTTACCATACAACATTTCATCAAAGTCATCACTATCTAGCGATCCGAAATCTGTATCAGCCGTTATGGCAATCTCTTCTCCAAGGTCTTTGCTAGTCGAGCCGCTTTCCGCCGAGGACTCTTCCCAAATATCCGCTGGCACATCGCAAGGATCGATGGACGTAATGTTTTGAATGCCTGATACCCCTGGCCCTGACGCATTGTTCAAACGCCTTCTAAAGCCAGAGGCGGTGGTAGTGACCCATGTTCTTGTAGAATGCCTCAGAGGCTTTTTCATGGCAAAAATCGACAGCTTGTCAGACAACTTGATCCACGCATCTGGAACTTTTCCCAAAAAGACTGAGGTGCTCAAGTGGCTTATTTCTGAAGGGGTTGAGTGTAATAATTTGAGTGCCGTGAAAGATGAATGTGGTATGAGTATGCTATGTTCATGGTGTTCCGTGAATTGATGCTGAGATGACCTTTCTCGAATTGCGCCTTTATCCGGGCTCAGCATAATTTGGAAATAACCGACACTGTGTAAAGTGTTGTATTTCAGTCCTACTTGTTTTGATGTGCTTAAAGAGAGAGCTGGCTTTGCGGCGATACGCAGTCCACATTACGCGCATGAAGCGGCTGTCGAAAGCAAAAAGTTGCAACTTAAAAACATGCAATAGATGGAAGGCGCAATTCCCAGAAGTTTCGCTCAACACCATTGTGCTTTTTATATTTCCGAAAACACGTCAATAGACACGCCAAGTGAAGATGTCGAAGCATATTCTCTGGCTGCGTAAGAGACGCCTCCTGCGAAAAGTACTGAGATACAAATGTGACGTAATCTACAAAGCGGCCTGTGTAGCTATCCGCTCTCATCTGAAGTTTGCCTCATAACTTTTTCTCGACTATGAGCTGCTCATGTATGAATAATCGAAATCAGTATTTTTGAAATGCAGTCGACTATTAACAGGCGTGAGATCGTCATCAGCCTGTCTGAAAAGTCGCGATCACACAATATTCTCGTCCTGAATACCTATAGAAATCCCTTCAGGATTCATGTTTTCTGGTGGAGAAATGCTAGGAATAGCTTCCAACACAATGAAAATCAATCCAACAACGAAGATCAAGAGACTCGCCAAAAGTCTGAACCAGCTGGACCCATTGATGCTAGCTCCGATGAAAGTGTAGACTTAGTGTTAGTGTCAAAAAAACAGAGTAGACGCTCGAGAAATTATACGTACAAACTCCACGACCTATGAAGGAAAATAGGAACAGGCCGTATGTGTGAGCCTCTGGAGGAACCAAAAATTCTGCGCTGTTAGTAAATCAGCAAAAAAGCTTGAGCCAAAACCGCTAGGTACATACCAAGGAGAGCAATTATAGCACCAAATGCGATTATGTAGATGCCAATTATAAACTGCAGTTAGTATCATCAATAAGTTGGTGGCAGATTCCACTCAAAATGAGAGACATCTGAAACAAACAGGGTGAGTAACAAGAGGCACATACGGATTGACTAGATGATTAGTAACAGATATCAATTGATGGGTGAGGCGAATCAAACTTACATTCCACTAAAAAGCTGTGAGATTCCAGATAACACCTTGATGGTTAGTAATCATGGCCGATGGTAGAAAATACAAAGAATGGAAGACTTACTGCCAAAGACCCCACTGCTAGGTTCGCAGCCTTGAATACACCGGTAAAGTCCTGCCCGTCAAATGAATCCATGATGCTTTGATTGTGTTAATCGTCTGGTGAGAAAGCGGGGTCAACACTTGCTCGATAAGTACATATGCAGGCAATCATGTGTTCTTCCAGACATGGCTGGCCGTGCGGGAGCAGTTGAGGGCCGGATAGACACGCGGTGTGAGGCAAACTTAAAAGCTATTTAGTGTCAAAGTCTTATACCCCAACACATACATATGAGAAAGCTCTGGATTGCAAATATGACTTCACGTGGGTGAGCCTATAATTTCCAAAAATGACGATAAATGAGAACACGCACGGCGTGTTAGACGCGTTTGAGGGCCAGAAACTCACTTTGTGTAGCTCGAGTAAATCAGTCGGTTTGCTCGAACAAAAAAAAAAACACCAGAGGGAAGCAGATTATTGACTGTCCGCCCGAAATTTCACAAATCTTTTAATGCACGATCTTAATCCAGGGGTCGGCTTTGAGACACGCGTGTCTGCATCACGTGATACTCTCATTTTTCTCTCTTGTGCTCCCGGTAGATCTCACTAATCGTCTCATGATGAAAACAATCAGCGCAAATATGGATTCACGCGGGACACTCATTGATCTAGTCGTCAATCAAAATAGCTCGGATAATCATGTAAGGGCGGATGCCGAATCAAGTTTCAAGAATATTGCAGCAGCGGATCCTTCAAGAATTGCTTATGAGCTTATGCAGTCCACTTCCCACGAAAGTCCCCTCCCCGTCGATGTAAAACAGTCTTGCTTGCTTCACCTCAGGCGCTTGGTACCAATGTTTTGGTCCATGGGGTTTCAGCTGTTTGTTGGACCACCCATTGCACAAGAAACGAAAGCATTTATACGCGACAGCTTGATTCAGCTAGCGACTTCATCCGTATCGTCGAAAATCAGATCAGGAAGCGCGTATGTTATTGTGCAAATCGCCGCAGTTGACTTTCCCGATGAATGGCCAGATCTTCTTGACACTTTGTACAAGTGCGCGGTTGATAGGCGAGACTCTGTCTCCGTCATCGGGAGCTTGTCTGTGCTCAACGACTTGTTTGACGACTTGATCAGCGAAGAACAGTTTTGGGAGGGCGATGTGGGAAATAGGTTGATCAGCTATATCTTCTACCTACTCGAGCAAGGAGAGATGTCCACGGAGATCAAGATCAGTGCTCTTAAATTGTATCTCACAGTTCTAGGCACATTACTGAGCGCGGAGGCTTTGGAGCTGGAGGCGCGCAAGCGCTCTGTGCTCGATCATGTGAATAGCCTCGTTAAGTTGCTGCTCATTCTCATTCAATCTCTGATAAAGGAAACGTCCTCGAGTCAAGCGGTTCACTTGGTGCATCTTTCATTAAGATCCCACTTGTATCAAGTGCTAGCCAAAATTATTGGTGAATTTCGCAGATACATTCCCGAAAAAGAGATAATTCTTCTAGTCAAAATTTTGAGTGATGATTTGTGGCTTGCATCCAGAATTTACAAGGAGGCTCTTGTGGATGTATCTGGACTGGTGTCCTTAGTCAAACTGGATGTTATGGAAGAAGCAGAGCCGATTATTTCCACCCATATCATCGATCTCATGGAGGCGCTCTCCGTGATACAAGCGTCATGCTGTCTATCAGACGCTTTAACACTTGAGGATTTTGAGCGTCTCGTGATGGCAATGTCTGTATGTTGCCAATATCCCAAAGCAGTTGCGGAAGACTACTTAGCCGATTTCAACGTATTTGTTACTGATGCAACCGGGTTGTCCTCTCACGTGTCCATTCGAGATTCCATCCAGGATTTTTTGAGTGAGCTAAACGATGCTGACTCTGCTAAAATGTTTAACATTCTTGGATCCGCACATACAAAAAACGCCGAGAGTTGGAATATTCAAGAGTCCGTCATATTTTTACATGAAGGACTTTTCACTAATCAGGAATCGACCGTGTTAGACGCACGTTCCGTGGCACCATATTTGGCACAACTTGTGTCCTTGATTTTGTCTGATGCGAAAGGGGCACATCCTTTGCTAGTTGCTAGAGTGCTTCTTTTGATCCCTCGAACTTTGGAAACATTCGGTGTGAAGGGATCACTTCAAGATCTTGCCCCGAATGCGCTCAGAGACTTCTTTAAGATTTTATCTAACTCTTCCACAAATGATTACCGCGATTTGATTTGGGCTAGTGCAATGATAGGCGTCAGTTTGTGGAGGAACATAGAGATCTTAGATCCTAAACTGCTAGGGAATCAGATCCAGATGTCCATACTAAAGATTTGCTTCAATCTCCTTGAAGATAGCGAAGAGGATACACTTTCGATACTTCTAGAGGCAACATTAGTCGCCATTAGCATCGATACCACTACGGCCTGCTATGTCGAAATCGAGGCGGGTATATCTGTTGTTGACTTGCTTCTCCGGGTATCTTTCAAAGATCCATCTAATGTTCAAGTTATGATAAACTCTCCTGAATGCTTGCAAAGTCTTCTTACAGGCGTGGAAGAGGAGAGCTTCTTGCAAGTCTGTCAAAATCTGGTACCTTATCTCGTTGAGGTGATGCTGTCTGCTCTAGCACAAGCTAGCGTTGAATACAGCTCTCAATTGTACTTGTCGATAGACTTGCTTGGCTATATTATTGAGGCGTCTCCATTGTCTGGGCTACCGAGCGATGTCTTTGTGTTCGTTTTCCCAGTGTTGAAAAATGTCATTTTGCAAACGAATGACGATCAAATTTTGCAAGGTGCTGGTGAGGTTTTCAATAAATTGATGCAAAACAATGAAAACCAATTCATCAAGTTTACCGATTCGCTGACAAAACAAACAGGGCTAGATATTCTTCTCGCCGTCGCTTCAAAATTTCTTTCTCCAGACTTGAGCGATAGCGCGGCCATGAATTGTGGATTGATTGTGATGACACTTTTTGAACGATTTCAATCTTGCTTGAACAGCGATTTCTTTTTCAAACTTCTTGAAGCAACTGTCAATAGAGTTGCGATTGCGAGTGAGGTGATTACCATCGAGAATTTGATCCTAGTGTTCTGCAAATTGGTCACCAGTTCATCGCCACTAACTTTGGTGGATGCACTCACCAACATGCGATTGAAAGACGCTGCTGGGAATATGAGAGATGGCTTACAGACGGTTTTGCCCATCTGGTTTGACTCATTTGAAGTGACCAGAGGTGCTGAAAAAATTCAACAAAATATTCTCGCTTTGGGTAGACTATACTCATTAGGTGATGCAAGATTAGAAAATGTGAAGGTAAACGGTGACTTGATACCATACGATGGGGATCTCATCATCACCAGATCCATGGCAAAGTCAATGCCTCAAAAGTACACACAAATTTCAGCTCCACTCAAGATAATTAAACTATTGGTGAGCGAACTACAATTTCAGTCCCTGCAACCTAATCCTGACGACTATGTGATCGACGATAATGCGGATGGAGACGACGAGGATGGATGGGAGGACATGGATTCTTTGGGAGTTCCAAATTACGAGAAGCTCAAGTCATACATTGATTCCGATGAAGAAGATTCGGATCAAACATCAGACAAAGGTGTCAGAGAGACGTTGCTATCATTCTTCAAAGAGTGTGTCTCGAAGAATCTCGCAAACTTTCAATCATATTACGAGATGCTAGACGAAGACGAAAAGTCTGTTATAACCGAAAATGTCATTTTCACATAGGTTGCTAGCTTATTAATAAGCCATAATTTTGATACCGCCTGCATATAATTTGCTACCTCGAAGATCATCGAGACCCATCTCCTACTTGTCTCTCCGTTTAATCTATGCGTATCGCAAGGTGCCAGAAAATCTTCAGGATGTCCATACACACGAAAATCCTTCCGGTGGATAAAAACTCTGTCTCCTTCAAAGGCGAAAAGCCCCTTTTCAGCGATGAAGCCACTGAGAAGAGTCTCCGACTTGCTGCCAATGTGGTGAGGTCAGCGGGTCAGGTAGTCGCGTTTCCAACCGAAACAGTCTACGGCTTGGGAGGGTCTGCGCTCGATGATGACTCGGTAAAAGCAATTTATAATGCCAAAAACCGCCCGGCAGATAATCCTCTTATCGTTCACGTCTCTTCCGTGGATCAACTACAACGACTCATTCTTACACGACTGCATAAAGTGCCCTCTATTTACGAAAAACTACTAGCGAAGTTTTGGCCGGGGCCTTTGACTATTTTGGTACCCATTGAGGAGGGGAGCCCAATTTCTGCCTTAGTGACAACGGGCCAAAAAACCGTGGGTGTCCGAATGCCAGATCATCCTATAGCAAGGGCTCTCATCGCTTTGAGTGACACGCCTTTAGCTGCCCCTTCCGCCAATGCATCGACCAGACCAAGTCCAACTTTGGCGAGCCATGTCATGTTTGATTTAAAGGGAAAGATTCCATACATTTTGGACGGAGGGGCATGTCTGGTGGGCGTCGAGTCTACCGTTGTGGATGGCCTTAGCAGCCCACCAATGTTGCTTCGTCCGGGCGGAGTGTCAGCTGAAGATATCAGAAAGTTCGGGGGAGATGAGTGGGGCAACCTTGTCATAGCGAAGAAAACTGCTGGAAGACTTGAACCCGTCAAAACGCCAGGCATGAAATACAAGCACTATTCTCCCACTGCGAAAGTCATACTCTTCGTTAATTGCGGGAATGGTATATACGCGATCACCAACTACACCAAAGGATTGGAGGGTAAATTTGCTTTGCTCAAGTCAAGTCGGTTTGCTTGTGCAGAGGAAATGGGCATACTGGGCGCGATCGAAAGATCTTTGGGTAACTCTGCGACTGAAATGGCTCATAGCCTATTCAGAGAGCTACGGGACGTAGACGAAATGGGCGTGGACTATATTTTAGTAGAAGGAGTGGATGAAACGGGCGATGGGCTCGCGGTAATGAACCGGCTATCTAAAGCAGCGTCTGAGGTTGTTAACGGTAATCAGAGTTAGCACTTCTAATTAGAACACATTCATGAAACTTTCACCCGTTCATAGCAGAGTAAGGAAAGAAGCCTGCAAAAAACCGTGACGGGGCCATGGAGAGCCTTAGCGCCAGCTTTATACAACTATCAAGAATGTGAAACGTGATTGCGAAATCAGTACTCATTTGCGGTATTCTTTTCGCGGCTGTACAAGACGGCTTCCTAAATAAAATGAACAGTCATCGCAAAGCACTTGCCAAATGCTTCTCGAGACAGATTGTCTTCGTGATCATTTACCAGGAAAGGCTAAAGATCACTTATGCACTGAACACAGTACCGCGGACACGCAAATGATGTCTAGCATGGCGTGGCTTCGCCTGCAACAACGCGCGCAGCTCGACACTGGCGCGGACATTATCTTGAAGAAAAAAAAGACAGCCAGTGTTCTTTGGCACAGCTACACAATTTGATTTATATAGATCCAACTAATCGGTATCTTCGAAATCGCCCGCTCGCGCAAACCGCTTGCATTGAATATAGACTGAGGGTTTTAAAAAATCAAACAGAGGCGGATATTTGTGAGCAGCTCCATTCTGGAAATCCTGAACTATGAGCGAAAATCCATTTCTACTAGGCGAAAAACTCCTGGTGAACAGGCTGTCGACTCCATCTGCCAGGTTCTCGCAGCTTTCTGTTTTGGACACAATTACCGAGCTCCAGACAGACGCTGAGCGAGGCTTGTCGAATAATCAAGACGTTCTCAACCGAAGACTGCTTCACGGCATAAACGAGTTGAGCTCGGAGGAAGAAGAATCTCTTTTCATGAAATTCATCTCGTCATTTTACTCCGACCCCTTAATTCTTTTGCTCATTGGCTCAGCAGTTATTAGTTTTTGGATGGGCAACGTTGACGATGCTGTGTCGATCACATTGGCTATCACAATTGTTGTCTCTGTCGGCTTCGTCCAGGAATACCGTTCTGAGCAGAGCTTGCAAGCATTGAATAAGCTTGTCCCAGCGGTCGCCAAACTTACTCGAAATGGCAATACCTCCAGCGTGCTAGCCTCTTCGTTGGTCCCTGGAGACTTGGTCCACTTTTCTCAAGGCGACCGCATACCGGCAGACATACGTTTGACTGAAGCTGTGCATTTGTCTATTGACGAATCGAACTTGACTGGAGAGAACAGGCCAGTAAGAAAGCATGCGGACGCCATTTTGGCTGCCTCGGAAGATGTGTCCATCAACAAAATACCTGTTACGGAAAGATCATCGATCGCTTTCATGGGTACTTTGGTACGTGATGGTCATGGTACGGGCATAGTTGTTGCAACCGGATCTCAGACAGAGTTTGGAGTCGTTTTCGAGATGATGTCGGAGATAGAGAAACCCAAGACCCCTCTTCAGCAGGCAATGGACAAGTTGGGTAAAGATCTTTCGATTTTCAGCTTCATTGTTATCGGTATCATCTGTTTGTTGGGTATAATCCAGGGCCGTGCATGGTTGGATATGTTTCAGATATCTGTATCATTGGCCGTTGCCGCCATTCCCGAGGGCCTCCCTATTATTGTCACCGTCACTTTGGCATTAGGCGTTTTGAGAATGGCTAAAAGAAAGGCAATAGTCCGTAGGTTGCCGAGTGTGGAGACCTTGGGTAGTGTCAATGTCATTTGCTCGGATAAAACGGGGACGCTCACCCAAAACCACATGACTGTGACCAAGACGTGGGCGTTCGATTTCAAAAGCTCAGGATCTTTCAACAGTCCCTTCTTGCAGGTTGACAAGCTAAGCGACAACACGTTGCACCACTCTTTGACCCCGAATATTACACAAGTATTGGAGGTGGGAAACATCTGTAACAATGCAAAGTTTTCAAGAGAGAATGACAAGTATGTCGGCAATGCATCAGATATCGCACTAATGGAATGTTTGCCTCACTTTGGCTTGGAAGATCTGAGAGGCACGAAGCAAAGAGTCAGTGAGGTGCCATTTTCCTCCGAGAGAAAATACATGGCCGTGTGTGTGCATAGCGGAGATGTCAACAAATCCGAGACGCATGTGAAAGGCGCAACTGAAGCCGTGTTAAAATTGTGCAGCAAGTATTTGGACGAGTCTGGCGTGATTCAGAACTTGACGCAAGATATCTCTCACAAAATCAACGAAAACTCGACTAGCCTTGCCTCAGAGGGTTTGAGGGTTTTGGCTTTCGCTAAAAACAAACAAATGCTCTCGGACGAAAGGCTTGAAAATATCGCGTTACCGTCGGATTTGGTATTCTGTGGTTTAGTGGGTATGAAAGACCCCCCGCGTCAAAACGTCGGCCATGCAATCACTATGTTGATGAAAGGAGGAGTGCATGTTATCATGATCACGGGTGATTCTCCCTCTACGGCTGCGAACATTGCCAAGCAGATTGGTATTCCTTGCACAAGTGAAGCCTCCATAATGACAGGAGATCAATTGGATAGCTTGGATGAGGAAAGTTTGAGTAATGCTATCCACAACGTGTCTGTCTTTGCCCGAACGACCCCTGAGCACAAGGTGACAATTGTAAAAGCTTTGCAAAGAAGGGGCGACATCGTCGCCATGACCGGTGACGGTGTCAACGATGCGCCAGCATTAAAGTTGGCTGATATCGGAATTGCTATGGGCAAAAATGGAACAGACGTTGCAAAAGAGGCTGCGGATATGGTACTCACTGATGATGATTTCTCAACAATTTTGAGTGCTATTGAGGAAGGAAAGGGAATTTTTTACAACATTCAAAACTTCGTGACATTCCAATTATCTACCTCGATTGCGGCTTTGTCATTGATAGCCATGGCAACATTTTTTGGGTTGCCCAATCCATTGAACGCTATGCAAATTTTGTGGATCAATATTCTTATGGATGGTCCTCCTGCTCAATCTTTAGGAGTGGAGCCTGTCGATCATGAGGTCATGAATAAGCCACCTAGAAAAAGAAATGATAAAATTTTAACGCGGAATGTTATTAAGCGAGTGTTGCAAAGCGCGGCGATGATTATCATTGGCACTTTGTACATTTTCATTCGCGAGATGCAAGACAACGAGATCACTGCCAGAGATACCACAATGACTTTCACGTGCTTTGTGTTCTTTGACATGTTCAATGCTTTATCTTGTCGTCATTATTCAAAGTCGATCTTTGAATTGGGACTCACAAACCCAATGTTCAATTTCGCCGTTTTGGGATCGCTCTTAGGACAGTTCTGTGCCATATATGTCCCGTTCTTTCAATCCGTCTTCCAAACAGAGGCGCTTTCCTTGAAAGATTTGGTCAACTTGTTGATGATTACCAGTACTGTGTTTATTGGAGATGAAGTGAGAAAGTACATGTTGAAGCGCAGGACAATGTACAGTGGCTATGACTATAACGTCTGATTATCTAGAACTTGATATTAAATTTCAACATTTGTCAAAAAAAGTACTTTGACTAAATGCTCTCTGAACTATATGTATATATACGCTCACTATAATCCGCAAGCTTTTGCGTCTTACTTGTCTCCTGCGATATCTTCTAAAGAAACGACACCTTGAAAAGACTCATCTTGAAGCTTTTCGTAGACCTTTAGCGCAACCTGCTCTGTAGAAACAGCGGGGCGAATAAGGTTGTTCAAGATTGTTACCTTGTCGGAAAAAAGGGCATTTTTCGCATTGTAGCCCAAATCAATCAAATGACTTAATAGTTTTCTGTTGTTTGTGACGGGCTCATTGGAGTCATACATGAAACTAGGCCTCATAAAAATTGTGCGAAGGTTTTTTTTGCAGGAAAGCTCAAATTCTGCTTCTCTTTTTGTGGTGATGTACTCTCCAGGGATTATTGGAGGCTTGCCATCCGCTGAAATGTATACAAACGAAGGTAATTGAGAATGATCATTATCTTGCGTGTGGCTATCTAAAAACGTGTCAGCGAGAAGAACAGCCAGATCTCTTTGAATAGCGGCATATGTGCTTTTAGGCCCACGTGTCATCGGATTGGCGCCTTTAAGAGAATTTGCCAACTTCTGCACGTCATTCAAAAAGTTGAAATTCAGGTTGATGCTCTTTTTGTAGTCCGAATTCTCAAAAAGAATACCAACTGAATGCACAACAGCCAGTTTTCCTTCAATGTGCTGTTTGTAGCTTTCTGGATCGAGAAGGTCTGCCTTCTCCCATTTGACTTTAGATATCCACGAGTTATCTGCGTGAGTCAACGGTGGCGGAGATCTACCAGATCTGGAAAGAGACGTGACAGACCAACCCTGGCGGATACCAACCTCGCAAATTTTACGACCGAGAAATCCGTTTCCTCCTAGTACAGCAATTGAGCTCATGATTAAACAGAGTGACGGGTAGATGTTCGTGTGAAAGGCGTAAGTCCTCGAGATGGGTGGCTTTTTACCCCACTTTCGCAGTGCTAAGCATGAGTGCGCGACACGAGACTATTGGAGCAATCTATTTATTGTCGGGCAACGAGCGCAGCATTGCTATGAACTCACGCGTTTACATTGTTATCGACCAACGCTACAATCTCTAGAACTCGGAAGTAGTGCTTAGAAAAAAGCGTGTCACAGTAAACGTACATATATTTGATTAAAGTTATTTAACTTTATGTCTCTCTTCCAAACTTTTTCCGCAAGACGACAAACTCCTCATCCTCGACTTCCTCTAGCGATGGGTGCCTTTTTAGTGATTCTTCCTTCTCATTGGCCACATGGTCATTTGACTCGGAGTCAATGGATTGAGTGTCCACGTCCGAGTCAGGCTCATTATCGTGTCGGGTACCAGGCTGGATTGACGAATTTTGAGACTTGCTCCTTGCTCCATCTGTGTTATCAGCCAAGCGAGCGGCCAGGTGTTGCTCAGAAAGACCTTGAGGCGTTCCTGAAGGGATGGACTGGCCACCAGTATTGATCTTTAAATCTCCAAAAAGAGCCGAAAGATATTGCTGCGTCGCGTCCAATTTTCTTCTATGCTCTATCTCCTGTTTTTTCTGCCTCAAAGTCTCGTCTGCAGCTCGTTTGTCTTCCAAAGCGGCTGTCTTCTTTGCTTCTTCTAGATCAAGCCTGGATTGTCTCTTTGCCTCTTTCATGACCTCCTTTCTTTCTGCTTGTATGGACGCCTGCTTTTTAGCTTCCCTCTCGAGGTGATTCTGTCTCTCTGCTTCCATAGCCGGCTGGGCTCTACGCTCACTCGTGTCCCTCTTTTGCTCCTCTGCAAAGTTTGCGGTCTTGGCTTCCGGCTTTCTTGTCACATCGCCTCTCTGGCTGGAAGCCCGAACTGATGTCATTGGTCCCCTTTGCTCGACTCCACTAGGTGTACCTGATCCAAGGCTTTCAATAATGAGTCGACCTAGCATTGAGGGGCTAATGGACTCAAACTGAGATTCCCTAGAATTAATCAGATTTTCGTCTTGTTCAAAAAAACGTTCCCATTGGTGGTTCGCAGGGTTGCCACAGGTAGTAGTTGGCTTTTCAAAACATGCCGCCAATGTGGAAATGAGGTCATGCGAGCCAAAGTTAATTTTCTTTGGGACGTTCAAGACAAGTACATTGTCATGCCAAATATGCTGCCAATCGATTCCTTCAACATCAATGTCACTTATGGGGAATTGAAAAATTCTCCTGAAGCAGTCAATACGCGACTCGACCACCACATTCACCACTTGTGGTTTTCCAGGTACTCTCACTACCTTTAATTCGTAAGAGTCGAAATTGCCATTTTGCTTGTAAATCTGTATTTGGAAAAAATCCTCAGTCTCAATCTTTTTGACAATCTTCGGTCTTTGACGTGCAAGCTGGTGTTGTTCTTGCTGCAAAGTGTGCAAAGCACACAACGCGTTGAAAAGGGGCACTGGCGTTGAAATATCGTAAGATAACATTGAAGAATTTGAGATTAGTTGGATTGAAGATAAGAAATGGAGAAATGCGGGCTTGTAAAGCAACTATTTATAAGGCAGCATTTCCTTTTTAATAATGGGCAGTCCATCAGGATACTAAGTCTCGAATATTCCATCAAAAGACGTAACTGATCAGTAAGGAAAATTCTGGAAGGTGCGCGAGCTCGTATTTTAGCTCGAAGTGGCGAGAGCGTGAGCCACGATCCGCGGGAAAGTCCGAGCTGCGCCAAATGCAAAAGGACAGCACGCTATTTGGAATTAAATGTATTACTTTAGTTTCTATTTGCTTACTTTGAATTATATAGTAATCGTGTGGTAAATGAGCGTCGTAGATGTGATTGTCTCAGTGAATCCCTGTGAGTAGTATGCGTAATCAATAACACAGATCAGTCCGGATACCACACTCCTCAGGGTTTCTCCGAGAGTATAGCCGTCCAAGGTGGAGGGAAACGCCGTGATTTGACTATCATAAGTCTGCAATTCTTCATAGCTTGAAGTTGCTGTGGTTTCTGGTGCGGCCGATTCCGTCGAAATGGCGGTTTCCGCGGCCGATGTGGAGGAGACCACAGTCTTAGTCTGTGATGAGGGAGCTATGACCAGGAAGGATCTTGAGCTCCCCGACGCGGCGTCCGTAGCAGCCTGCGTAGAGGTCGGCTTTGTCTCTGTTTCTAAGGTTTCTGCTGCCTCCGTAGACACTCCTAGAGCTTCACTCGTTGTAGGAGCTTCTGATGTTTCCGAAGTAACACTCTCGGGAATGCTTACAACGACAGCCGGTGTCGTGCTTGTAGTCGTACCTGTCTCAGGATCTGTGGTTTTATCCACTTCAGAACTTCTCTCGGTTTGTGCAGGACCTATCACTTCTGTAGTACCTTCATTCTCGACAACAGCAACAACAGAGCTGTATACGCTGAGGTATTCATATGCTTGACCAAAAATTGTGGATGTGTATGTAGAAGTGTACCGCGTTGTAGTCGAAGTTGTTGTCAGTGTACTCCAATCGATGATGGTTGAAGTTGGTGCGTCAACGACATGAGTATTAGTGATCGTGTTATCCACAGTTTTGGTGATTTTGATAACCTTAAGGTCGCGCTTGTCGTTAAGGGAGGAAAAAGCGTAAGTGGAAAGAAAAAGAAAGAAAATAGCGAATGACGATATCATTGTGACGTTGTGTGTTTAAATGAGTGACTAGGGTGGGTGCAAAAGAGCGACTTGGGTAAGGGGTTGTGATGAGTTAGCGGTGCGCTATAACTGGCGAGGTTCAGTAAGCTGGTTTTGATTTCAAATTTTATGGGCAATGAATGGGATTATAAAAAAAAAACGCACGATAGTTGGGGCAGAAGAGCGTTTTGTATTCTATTATGTATTGCATGGTTCAAACGAGCCCTCGGCGCTGGCTGTATGCTGGCTCTCTACCATGTAAAGGCGGGTCCTTGGTGCTGGCGTTTCAATCCCAATGAGGTTCATAGCCAGCTCCAAATACCATGCTCAAATAGCTATCACTTTTCACACACCGAACTCTGATGCCCGAAGAAGCAGTTGCACGTATGAAAGTCGTAATGACATCTGTACATGCAGAACCCGCTGGCCTGCGCGCACCTTTTAGGAAATTGTGCCCAGGCGACCAGCATTCATACGCAAGGTTGAATCGATTCTATGAGAAAATCATGATGCACGTGAATTAATTTGTGGTGGGTGAAATGATGGCAAGCACTAAAGGATTGCCATGCTTTATTTGTTGCTCCTTCTCAAACGCAATACTAGTCGAGTCTTTGCCACAACATGTGGAGCATAAAGAGAATCGGGCAGCAAGGCCCTTTCTCAGATCTCTTCAATAACATTTAAAAAAAGCGTCATTGTAATTCAATTTACCTTCCAGTAAGATTTGCCTGCTGATTTCAGCTGATTTTGAAATTTATCAAGGTGGTCGCCTAGGAATCCAAGCAGTTACATACGCGCGACTTTTTTTGCCCTCGGTATACCCACAAAAGTAATTACGGGGGGGGCAATCAATCGCAATGACACCCCCGTTTCTCCCCTAATTCCGACCCAAAGCGCCGCTAAGTTTAGACCTCGCATCGTGCTTAAATCAATTTGCAGCATATCACAAGATATAAACTACCTTAAGACCCCCGGATGAGTTACTTCAATGGGTCATCGTCTGGGAACAATCCACTTGCTTTTCCCTCTTACAATCAACAAAGACTAAATCAAGGCAATGTAGCGGGTCTAGGCACTGTCAATAACTCGGTGAGTCAAATAGATAGTCATTTCAATGGGTCGAGTTTGAATTCAACACTTCAACAAACCACTGATCAGGCTACAGATCGAGCGGGCTCTTTCATTAATCCACAAGATCAAATAAGCAATGATCGATCTCCAAACGAAGATGGTGGCAGAACAGAGCGGCAAGAAGGTACTAGAAGAGACACAGCCGCTGATGCTGAAAATCGCGGCCTTAAGCGAGACCGACAGAATCGACCGGGCCAAAAGTTTGGGGCCAAAAAAAGACTGTGGGTGTGGACATGGTTTGTTCAGGATCCCAACGATCAAAACGTGGCTGTGTGTGACTTTTGTGGTAAGGTGATCACTCGCGTAGCCAGCGATAGAGGGCTGCCCAAGAAGTTGAGTGAGCATCTTCACACCCATAAGCTCACGAAGAATCTGATCAATCCGTCGCGTCAATTGCCCATCGATAGCACTGGTCTTTCGTTCAATGCATCCCTTCAAATCCCATATGCTGGTACCTTCTCGCCACAACAGGGAAATGGTGGCATTCTTCAGGCTGTTTCCTCAATTTCGCAGGGCCAATTAGGCTTACCCTCGCCATCTCAGCGCCACTCTTCAGCACTGGGACATCATGCTCTGCTAGCAGCTTCACTGTCGCAAGCGCAGGCATCTCAACAATTGATGCATCAGCTGACTATAGAGTCTGCCGACTCAGGGCTCAAGCAGAATCAATCGAAGTATAGGAGAACAAACTCAATGGCAGCATTCGCTAATGACATGCAGCATATTCATCCTCAACTACAGAATCACACAAATGTGCAATCCTTGCCCAACTCAAGCATTACAGGACAAGTGAGTCGCAGGTATCCTCAGACCACTTTCGAAAGCTCGCCTTACTCGGGATCTAAGTTTCATCGACATCTTTTGAAATTTTTGGCAGAGAACAAGTTGTCCGTCCGTCTTTTGAAGCTGCCTTCTTTTCAGCAGCTTGTTTATGACTTGAGACCTGAGTCAATCACGGATTTGCTAGATCTCACAGGGCTATATACCTCTTTCGTCGAGATCGCTCGTGGCGAGAACTCCTCAGAAACCCCGAACACTCGTGAATCTTCAGTAGCAGAAGCGAGTGTGGTGAATACTTTGGCAAGAGAGCTAACTAAAAAATAGTTTGACCAGGAGCCGAGCCGCTCTCTTTGAGCTATCGAATCTCCCTTCTGGTACATGCCCAAAGACGCTTTCGTACTTGGTCAGCGGCAATATCAAGCCTGAAGACAGCGCCGCTTCTTCTTTTACTCGATGTCCATTTCAATTCTTCGCAGGTGACATAATATTGTTTTGAGGTCAGACGAGCAGGGCTTGACACTTCGCAAGTCAGAAGACGTCATAAGAGTATACTCGGCGGACCATGTCTGTTTGAAGTAATATACACAGAATGTGGCACTTATCTAATCTACTTCAATGTGAAATCCTGATATATTGCCCTTTGTACCCGGAAAATCTGCTTGAACTCTGATGTGCTGAACCTGGTGTAAGCTTGTTGCACCACTAGATACCCTAGGTTGCGTAACAGATCCAGGATCTATCACATGCAAGCCCTCACGTATTTACTTTATCCAATTTTTAGACCCAAGAATGATCTAGGGCGGACATTCCATTGCTCTGCTAGTTCCTAAAAGGCGTCAATGCTTGCTCACTGATCGTACCCATGTATTATTATCATCGAACTCCCGCCACAATCGACTTATGGACATGCCGAGATCATACTTTTTCTTTTCAATTTCGTCTTTCTTGCATTGTAGTTTATCGATAGCTCGAGTTATTTTTGTGCGTGTCGCATAGTCAATTTCAACGTTGTACGGGGGAAGAAGACTTGCCAAGAATCTGATCTCCTTCTCGATCTTCACGACGCGTGTCGTGTATTGGTCGTGTTTAGTCTGGAGGTGTTCCAATTGAGAATGTTTGTCACTAAGTTTACGTCCTTCGATCTGAGCCTTATTCTGAGGCAAGTTTCCATAGCGATGGGTCACGGAATCGTTGGAATCACCGACGTGATCACGCAGGACATTGGTCTCACGCGAGACTTTGCGGACTGTGAATTTAACTGGTTTTCTCGACCCTTTAGTTTCTCGTACTGGCGTTGTTCGAGAAGAGGCTAGATCGCTATCATGTTCCATGACCGGGACAACAGTGACTTGACTTTCCGTGAGGCTAATGTCAGTCTCGAGTTTCTTTGTCAATTCATTGATGGACAAAGTTTTGATTAGCTTGCTCGTCGAGTCAGAAGACAGCAAAGATGACACTGAGCCTGTCGGGGAAGCTGGGCGCAGAGCCTCAGTTTCGATTGCGAATGAGTATTTTGAAGTTCTCCCGTCAGCGGATTCGTGTCCTGGACCTTTGAGGGTATTCGGCGCCTCGGGGAAATCCAATTCGTCGCTGCCTTTTACAGTCGAGTTCCTAGCAACTTGAGAAACACGTAGCGCACTCTCTTGCGATACCTTCTCATCCGCGGCTGCAGAAGATTCGGCGTCGAGCGTAGTCAATGCTGGGATCTCGCTTTCTTGGGATGAAAAAGGACCGTTTGTCGATGATTGCAGACATTCTCCTTGCCCTACTTTGTCCTCGTGCGCTTCGTGCCCTTGAGAGCTCATTCGACGGGGCACATTTTCAGAAACTGCGTTCAATGTAGGGATGACACCGGTTTGGGCATCAGTTGAAGAGGCCATAGTTAGAGGCAACTATGATTATTTATATCTGACTCGATAGCAACGCGCACGGTGCAAAAGCCAATTGCGGTGAAAAGGTGTTAGATTCGTCTCAGGCTGTGTGCTATTGTTTAGCTACAGGCCGAAACACACACAAAGGCGCGCTCAATAAAGTATAATATGTCCACATACTTTAAACTTGCGTGATGACTTGTATACATCAGATACTTAAATTTGAATTCGGTGGCTCTTCAGCCGATACATTCGATTGCGCTTTGATACATCAATCTACCTACTTTCAACGATCTTAGCTACAGTTCTGGCCCGCCTTTTAAAACCGCGTCTCACAGGCAAATGGTCGGAAATCTTCTTCAGATGACGGGACTTATTAATCCAGCCATCCGTTCATTCAGTTGAAAGCCAGTATTTTGCCCGAGGATTTTTTTTTTTTTGATCAGCCGATTGTCACAGTTTTCCTAAGGAAACGCAAGATATGTAGGGACTCGAGCCGCGCGACTTGAAAATGAGCTCAACAATGCACACAAAGATAATCAATGAACGGACAAAACTTTTGCATGCTGACTACCCTTCTGCTTGTGAATGAGGTGGACTCCTTTCCCTATGCCGCAGATCCATACTACTGGGTCTTGACAACGAGCTGCGGTCACTCCATAGGATATATCACGCCTGAAATTGCTTTGAGATTTGAACAATGTGAGCAAGCGCACTACTTCGAGACCAACTATATAGATAAGCAGATCAAAATAAGCGAGTCCTTGGATACATTGGAAAAGAGAACCTGGGTATTAAGTGAGGTAGCGCTTTCGTGGAAGTTGTTTGATCAATTGCTCAGCGACGGCTGGCGTGACGAGTATACACCGTTTATTTTCCCTCCTCACAACCCTATGTACGGCTTGAAAGAGCGTTTGCATGTCTTTTAGGTGTTGTAACGTATGGCGTGCATATTATGGGATATGTTCCTGCTCAAAGTACCCCTGATGGTGTTCTTAAGATTTGGGTTCCCAGACGATCGATGAATAAGCAGACATATCCAGGGAAGCTTGACAACACGATCGCCGGAGGTTTGGCCTATCCCTTTTCTATCACTGAAAATGCCGTAAAAGAATGTTATGAAGAGGCTGGCTTGCTGCAGGCCTTCTTGAAAGACAACATGCGTGCGGTGGGCGCCATTTCGTACATGTGCCAGCCGCACGGGAGCCACGGGCACGTTCAGCCAGAAGTTCAGTACCTTTACGATCTAGTGTTCGGCTCCGAAGAAGAAAACGTTCCCTGTCCAGTCGACGGGGAGGCTGAAGACTTCAAGCTCATGCCCATTGCAGAAGTGTACGAAAGAATGCTCAATGGTGAGTTTAAGCCCAATTGTGCTTTAGTGGTCATTGATTTCATGATTAGGCACGGATATTTGACTTGGGAAAACGAGCCCAACTACTTGGAAATTTTGTCCCGCATACATAGAAAGCTTCCTTTTGCGACAATGAACTAGGTTCGCGGCGGCCGGTGCTGCACTAACATGCTTCGCTGTATTTAGGTTTCTGGCTACTAGTTTCAAGGACAAAGGATGAAAGACGTCGCTGCAAGATATGCTTTGAGAGCTAGGCAATCTACTGAACTTTCACTTGAGAGGGTGCGGTGCTGGGCATAGCCTCCAAGATTTTCAAGTATGGCTCGGCCTCGACTTGAAGCGTAGACTCTACTTCTCGCCAATACGGCCCTGGAAATGCACTCGAGATTTTTGTGATTGCGCTCAAACTCTTTATATCGCTGATACCAAAAGGTACATCTCTCTTGCCTATTCGTTCTTCGGCATCTATGTCGTACACCCACAAAGTAGTCTGATCTCGTAAATTACCTTATTTTGCCATTAAACGCCATTTGTAACTTGAGCTACGAGTCAATAAGTCTACGCACGCTCATTTATTGATTCAAATAAGAGTTCATTGGCACTTGTAGGTGTCGTAGTCTGGGGCAGATTATAAAATCTATCTAATGACTTCAGTAGAACAAAGCGCTGATAATGAATTCGGAATCGAGTGAGAAATTTTAGCCTTTTGTCGAAAATTACAGTCGTCTCATTATTTTTCCGCATAACGAGCTGAGATATTATCTCCAGATTTTGTTTTGGCAAAAATTCAATGAGCTTGAATACCCATGATTGCTAAAGTTACCTGAGCTAACAGTATTGAAACACGAGTGGGTTCTTTTATAGTGTTTAGTCAAGGATGCAATACTTCTGGCGCAGCTAGAACCTATGCTTGGAGGACTCAACCGGGTGGGAGAAAAAAATGGTTCATCCTCCTCTCCCTCCCCGGTGGTACCTCTGTCGTGCCGAAGCCATTGTCACTGAGTCCCGTGACACCTTGGACTAATTCTTGGCTTGCCTTCCCATGCAAACCAACCAACAAAGATTCTGGAAAATATGCTGTGCAAGACAGCCATCGATGCGTTTCCCAGGTCAATCAGATTTGCTGACAGATACTCCAGAACGATTGATGAAGACGGTGTTTCAGTGTTCATCACACCTTGCGAGTTGCAAATTTGGGACATTCGGCAGTCTCAGAAAAGCAATCATAGTTATTCGTCGCCCCAGAAAGACTTATCAGTCGTTCACCCTATGAAACCTTACTTTAGCTTGACAGCCCTTGGCTTAGAGAATGCTTCATGATGGGTATTCGCCGTCTCTCTTTCTTTCTCGGACTTCGCTCATATGATTCATGAGAATCCGAAGTTGCCATGGCTCGAGACCCATGCGTTTTTTTTTGTCACCTTTCAATAGCCAGATGAGTGAACGAGATCGTGTGAATGCTAATCGTCATCCCGAGATGACATCACGAAACTTGGATAATACACTTTCAGTAGAGAGATAAAAAGAGATTTGGATATAGGATCTTTATTTGAGCTAGATTTCTCGAGGTAGACGCTGTCGATTATATACGGGCACCTTCGTGTCATGTAGAATATTCTATTCTTGCGAAGTCGACTAGTCGTTTTCACCCCGCAGCATCAGAGACCAAATGCCTCAAGATAACCAAAGAAAACCATTGGCCACAGGATAATTCTCGCAATCTGTGAAAATTCTCTGGTCAGAGGTTTGTAGTGCCGTTTCTGATCTCCGAGCTCCTTCCTTGAATTGACTCCCATATGTCGATACTTTGAATCTAGGAAGCGCCTAATTGAGGATTTTTTAGGTACAGACTTCATACAAGCTTCATGGATTCTCAAAGGTGGCTGTCGCTCCCAAGAATTCCATGTGAGTCAATAAAGTTACTGCATACGCCGAATTGTACATTAGAAAAAGCACACAACAGACACTAGTACACAGTGTTACGAAATTATTGCAGCACATATGTATTTTGATGAAACTCGGGTTTTCTTCATTTGTTTATCTTTTTTACTGTGAGACCCGATTGAATGATTTTTGGTGCGAGGAATTGACCTCACGCCAAAAGTACGCATAGCCTGGGAATTAGTCTAACTCTTCCCAATAGATGTGATCTTAATCAGGCCTTACTGTTTGTATGATGCAAACACGAATTATATATTTACTTTATCTAAATTTACTCGTGCTTCAGTGCTTGTTATGCTGCTTTGCTTTGACCCATACATGCATCAATATTGGTTCGCAGTCTAGGTATCCTATTTCTAGCCTTTAAGATGACATGATAAGTATTTATCGGCCTGAGTTTAAGCCATATCAAAAATGTCATCAGTTCAATTTCGTTGTTCTTGCCATCATCACTATGCCACAACAAACCTATGACCTGTAGGCGATCAGTGGACCCTTCTTCTTTGCCAGCTTTCATCACCTCATCTTCTTTGCCTTAGATTGTCTTAGTCTCGTCTGAGATCAAGCCTAGGGACCTGAGTATTGCCAAACTTCTCTTTGTTTGTGAGCTCAAGCTGATTCTGTCTTTTGCTATCACATCATTCAAGTAGGCGACTGAAGAGATACAAGGCTGACATGGCGGGTGTGACCAAAAGTCTCTTTCTATTGAATGGAGCACGGGAAAAGCTCTCACTCAACTTTCTTTCATTGACGGTGTCAACATTCTCAACAACTCTCTCTCTCTTCTCAGAGATATATGCCTTTATTCCGTCTGATGTCCCGACTTGTCACTATAAAGAAAACTCTTGCGCACACTTCTCACCGCATGAATTATATGATTGGGCTAAATAACAACTAAAAACCTTAAGTTCTCTTATAAGAAAAGAGCCATCTTTCAGCATGATCTCTATGTTGATTGAATCCTCTATCCGAGGCTCCCTCGAGAATCTTACCCGAGGAACGTGTGATGTTTGGAAAAGAATTGCCTAATTGTAGCTACTATATCTCAAATATAGTGATTGAATAGTTAGCAGTACGAACGCTATGTTGCATAAATCAATCTTTCGTCAATTAGGGCATGGTCATATTCGTACAATCCGGAATTGCATATATCCGCTTTAAGTAAATTTGTGTGCGCGAATAACTTGATTCCGGCGGCACTGCTTGAGATGTTGGCACCGTCGCGATATTCAGTAGCGTTACGGAGATATTGCGTGGTATTCACTTTCAAGTACTTGCACGTCCAGTCACCGTCCTGAGAATATCAAGTAAAATAATAATTTCTTTTATAACGTGCACAAGTATTAAAAACAAACTGAGTGGGTTCTATCATGGTGCGTTTATGAGTTCATAATACTCGAGACTCAGCAAAGAATTGTCACTAAATTCGCAGAGAATAAAGAAGACAGTAAACAAGATTTGGTCGTCCGATGTTTCCTTTTGTCTAGAGTGTCGTGAAAAAACTCAATACGGCTTGAATTTACATCTACAGCAGGGGTGAATCAAATGAAGCGCGGAGTGAGGAGCTTCCAGCGCCTATTATATGTTGAAGTAAAGACATTGGAAAAATGCGAATAGTCTTGGCGACCTGGGATGGGCTAAGACCGGTCATTTCCCTTAAATGACGTGTTTGAAGTTGTATAGTCACTGGGATATAGAGACGCACTCTATTTGAATGAACAATGGTGAAAAGAAAAGAGCGTGAGCTGCAGGCTGCAAAATCTTGGCAGCAGCACTTTACTTGTTCCGGCATACACGCGGCGTCATTGATGCCCATGCTCATGCCGCGTGAATATCCTGTATAGAAAAACGTGCTTTCTTGCGCGTGACCCTAATGGAGCGGCTCCGGCCGCGCGGTCTGGGGCAGAAAACACATTGGCTGCAAAATATGTGAGAACGGGTGCGGATTAAAGACCGCCAGTTTAATTTTCACCCCTCTCGTCTGACATTAGATAGAAAAAGTTTGCACCGTGATATATTCATTGCCAAAAAAGTCTTTCACTTTCAACTCCAGGTATCTGTGAGGATGTCAGAGCAGGATATTGCAAGGCCACATTATCAAATCATGAGTCTTCAATTGAGCCGCGAAGTCATAAGACCTCCCAAGTTCTCCTATCCGTGATGAAGTTTCAAAAGCATCAAGCCAGTCACCCGCCTCGTAATTGTTGTCATATTCAAGCGGCGGGTCAATAATCTCACCCACACCGCGGCGAACTGCGCATGAAAAGATATTTTTGGAGCTTGTGCTTAAGTGTGGGATAAGTCAGTGATATCCTCTTAGTAAGATTTGGGCTCAACGAGTACTTCTTCACTATTCCAGTGCAAGGAAAATTATTTTCCTCGGTGTTAAGCACCGATGATTGATAAGTGTTTGGATAAATTCTATTGGGAAAAGGCCGCTATATGTCAACTAATGTAATAGATACAATCTGTCCGAGAAAATTGACTTTTGAACAAGGCATCGACGCAAGGTCATATAAACCTCGGCATCTAGAATGGGATTGTCTCATGATTTCAACTGTCAAAACCTCTCAGTGACACAGTCATAGGCTCTGCAGACGGCGGGGATGCAGTGCACCACCGGTTCTTCAGTCTGCTTCAACAAGACCGTCTTTATTTGGCGGGAAAGCAGAGACAACATTCTGATAAAAACTCCGGGTCTTCGGTGTTTCAAGATGACTAGATTACCGCCAACGGCTCAGCTAATACCCGTACCACAGGAGCCACATCAATTAGTGTTTTCTTCTAGCAAAACCTGACTTTGCCTTACGCACGGTTCTGTCTTTAAAAGTCCTGGGTTTTAAGCTTAAGCCTGGGTCTAGGATTTGTCGCTGTGGCATTTACTGCGTCCATTATTGGGGACTTCATAACGTGATTGCAACCTGACGTTTCCTTTTATGATAGTTTTGACCAGGTTGTTGTCTTATCGAAACTGCGGCAGAGGAGCTTTCGTGAAGACTCTGATAGTAGTCAGTAATTCGCTCAGCCCCAACCCCTTTGAGAATAGGAATCAATGCCATCATAGATCAGCTAAGCGGGCTAAGCAGTGTATCAATTTTGATTCAAGCTTGGGTATATACGGTGAGAAGATACAGGCGTTACTCATAAGAAGCGCAGTCAGTCTTTGAATTGAGCCAGGGACGAGGAGAAAGAAAGTAAGAAAATTTGGAGGCCTCTTATATAAAAGCTTAAACAAAATAGCTATTCTTTAAGTTTTTCTACATGTCCCATCACAGACATCTGGTATTCTGCGGGAGCATGTCTGGTTTTCGAAATTAGCGCTTATGCTCAGTGCAATCACCGTGCTAAAGAACATGCCACGATGATACAATTTGAGACCGCCGGAACCAAAATGCGATTATTCTTGTCAAGGTGGTGTAACCACCTAGATGAAACACTTTCTCAAATCAATTGGATGTGGCTATAGTACAAAGGAAAGCACACAATCTTCGGTAAGCATTTCTTGAGATTGATTAGGCTCACTACAGCCACAAGCTAAAGTACGAGACCACATTGGAAATACCACTTCATCGCACATTGTGCGCTTTTCAAATTGCGTGCAAAGGTAGGTTGGCCTGAAAAGAAATCGATGAGCTTTGCAAATACGATCAAAAAACTAGGTGACTATGGATCAGCTGATTATGCTACACGCATTTGAAGCCAACACAAATAGGCTTCAAATGGTAGACTGGACAAGTATGTCTGAACTTTGACAGCTGATTGATTCTTTTTCGTTTTAGTTTTAGTTTCGAATAGGCAAAGCTTGGATCCAAAGAAAGCTTTTCAAGTATCTTCTCCCAAAAGAATCAACTTAAGGCTGATCAACTCTTTTGTTTTGCTTCATATTTGTTCAACAAACGCTGCAGAACTTGGCTACAAGTGACTGCACAACTTCATGAAAAACGGAAGACGACTTTATGAAGTATGGCTGAAATAAAAGTCCAAAGAAATTCGCGAATAGCATTTTCATAAATTAGAGCTCCACTAACTTAATCAATTCTTCTATCTGAGGACAATGCCATGAAATGCCCGTACATCATCCAATAGGCTGCACTCGGTAGAAGGGCGGCTGACGGTTGTTTGCCTTGCCCGATTTAAGAAAAGTTCCTGACGGATGATTGAGACTTTTGAGTGGTAAGATATAGGAATATCTGGCACTCACCCTTATTCAGTTCCAAATTCTTTTCCCCAATGAAGATCGATCAAATGATTTGTGGTGCTCTGAAAGGCCTTACACAAAGAAAAGCGAGGACACAGGCACGGTCTCGCGGCCCTTCACATTCGCGATTTTGGGCCTCATATTGCCTTATTTGTCGTGGTAACTCTTTGGTGATGTCAAGTCATATCCCTTATAGCACAATAAAAACATCTGCAGTTACATTTTTTACAGGTGTACGACCGCCGACACTAAGCTAAAACAAAAAGAGTTCTGCGGTCTAGTTTAACTCAGTAAGAAGTTGACCATGTTCAACGCAACATTCTTAAGAGAAAGAGAATTGAATTGGCTTGTTGTCAGGAAGTTTTATTCCCGTGGGCTGTGCGAATCTCCGGATGGACTCACGCTGCTTCCCTGGATGTCGCAAGATTTGGTACTAAGGCGAAGCCCCGCCTTTGAGGCGGTGAAATACGCGCCAACAATCGCACGCCGCGAAGCATAAAATAACACCGCGGAACACTGGGTAGCGGAGGTGGCTTAGGTCTTCTATATGTGGTATATTATGAAGGCAGCCCGGGCTCTTCCACCCTTCGATCAGATGTATCATGCAAATCCAACGAGCCTTTTTGAATAAAAGGATGGACGCTGCATCATGTCTGTTCTCTTAAGACCCAACCTCTGTTTTTTGCAGTGGTACAACTGAAGCAAGACGTACTAACGACGAGAACCTCTTTTTAATCAATCAAAGAATGTTGGCTTGGTCGTTCTTCAAAGAAAGCAAAAATCTGCTTGAAAAATGAAGTAAGCTTAAGTCTTTGAGCAAGATCTCCATGAGCAAGTCAGGCTGTAGATGCATCATGACAAGTGCAGCCCTCGCGCTCTCTGTGACCTGCATTTGGCTATCCATCTCATCTTCACATAAAGGAGGAAAAGAAAGCAGCACGTTTGGATCAATATCGCACTCAAATGCTCCGAAGAATTAAAAGTGCAAATGACATCAGCACATTCATGGCGAACAGCCTGACAGTACTGGAAACTGATTCCGATCATGACTCAATCTTTTCTGACGAGACTCTCGATGCTGCTGCGACTCCAATCTTTCGCAACCGCATTCTGTCGTACACGAGGCTTAGAGAGCTTCCAGTGGTGACGAGCACACTCAAGTCTGAATTGTGTCTTTTCTCGTCAACAGCGGCTTTGGAAAATGGAGATCTGCCCTTGCTCTCCGTGCAGCTGAACAAATTCCATTTCATCAAAAAGAATGCCCCATTCCTCACGACGTTCATTCATGATAATGGAATGAAGCAAGAGTATTGTCGAGTTTTCTTCAAAATTTTACAAAATAACCTCACGTGCTATGTTTTCATGTATTCATCGGGAAAGAATTTGATACTTCTCAACAATGCCTTGAAACCGCATAGTGATGGTGTCTACAAAAACACTAAACTCCGAGCTCATGGAGTTTCTGGTGCTGCTTCTACCTTTGGCAGTTCCGCAATCAAATTGTATCTCCTTGATGACTCTTCGTCTTCGCTTGTTGATGGGATGGACGAAAAGTCGCTCTCTGGAATGACAACAATTAAGGATCTCTCAATTTCGGAAAGTCACAAATCTAGTGAACTCTACAGGGCCGTCATCAGTCAAAAGCGGAACGAAGTCCTGAGGATATTGGCTCTGTCTAAATTCATTGCGCCTGTTCCTTTTGCGACCTTTTTCGATCACGGCGGGGATAAGATTGACGGAATAAAGGTTTTGGGGACCATCAGATTGTTCGAAAGTACGACTGAGTCTGACGCAAGCATACCAGATGATACTCTCACATTGTCGACTTTGATGTTGACTTTGGTTGAGCAAGAGTTACTGAAGATGCGGGGTCACAAGAAGCCATCACTTGTCAATGTTAACTCCAGCTGATGGGCTGCGCCTTGCTCTTGGGCCGATAGCCATCCTGCGCTCAGATGTTCATCGAATTGCATATCAAATTTTAATCACTTTCTATGATAATAAAGCGCTGCTCGTTGCTGAAATATGTTCACATGAACTATAAGCAAGAACAGCTGAGAGATGGATGCTTTCATATGAAAGAAATTCCCCTCACTCACTATCACTCTTCCGAGATTTCCTCTTGATTATCAACATGGCTCGTGACACCCAAGTTCTTAAATTCATGATTTTCACGTTGATAATCGGCCATAGTGCTTCTCATGATGACTTGTCTTAGGTTTTGTCCGAGTCCTCCATTTCTATGGCCCATTTGAGATCCTGATTGAGCTCAGTGTCTAATAATTAGTTTTGTTTGATGAAATGCTTTAAGCAACTATCGACCATAACATTTCAAAGCTCGCGTGCTGATGGAAAGATTGCAACTGCTTATCAATGACCTTATTTTCGTCATCTGAGATCCAATATTGCCTTGAACTTAAGCCCTTCTGGACACAACGCCTACTTTGTGCTGTTAATTTTGTGGATCCGCGTGGATGAACTGCGTTGCTCGTGGCGCAATCTGGCTTGTAAAAGCAGGCGCGCTCTTCAAGTTCAAAACGATTTGTCTCGTCCGAGATTCCGCGGTGCCGAGAGTCTACTCCAACTTTATGAAGTGGCTTCGTCATTCTTGCAGACTCACGCATAATGCTGTTTTCAAAAATGGCTCGAAACGCATAAGCATAATTCCCAGAATTTGTCGGCAGCCAATTGCACACAATCAGCAGAAAGGCTATAGGTTGACCTTCCAGAGCGTCAGTCAACCACCTAATGCATTAAAATTCCGCAAGATAGATATTTCGAATTCATGAGGCAATTATGCATTTTTTACAACGGACAAAACATTTGCTGTAAGAACTCGGACAAAAGAATCGACATGTGAGACTAAGCGGCACAATTTCTGGCTCAAGTTTTCAGTAGCAAGGCGCCGCTCACCGCTCAAACAGCAGATTGTTCACTCAAGCTCAATGGAGACGTATACTCACCTCATTATATACCGCTTATTGCGAAGGAAGAAGTTCTTGGAAACTACGCAAATACTCAAAATTCTTCCAGTGACTCGCATTTGCAACTTTAGCACCATGTACCACTGCGAGATACGTGTTCGGGGAACATCTCAAGCCTTGGTTTCACATTTTCTTGTGACCGGGAATCGAATCGCGGCTTTGTGGGTGTAATGTGAGGGAACGTCTTGCCCACTACACCAAACACGACAAGAGGGCTAAGCCGTTACGCTAATCCCTTTGATCTATACGGATAAATGAGTATACCTTTCTTACTTTATTAAATGCAAGAGTTGGTCTAGGGGTCTCAGTTAGCGGTTACTAGGCGAGTTTTCAAAATCTTATATACCAATCACACTAAACAACCGCTGGTATTCTTAACAAGATCCGAGGGAGGCTTTGTCCTAATATTGGGGTGAGCTTGACTAGGGGGAGGTATATCACTTGATTAACCGCGTGGACCTCTTAGCCAGGCGCGTCTCCTTTTTGTGAAGAAGCAAATGGTATCCGCAGGAAACCGCGGTCAAACTTCCAAAGAAACAAATCGTATTAACAGGGAACCGCGGTTTAATCGTCAAAAATCTATATATCTATAGACAAAAAAACCTGCATACGTCTGGTTAGAACACTGAGTAATGAAGTCCCCCGACTTTCCCAAGCCTTAGGTCTTCCTCCTTATCCTAGCCGCTGTATAGGTAGTGTCAACTTGTCCGCATTTTACTTCGTTCCAACGCCTTTTTCAAATGTCTATTCAGAAGAGGCTGGAGGACGGTGCCTCCTGTTGCCTCCCGGCGTCTGGATTAATAGACCTGGCGGACGGTGTCGACGTACCAATTAAGGTTGCGTAAATTTTCGTAGGTAGTGTTCAATGGTGCCAACATCGAATTCAAATTCATGGGTGCTTGTATGTTTAATTTATCCCAAAGGACTTTGGAACACCTACACTCCGTGTATAGGTGATAAAGGAACTGTCTCGAATCAACCGGGCTCAAACAAAGATGACACCGAAAGCCCCTCAGCGAGGTTTTAGTGTCATGCATGGGGACATGGGAGCCAAAGTTGAAATGGTGTAAGGCTTTGAAATCTTTATGTTTCTTCCATTCAACCGTGTGGAGCCGCTTCCAGAATTTCTCCCAGCGACGCTGCGAGGCGGCCGCAGGGCAAATCTTCAAAAACCGCTCAGGCATGATTGGCGGAAGTTTCTCCTGTTTCTTCTTACTCAAAGAACGGAAATTGACCGGATGACAAATCATTGCTTCCGGCTCTGTGAGGGTAGAGCGATGTCCACTGACTATTGGTGCCTCGGAGGCCGATGGACAAGTTTCTGCAACCACTGGAAGGGTAGTGATGTCATACACTCGCGTGCGTGACACCACCTGCTCCCAAGCTTTCAAATAGCAGATTTCATTTCTCGTAAATGTCCATTCGAGGTTTTTGAAGAATCTCCCGGTCTGTTCCAACAAAAAGTCGGCGCATTGGAGACCTTGTGCTCGTGAAATGTCGGTTTTCTTCCTGCGAGTGATGATCTTGGCCATATGATGGGTGAGTTTTAAACGGAGATATTTGGTATACCAATCCGTTGCCTCCCCCAAGGTTGAGACGGACGGTGAGTCTGCATAAATAGACCCGTAAAACGGGGTCGGTGTATTTTAAACTGTCCTATTTTCTTAAATATCAAGCGCCGTGGCGCAGTGGAAGCGCGCAGGGCTCATAACCCTGATGTCCCTGGATCGAAACCAGGCGGCGCTAGATTTTTTACTCACTAATCAGAATGCAGCACCCTTCTGACCAGTGAACTTCTCTGTTTTAACTTTTCTGTGAGCATTGAAAGAAGAGTGTTCGAACTGTTGCTGAATTCTATAAAGTGAGACGTAATTTTGGCGTTACCGATATGACTCTACTCAATCAACCTTCTGGCGTCTTACATCACCCTTTATTTCTCAACTTCAAGGATTGATGTTATCACTGCATGACTTGCCGAATTTTTGTCGCCCCGGACCTCTCCTGTGCAAAAACTGTCCGGGTTCGAAAAGCGTTGCGTAAATTGAGCAAGAAACTTCCCGTTGCGCATAAGCGGGTAAGATATCCGACTCGGGGCTTCCGGATAGTATACTTTGTCATCTAAGGTACTAGGGCTTTCACAGAGCGTTGTGCGAATTGTTTTTGTCATTCATTCGTGGTCTGACGTAATGAATAGCACGAAGTATGTCGATTGCAGTAAGGGTACTTACATAGTTGGCGATATGTCCTTCATGATGAAACTTCGAGATACATAGTCATAGTATGCTCACACATAGGTGTTAAGTGAGGTTTCAAACAATTTGAGAACAAGGAACTCGTTACGACAATCGAACGAATCAAAAATTGGGGCGTGTAAACTTTCTCAGTGTGCAAAGTAGAGCTGAATATTCGGCGACTTCTGTACAGAATATCCAAAACAGCTTCTTGACTATGGGCGCAGTGTATCATTGACACGCTCGAAATACAGGACAATCCACAGTCACCTCCTTGAGCACCATCGCGATTCATAAATAATGCTCGACCCGCAGATACATCTTCACAGCTAATCAGAGAACACCTTTTGCAACCTGTTCACTGGCTCTTTTAGCGGAATTGAAGACGCTACAAACAACTTCTTGAAAGCATCATTCAGCGAGCATTGCGCACAAACATTTGTAAGATATCCTCGTCGGACACTGAAAGAAATATAATAAACAAAACAGGCCTGGCCGTGCCTTTAAAAGTGCAAAAGTTCAAAATGCGCAATTTCTTTCCGAAAATGAAACAGCTACAGTGTTAGAATAAAGTCCACGTTAAATCAGTGCTTTTTTCAAGATGTGTTACATCATAAGGTACTGTCATCTCAGTGTGACACACACACCCCTCTATAATCGCTGAAACGGTACAACTCATAAAAAAGCCTATTGTAGAGCCTTAAGTAGATTTATCGAGCAAAAAAATCCGGATCGCAACTTCACACTAGGCATCATTTGTCGATACAAGATCTCACATCGGAAATGAAGTTTCAAAACACTCTCATCATATTGTGACAGAAACATCCCATCAATAAATACATTATAGAAGAAGCCTAATTTTTATGAGAGAAACAAATCGTATTAAAAGAGAACCGCGGTTAAACGGTCAAAAATGTATACAGTGAGACCTGCCAATAAGGATTCTTTCTTTTTGGCAAGAATTACGATAGAAACCAGGTTTTCTCATTGAGGAGAGAAAATGGTGTTAAGGATTTCTGCTTGAAGCGGGTCAATTTACTTTGCAGCTGCACTAGGGTTGTTAATGTGTGGCTGCGAAAACTGTCTGAAAATCAACTCATCGAGTTCTTCGTCTCTTGTAACGTTTCCGACCATCTCCAACCCTTCATCATCCAGCGAAACATTGTCTAAAGCAAAGTCAATTAGTCTCGCTCTCACCTTAAGCATCCGGCAAAGTGCTGAAAGGATTTTCCGAATTACTGATCACAGGTAGACAGAAAAGCCCCGAATTCCGCCAGCACATATTTATGATGTCCTTGAGCATCGAGTTCCAAGCTTCGATGCTCCGCTGAATTGCTTTGTAAATCGTCAAATTTTCAAAGGACTGCGCTCATTTCTATTCTCTTTGGCCATGTCGTTATCCCGTTTCTTGCGATATAACAATTCTGCCCTCACCAACATGTCGATCAAAGGCTTGCAGCCATTCCATCGTGATAGGTGTTGTCATCCACGCATTTGCATTGAACCCGCTAATGCACTAAAAAGGCGTGTAAAGCAAACCTCCAGGAACAAAACAAAGGGGGTGAGCAAACTTCCGTTGTGAAACGTTGATTAGGTTTCTGTGTCGCGTAGCCGATCGTTGGTCTCGTGCACCAGTGGAGAAAGAAATCAAAGATGTAGTGATCGATTTTCTGTCTGGAGTCAGAAATGTAGTGCTCCTCTTTGCTCACACAGATGATAGGCTGTGAAGCTTGCCGCAGGCGTGTTTTACTCGCCATTGCGTGTTTGTCAAGAACGCGGTAAACATTGGCACAAAAACGCTCATCACACGTTTTTTTTTTTTTTGCCATTCACAATGTAGAAACGAAGATAGAATCATTGAGTCTTTCAAGATGTTTCTTCCTGCCATGTCACGTTCCCTTTCGGGTGTTGACTGCCCCTTAAGACATGCGTCCATTCACGCGTGAGTTAGTTCATTGATTGTCACTGTGTTCACCATACACGACAGCCACCTCGTACCCAGGGAGGGGTCCGAAGGGCGCTTCACTTGTATCAAATTGTTAAGAATGCAAGCTGGTCACACGAGTCCCCGAAAGTCCCAAATTGACATACACAGGGTCTGAGTCTTTCGTTCCATCTGCTGTTTATGACAATTATTTTCCAAAATTCGTTAGATTGCCAAAAACAAAGAATAATCATATTAGTCTGGAAGAAATATAAAAGGGATTATAGTGATAAAGTAGGTTCATTTTGTTTAACAAGATGCTCATTCCTTTTTTTGTAAAAAAAATATCACATTATAGGACACTCTCGTCAGAGTATGACAGGCACACCCAAACAAGCGCAAAAAGTGTACAACATATAAAAGACCTATAACAGATCGCAACTTAACCCCAGGCATCGTTTAGCTACAATGCTACCCCTCATCAGCAGGTCTCATTGTACATCTATATTTTTTTAAAAAATAGTAAATCTCTTTGTACTGCTTGTCATCTTTATGCTAGGACAATGCCAATCCTCTTTGTATTGCTGAAATTGACAGATGTACTACCGTGGACATTCACGCGACGAGATGACATAACTGATTTATATTTTGCACATATATAACATTTATGTATCGAAGAAGCTCGACATTCACAGCGCCGTGGCGCAGTGGAAGCGCGCAGGGCTCATAACCCTGATGTCCCTGGATCGAAACCAGGCGGCGCTAGACCTTTTTTTGCGATCTTCCAGGCCATGAGATATTTTTCGCAAATCATGTGATCAAAAACACGAACTTGAATCATTTTTCAGCAAGCGGATTAACCCCATCGCAGCAATGGGCTGGTTTAGTAAGACTCCCTCTAAAGTATCCCCTGTCAGTGAGTACAAGGATGAAATACATGATAACCCCTCGCAGTATTTAGAGGATCTTCGCCCGAAATTCGAAGACTCGGAACCAAGCCATACGAAGCAACCTACTTACACCGACGCTTTCAAGAGATTGACACTCAATGACTTCACCTTGGAAAGCTATATATCCATGCCGTGCTTCAGGGAGGCCATGCTAACTGGGTTTCAAAGCATGGGTGTGCTAGGTATGGTCACCTTCCTTATACATAAAAACCCGGGTCGATCAGCCAACTGGAGTGTTTGCGGATTCTTTCTAGGTAGCGTTGTCGGGTGGGAACAATGCCGCTCCATGCGAAAAAAATCTTTCCAAACGGTTGAAGCAGCGCGTATGGCTAATCAAGATAAAGCGAGAAGAAGAAACGAAGAAACACAGGACACAGACGAGAGTTTCAAACAGTTCCACGAGATGCAAAAGAGGCAGTGACACACCTTGCATATGTAAGAAGTCGGCCAGCTTGCCCCTGTCACATGGGTTTTAGAGAACAAAGCTTTCATGCGCTGCCTTCGAAGCTCCAATTTGCGGTGTGTAACGCTGAGTGCCAATTACGGGCACATGGAGAACGATAATCTGGCCCAATCCTCCTCACAATCATTGAAAACTATTACTTGCATTAAGCTAGAGAATTCATTCCGTAGACGATTTTCAAGGGAAATTTAGTAGTTGCACATGCCTTGGGGAACTTGCCGAGCCTCCCCGCACTCAAGTCGCGCCATCTTTCCCGTGGTGTTACGGGTTGCGGACTACCTGAAATAATCTTACGTATTATCTTAAGTCTTTACCCTTTTGAAACTATAAGGACCTTCACTATGGAAGATATACTGGCGAATATACTTTTGAGACAATCGTGGAACAATCTTGTGGATTTGCCTTCCAATACTGTCAATCTCTTATACAATGCAAATATCTCCCCACAGGACGTTATCATTGAGCTTTCTCTGTCTCCAGTTAACCGAATTTACCTTGGTTGGTCCGGAATGAACTCCAGCTCAATCACAAGTCTCGGAGTTGATCCTGTTGCAGCACAATCATTGAAGTTGAAACAAGGGCAAGTTATCAAATTTACGGTGATAATCCAGAAGGTGAAGTCGTCCAATATTCAGTTGGAACCCGAAAGCTTTGCTGACTGGGAACTTGTTGAGCTACATGCTCAGTACATTGAGTCTAAACTCATTCAACAGTCAAGATGTGTGGCCTTAAATCAAACATTAGTGGTCTACGCAACAAAGACTTCTGCGGTCAAACTCAAGGTAAAAAGTGTTGGAATAGATTCACCTTTCGCGTTGATAGACCCATTTGCAGAAGTAAGCATTGCCCCCAAGGTACAAAAAGACAGAGCGACTCAATCCCGTATCCCTGTCAAAAATACACTGAGCGTTTCTTCCCCTACAATGAGCTACATGAAAAGGGGAGTATCAACACCTAGTTCTCTCTTTCCTCATTCTCCTACTGTGCCGATATTTAAAGGGTATGAAATATACGGAGACCCTCGAGAGTTTCACCAATACGCAACTGATTGCGAATTCGTCACTGTTTCTGTCCTTGCATGCAAGCAAGAAGATCACAGCGTACCACAATTAAGTGATCAACGCGAGACCGAGAAAGACCTGAATAGATCAACTTCGAACATGAAATTTATGGAAAGCAGGAAGATAGTCGCGAGGTTTGTAGCCTACTCGGAAGCCCCGAAAGATACGGTTGGGCTTAGTGAGAAGCTTGCAGTAGCTCTACGGGTCGAAAACTGCGTGGGATACAAAGTTGTTCTCAAATCAGCCCAAGACAGTCTATGCAGAAAGCCATCAGCTTTTGTCATACATCCATACATCGCGAATGGCAAAAAGAATGAGCATCTCAGCTTGATCTCGTCGAAGAAGATCAGAGCCGAGATATGTCATGAAGTCTCTAAAGTTATACTTCCAGACAACTCTGAAAGTAGCCCAATCTCCAATTTTTGCAGGATTCCGGTCATTGAGCGGTACCTACCGCATGGGGGTATATTGGTTTTCAAGAAAAATTTGAACAAGCATGCTTGGACAAAGCCATCCAGTGTGGATCTGAATAGAGCTTGGCCACGTGTTGAGTTAGGGGAGAACATTCCGAATTCACACCTATTAGAAAATATGGACTTGGACGAAACTGCACCACTGCCCATGTATGGTGCGAAATGTCTTCTTGACAACATAATTGAGCACTTTGGCGTTTTCAAAAACACGGGTGTTATGATTCACGGAGCTCACGGAAGTGGCAAGTCCGCTGTATTGAAAACAATCGCAAAAACCTTGCAGGATCATCTCGGAGTGTTTACTATACATGTCGCGTGTGAGACTTTGATGACCGAACCCGCTGATCAGATATGCCTTCAAATTTCAGAATGGGCCCGTCAAGCTGTCTGGAATCAGCCATCAATTCTAATCCTCGACAATTTAGATACAATTTTGTCGGCGGATGTTGAAAACACTGACAGCTCGAAACCTAATCAATTGACTGAATTCTTTGTCAAAACCATAAGCAACGCTTGTTTTCAAAAGGGCACTAGCATATCTGCGCTTGTTTCGGGCACTTCTAAAGAGTCATTCAATAAGTTGATAGCACAATCTCATGTATTTGAGAAACATTTCAATTTAAGTGCGCCAGACAAATCGCAGAGAGCCACCATTCTTAATGCGTATTTATCCGACTATCTCGGTCAGTCGCTCACCTTTGACGTGATGGATGTTGTATCGGAAACGGAGGGCTACATGGCAAATGATCTAAAAATGTTGAGTGATCGCATGTGTCATGAGAGTTTGCGTCGTTCCCATGCAAATACTTCCGGCTTGGACGTTTACAGAGATCGAAATATAAGTCAAGCCGATTACAAAAAAGCAATTAGCGGTTTCAAACCGTCAAATTTGAGAGGCGTCAAATTAGAGCAGGCTAGTACTCATTGGAAAGAAATCGGGGGTATGTTCGATGCGAAGCGAGTCTTGCTCGAGACTTTAGACTGGCCTACCAAGTACGCTCCAATTTTTGCCAACTGTCCCTTGAGGTTGAGATCTGGGCTCCTTTTGTTCGGATATCCGGGATGTGGAAAGACTATGCTTGCCAGTGCTATCGCGGGGCAATGCGGACTCAATTTCATATCTGTCAAAGGCCCTGAAATTCTCAATAAATACATAGGTGCTTCGGAGCAAGCAGTGAGGGAGCTCTTCGAAAGAGCACAATCTGCCAAGCCATGTATCTTATTCTTCGACGAATTCGACTCGATTGCGCCAAAAAGGGGACATGACTCCACTGGAGTCACTGACAGGGTGGTTAATCAGATGTTGACACAAATGGATGGAGCCGAAGGATTGGACGGCGTCTATGTCTTAGCTGCCACCAGTAGACCGGATCTTATTGACTCTGCCTTGCTACGTCCTGGTCGCCTAGATAAAAGCGTTTTTTGCGACATGCCCAATTATTTTGACAGACTAGGTATATTGTCCTGTGTTTGTGAGAAAATGAATCTCCTGAAAGACGTGAGATTAGAGGACATCGCTTCACAAACTGAGGGCTATAGTGGTGCTGACCTTCAAGGTTTGGGTTACAATGCTTACTTGAAGGCAGTTCACGAGAAATTGAGTGATGAAGAAGGATTCGCGGCTGGACATTCTGATGAATTTGCAAAGGGTAACAACTATTTCATGATAGATTCGACATCCACCAGGAGCAAAATCACGCTGCACAAGAATGCTTCGCTTTCAAAGCAAATCGAGAATTTAACCGAAATGACTTTGACACAAAAGAGCAGCACAAGAGTCGAAGGTAACCCTGTTATGACCCAAGTTTCGGTCAGTAACTCCCACTTCATGGACAGCTTGCGTGATAGCAAGCTGTCGATTTCTGTTTCGGAAAAGAAGAAGCTCAATAAAATCTACACGGAGTTTCTGACTGGTAGAGACGGGATAATGCCAGATGGAGGCGCAAGTCATGAGATCGGCGGTCGCACCACTCTTATGTGATATTCAGGCCCGGTCCCCATATTTGAAGAACGTGCACTAGAAAACATAGGGTTTTATTGTATTTCTATGTTATATGCAAAAGAATGAAGTAGCTTATCAAATCAAGCGGTTGTTCTCCCCAAGCACTGTTTCATCTTTGCTGGCGGAGTGCACGGCTGTCGATGCGATTAGAATCGCAATCAACAGCGAATACCAAATCTTTTAATATTCGCTTATCTCAATGGTTTGAGAAGCTCAAGCTTTTCCGCTTGGAAGCCCACTCGTAGACCATCATCTCGAAACACAATTCTGTCAGCGCTCCGACCCCAGTTTCCAAACCATCACGTAAGTTTGATTTTTCCTCATGCATCAAGATATGATTTTCACGTAGTGAATCCATGTGTTTTGAAACCGTTCTATCATTTGCCAACTGACCGTGTATTGCGCGAGCCTAATCGGCGTTTTTTCTGTACCATAACTGTTATATATTTGACACATTAGTATGATATCGGTACATACCGTATCTCTTCTCACCTTCGTCGTGCAAGCCTGGTTATTTGGCTTTTTGATTTATGCCATATGATATTGAACAGGGCGACTCACAAATCGTATTCTCTACTTTGTTCCAAAACCACGGATGTCACGAAAGTCCTCATTTTTTCAAAAAAATGTGCGAAGTTTCGAGAACAGCCTTCAACACGTTCTTTTTTTCAGAGGACCTGATCTATAGTTGCAGGCTTGCGCAGATGTTTATCTCTTAGCATGTCAATAGATGGTGAGTGGTTCGTTCCCACATCGCCCTGATTCCTTTACAACTCTTTTTTTTTTCTTTCATTTTTTTTTTCTTTTTTGTTCGCTTGATACATATGAATAATATCTTCTTCATACACAGCGGATTCAACAAATAGAACTACCCAAAACAAAATGTAATTATACAGACCACAAACTTCATTTTACAATTAAATTTTTTTGCGCAGTAAAAATTTAACTCAAAATTCATGAATGCTCACATAATCGAATAAAGTATAAAAACAAACACTGTCCGCAATAGAAAAAAAAACAACTGGACACTCAATCTTGGTAAGAATACAAATAATCTTGAAAGCGCTTTGCGGCATGAGAAGACGAACCTCAATTAAAGCAAGTCCTATCCTCAATCAGATCGTACCAAGCAAAAAAAAAAAAAAAAAATGACTCAAGAATTGTGTGCGACAAAGAAACCGTGTAACAAAAGGCGTGTTAATCGCAATGGCGAGCGACTCGCACATCAGGTGTTCGATTACCACCCAAGCTAACTTCATGGCTTACTTGGCTATTGACTTCGTCTTCATCATTCGTATCAATGCATATCCAGCCAGGCCAACAAATTTCCTCTCGAATTATATTTCTCAACTGCTCAATGAGGAATTTCTCGACCTTACCAACGTTCTTGAGAACGTTGTTCTCGACTTCCCCAATCTCAGTGTCAATCCTCATTTTTCGTATGACATCAATTCTTTCTTTGCTATTGCCAGTGGTGTAGTCTACAAAATTCCCTCCATGCAAGGGAGTGTCATCTGCCCTAGAACCATTCTCTGCCCTTTCCGTGTGATTGCTGGGAACGGAGAAATAATCCGTGTTCGTTGAGTTCAAATCGCACAAAAAGGACACATAGACACTTTTAGCAACATAGGCGATCACTGCCAAGCTGTGAATTTCTAATTCAGCGATCTTAAGCTTAATCGGAAGAGAGATGAATTTTGCGGAGGGGTAGTTCACCAACAAGTCGACTGTAATTTCGATCATGATATCTCCACGATAGTCGACCTCTAAGACAAATTGAATATCGTTGCTCGAGTCTACAGATTTATTCCGCTTCACGCTTGAAGAATATGGTGACTTGAGGGCGTTTGTCTTGAAAAATGATGTCGGGGCTTCTCTCTCAGACTGCCCCAAGCCCAAATTATTCATACTATAGTTTTTCAACTGTCTTGAAACTTTTGACGGTCCTGAGTCCGCTTTGAGAGTGACTATGTCGTGAGAGGATGGTTGTGGATTTGAGATGCTACCTTTAGTGCTGCATTTCCTCGTAACTTCATCTTCCTCCTCGCTAGACGAAGAGTCATCACTCACGCTCAACAGATGTGTCATCGGACTGGGGTCTTCTGATACACCATCGTCAGGATTTGAATCATCGTAGAATTCCGGGAAAGGATCATCGATATGTCTCAATATTATTTCGGGCGGAACGGATCCCATTGAAAAATCCGTGACCGACAATTTGTCAATAAAGGAAGGTAATGTGATTGAGTTGAACTGCTTGTCGAGAAAGTCTCTGACGCAATGGCCTATAGCCTCTTCAGAAGCTAAAGATTCCCAATTAATATCGAAGGACATGTCTCTGCAAAAAAGGTCGGACGTGAGGTTGACTCCGGAATCGAAACACTTGGTGATGATTCGAGGTGAACTACGCGCGCGCCTCGTTCAACAGTCTCCGTCTACCAAGGCACCGAGAGCCACACGGTAGAGTGAGTGGGAGGCGTCATTTCACTCGACTTCAGGCAATTCCAGTACATACATACCGCAAGTCTCAGTGAAGGCGCGCCACAAATTCTATCACTTGTCTGATTTGTCCACCTTCACGCAAATCACTCTTCCTCGACTGGTCCCTGTTTGAGAAAGTGCCCAACTAACGAACACTGAAATGTATGGTGATTTAGCGAACAAGCTTATCGTCGAGGCGAAACGAACGAGCAATCTCACAGAGCTACCGTTATATGAGCACACACTTGTGAAGAATATTATACAAGAGACGTCAGATTTGCACAAAGATGTGGAATTTTTGAATGAACAACAGGCCCTGCAGACTGAAATGGGGAGCGACGCGAGAAGGATCAATCAATGCCAATTATTTGTAACTCACTTGTGCCTTCGGAGGAATAAGAGGTGCATGTTGGCATATGAGAAACTTCGAGCAAGCAAGATTGATGAGTTCTTGTGGCTGAACGTGGATCCTGTGCTAAGTGACAGTGGTGATACAAGTCAAACTGCAGGCCTGGGAGCGGATGAAGAGAGAGCGAGATCAGGAACAAGAAAACTAGCAGTTGAGAATCTAAGTCACCACGAGCAAGAATATCTCAAGAAATATCAGGACTTGCTATTGACTTTTAAATCGGCCTATGCAGACATAGACATTTCAGGAGATTTTGAACCTCCTAGGGATATTTTTATTGATGTTCGGGTCTTGAAGAACGGGGGTGAGGTTCAGACTGAGTATGGCGTCTTCAATCTCATCAAGAATTCACAATTCTACGTGCGGAAATCAGACGTAGACAGATTAATTCAGCAGGGATTCTTGGAGGAAATATAGTTGATAGAATGACTACTCAGTATGTAATTTGTGTGGGATTGTTAAGGCGTAAAGTTCACGTCACAAATTTTTGACTTCAGCATGGAGCCTATCCTCACCGAGCTTTATGTTTTTCTTTTCAATACTCACAGGCAAAATCATTACCAGGCCTTTGCTATGCTCAAAAGTGCCGACGCTCTCATCCATAGATTTGACTTCCTTTCGCAAGCCTATGGCTATCCTGCTAAGAGAACTGTAAAGTTGTTTGACATCAGTGCGGAATTGTACTCTTGTCTTCGCCACGTCTTGAGGCTCCTCCTTACTGGGCTGGAGATAAGTCTCAAAAATTGAGCTTAGGCTTTCCAAAATGTCCACAATCTCTTGGTCGATACTGCTTAAAGATTCGAGTCTCTCTCTTATAATACCCTCGATAGGCATTCTCGGTGGTTGTATGAATACTTGAAAGTGCGCACGAGATACATGCTGATGAATACATACACTCTTTTTTTATAAACCATGCCCATTGACTTGGGGCTCAGCAGAGTTATCAAATTACTTACGTTTCTCGGAAATCCGCATATAAGTTCCTACAAATCCGTGCATATTGCTGGGACGAATGGTAAAGGTTCCACCATTGCGTATTTGTCACTGATCCTTACACAGTCAAGGATCCGTAATGGGCGGTTCACTTCACCTCATTTAGTGTCATACAACGATTGTATATCAATCAATGACCAGACCTATCCTTTAAGCAGTTTTGAGAAGGTTCGGAAAATCGTTGAAAATCAGGATGCCAACTTCAATTTGGGCTGTACTGAATTCGAGATCTTGACGGCTACAGCCTTTAAAATATTTGAAATTGAAAAAGTGGAATTGGCATTGATTGAGGTTGGTTTAGGGGGGCGCCTTGACGCTACAAATGCTCTCGCACCCTGGTTTGGTCAACCCGATTCTGGCGGCGTGGTTGTTTGTGGTATCACGAAAATCGGAATGGACCACGAGGGTTTTTTGGGAAACACTATCGACGCGATTGCGAGAGAGAAAGCAGGTATCATTAAACAGTCAATCCCAGTGGTTGTGGACCACACAAATACCCGGGAAGTCCTCGACTCAATCTCAGTCAAGGCTGAGTTAGAAGATGCTCACGTGGTGAGCACGAAGGTACCTCTCGGCCTTGATCTAGCTAACCCAATTCAATATTCCCCACTACTAGGCGCATATCAATCACAGAACCTATCTGTTGCGTTACATATTGTCGAGGTACTAAAGAACAGACTTGGTCTCGAAAACTTAACAAGCCAATTTATCTTGTCGGGAATAAGGAACACTCGTTGGCCAGGCCGGTTGCAGAAACTACGCGACGAAGCAACAGGGACCGAATTCTTGTTGGACGGTGCACATAATGAAAGTGCGGCTGTCGAATTGGGAAAATATCTTTCCAGCATACGGAGGAATGGCTTCATTTTTGTTGTTGCTATGAGTGAGGGCAAATCGGTAGAGAATCTATTGAAGCACATCGCTGTAGAGAATGAAGACGCTATTGTTCCCTTCAGTTTCGATATCCCTGATGAAATGCCCTGGGTTAAGTGCCAAGAGACTGGTCATATCTTCGAGATCTCACAAAACTTTGTTAAAGATGTGTTCGAACCCAATCTAAAGAATGTGGCAGATCTTTTTCAATTTATTTCCGCTAGACGGCAGCTAGGTGACCTGAGACAAATAGTCATATGTGGGAGCTTATATTTATGTGCTGGCATCTTGCGCCATGTTCGCACATCATAAGTCGCGGCTCTCTGATGTTCAGAGCAACAATCCTTAGGATGACTAGTTTAGAAATCGTAAGGAAAAAAAATATCGAACGAAACAAGGAGCTACTAAAGAAACTCAACATTGACACCCTAAGTGACTTAGCGCCTGCCCGATCAGTAAACAAGAGCAACAAAAAGGCCAAACCTCGAACTAAGACGAAGGTGGATAAGGCCGTACCTATCAGGCGCTCGAAGAGATTATCAAAAGATCCAGAGTATGACAGAGAGAAACAAGAAGAAGAAGAGCGCGCGGAAGATGATAGACTGGCACAAGAGAAGCTTAGAGAGTTGAGGCTTTCGAAGATAACGGGCGACTTTGACATCAAAGACTTACTCGCGGACCCAAAGCTGGGCGTTCTTCTCCAAGAGAGCCTTATACTCAAATCTTCTCCTTATAATGATGCGTTGACTAACGAGCAGGTGGAGAATCATCTTCAGGACTCGAAGGCTCATGTTGAACTCTCTGCCCTTCGTGGTTTCAGCACGAAAACAGGAACAAACGGAAATACTCGGACTGTTAAAGGCGGAAATTTTCGACCTAATTGCTTAGACGAATTTGGAGACTTTAGCCGCGCTTCTCTACATTCGGTTACAGATCCTAGCAAAACAAAGTTGACGCCCCAAAGAATCACCTCTCTTTTGTTGCACCCTTCCATCATTGATCGATTGGCCTTTGCAGGAGACACGAATGGTAATATGGGAATTTGGGCGATCGATCAAAAGAGTGAAGCTGATGATCCAGTGGTGGTCGTGACCAAACCACATGGTAGGACGATTTCAAGAATAAGCGATGTCCCCAACAAACAGACGCACATATTGACTGGCTCGTACGATGGGTCGTGCAAATCATTTGATTTATCCAAAGAGCGAGTTCTAGACACCCTTTCCATCCGAGATGAATTTGAAGGGTTTCTTGGAATCTCCGACATCAACTGCCCATCTGATAATATGCTCTATGTGACAACATTGAATGGCCTATTTTTCAGGCATGACATGCGTCAACATCCTAAGGAGGCCAGATACAAAAGTTTAGTCAGACTACACGATAAAAAGATTGGTGGGTTTTGCGTGAATCCGTTGTCTGAGTACCACATTGCCACTGCGTCCCTTGACAGGTCGATAAAAATCTGGGATCTTCGAGGCGGTAAACACTCGAACACAAGCGATGGCTTGTCGTCTCTTCACACCTGCGGCGAGTACAATTCACGCCTTTCTGTCTCTAGCGTTGACTGGAATTCCAATCAGCGCTTGGTATGTAATGGCTATGATGACACCATTCGGTTATTTGATATACTGAACAGGTCCAATGCTGATGGTGGCTCTGCAAGAAAACCCAATTTGAGACTACCCATGGATGGAGAAAACTTGACAGCACAACATGTACTCAAGCACAACTGTCAAACAGGAAGGTGGCTCTCCATCCTCAAATCCAGATGGCAGAAAGAGCCTCAGGATAGTGTCCAGAAATTCGCCATTGGTAATATGAGGCGAAGTATCAACATATACTCGGAAAATGGTGCTCCAATCGCGAATTTAGCGGCCCCTGATATTATGACTGCTGTACCAGCCGTTGTGACGTTACATCCGTCAAGGAACTGGGTGCTAGGCGGAACATCTTCGGGGAAAGTATTTTTATTTAACTAAACTATCGGTCTGTCCAAATAATTCGATGTACTATCTAAGCAGAAGAGGTCATGACTTGCCAAACTCTGATGATGTTGTCGGTGTAACCGGCGAACAAGTTCTGGCCATCGGCAGACCAAGCCAAGGAAATAGCCTCAGGCTCCTTAGCCTTAGCACTGACAGTGAACTCAGGCTTCAACTCGTCCAACAAAGTTCTTTCCTGCAAGTTGAAAATCTTAATACCGGAGGAAGTGGCAGCAGCCAACCAGTATCTGCTTGGAGAGAAAGCCAAAGCGTGAACCTCAGAAGAGGCGTTCAAAGTGTACAAGGTGTTGTTGGTGTTCAAGTCCCACAAGATGATAACACCATCCTTACCAGCGGAAGCGTTTAAGGATCCATCTGGAGAGATAGTGATACAAGAAATGTATCCGGTGTGACCAATGAAGTCAGCGTTAAGCTTGTAGTCGTTTAAGTCCCAAGACTAAATAGTTAGTAAACTCAATTTTTAGTAAAGAAAATGGTGAATCAGAGATCTTGGTGTATGAGAAGTCTCATTCGAGGCGATCAAACCCCGTCTGAAGTAGCAAATATAGGTAACATCATTTTCACGATAAAAAAAGAGACACATACCTTCACAGTCTTGTCCCAAGAAGCAGAGATGACAGTGGAAGCCTCCTTGTCAGGAGAGAATCTGACAGCAGAAACCCAGTCCTTGTGGCCAGACAAAGTCTCCATGCACTCACCGATCGTGTTCCAGACCTTGACGGTCTTGTCACGGGAGGCGGAAACGATTTGTCTCAAGTTGTTAGCGATAGAGACAGACAAAACATCACCTGTGTGACCAACGAATCTCTTCGTGGACTCACCGGTCTCCAAGTCCCACAATCTCAAGGTCTTGTCCCAAGAGCCGGACAAGGCATAAGCTCCGTCAGCGGAGATGGTGACATCCGAGACAATGTGAGAGTGGCCAATGAAAGACTTCTTGGCAACACCGTACTGGTGGTCCTCGCCGCCAGTCAATTTCCAGGCGATCAAGGTCTTGTCTCTGGAGCCAGACAACAACAAGTCAGGCTTGGTCTGGTTGGTGGCCAAGGATGTTACCCAGCCGTTGTGGCCTTCCAAAGTACCTCTCAAAACTAAAACTTCTTGGTCAGACATGATTCCGTGATTAGTCAATATGTTATCTCAAGAAAGAAAAATTCGAGATGGATCTTAACAAAATTCCGCAAAATTTTCGACGTCACGTGATAGAAACTGCGCGGGGTCGACTGAAATTTACGCCTCTATAGGTATGTGATTTACGCGGCCACCCAGTGACTGTTTTTGGTGCAAGCCATATTTTCTTGGGACCTTATATAAACCAAAAACCCATGAAACAACCCAAGGCCGAAGCTTTCTTCTTTATACATCGTGTGTAAAGCGAAAATCTTAGTAACACCGGAAAAACTAGCGATTGCTCGAAAAAAAGAATAATTATTGACCACTCACGTTGGCTGCAAAAGGTTATGGTAGTTAAAAACATCAAATGAAGTAATTCTAAATAGCATCGTATTCCATGGCCTTCAAGTCAACAGGATCATAGTTTTTCTCATACACTGTTTGAAGACCTACCGGAGTGACGTGCCATGAGTCGGCAAGGGACAAAATAGTGATGTCTGGCTTCAGAGAGGAACCCGTACACCTAAAGAGGATGAAAGTAGTGACAAGCTTGTCAAAGAGGCAGCGGCACGAACAACATGATGACCGAGACGGATTTCGATATCAAGGACACCTACTTGAAGTTTCTCGAGGATGATGATGAAATGACAATGCCTGTGGCTGCCATCGAGTCTCTTGTGACTATGTTGCGAGTAAAACAGCCGTCCACATCGTCTGAACTCATCAATCTCGTTAGATCAAGTATCGAGATTTTGAAACTGTCCATCTCAAACGCAATCTCTCTCTCAGCCGGATGCGACTTATTCATGAGATTTGTTTTGAGAAACACCAAACTTTACGCAGATTGGGAATCATGCAAGAAAAACCTAGTCGAGAATGGGGAATTGTTTGTGCAAAGGGCCAAAGAGTCAAGGGATAAGTCTGCGCAATTCGGAGTACCATTCATCAAAGACGATGATACAGTTTTGGTACATTCATACTCACGTGCGGTTTTTCAGTTGCTTATGAGAGCCAAGAAAGATCACTTGCTTCGCTTTAGAGTCATCGTCACGGAGGCTAGACCAACGGGAAAAGGATACTTGATGGCTAAGTTATTACAAGACTGTGACATACCAGTTGAAGTCATCGTTGATAATGCTGTGGGGTATATGCTACATAAGGTGGACAAAATTTTGGTTGGCGCAGAAGGGGTAGTTGAGAGCGGGGGTATAATAAATCACATCGGGTCTTATCAAATTGGCTGCTTAGCAAAAGCGAACAACAAGCCCTTTTATGTCGTGACCGAGTCACACAAATTTGTTAGACTATTCCCCTTGACTCCCAATGATTTGCCACGTGAGATAATATCTATCATTGATAGTCCTCAAGGAAACGTGAATGATAGTCTCCTCAAGACTCAACTTATCGATTATACCCCACACGAATTTATTACTGCCTTAATCACCGATTTAGGAGTCTTGACGCCTTCTGCTGTATCGGAAGAGTTGATCAAGATGTGGTACGATTAAGTCATATCATACTTCGCCTGAAAGCAATTTGAGTTGTAACAGCAAATCATTCAAGTCATACTTGTCGACGCCGGTTCCCAGTTGTTTTATCGCAATACATTCCAACCCCATCTCCAGCAAGACTTCAAGATCTACCGCGATTCTGGAATTTTCCATGTACAACAAATGAGTCACAAACTTGGCACGATCACATAAGTGCCTCTGTCCTGACTTCTTCATCAGATACTGAGCCAGCTCAGAAATGATTCTGACGTATTCCAGAGCTTTAAGGCCAGAAGTTTCTCGGTCCTCGCTGCCATTCAAGAGTAGAACGCGTATTTTTGAGTCTGAGATCTCACTAGCAATGGCTTTACCGACACCTTTAAGTATCACAATAGGGATTATGCTGGTCATTAGTGAACCAATCGAATAAAGTACGATATCAGCTTTCGAAAGTTTGGAAAGCACCTTAGGTTGCGCAACTGGACAAATTTCTTCACCGTACGGTGAGACATACATGATCCTTTCTATGGGAGCAGTGAGTGGCTTGATTTCGTCCGTTTTTTGAAAATGTAGTTGCGACTTTTTCAAGTCCGGATGGGTATACAGAGGCGTATTTCCAATCTCCTCATCCGAGGAAAAAGCATCATCCGTTACACTGCAACGCACGAGGTCCTCCTGAGATCCCGGCAAGACTTCCTCATTTCTCGTAATGTTTTCGTCCGTCACTAGTCTCGACTCGCTCGAAGTCAGTGGATTTGTGGATGGGTGCGAAATTTGGGATTGACCAGTTATGACAGACCCATCGACAAGTTTGGCACTGATATGATAGCTGAAATTAGTATTGAGACATGGAAGAACTTCCACCTCTGTATTGATTTCAGCGATCTTCATGAAAAGCTCTATGGCAGAGTCCAACGAGCCTGTGAAAAGTCGGATAGCCGTTAGAAATAAATTTCCCACATTTGCACACTCAAACTTGAATGGCTTTCCAGAAGAAGGCCCCGCGCATATCCTCGATCTTTTCAAAAGCTCCACGTGAATGTGAAGGAGGAAAGATCGCACAATCTCTTTCGTTGAGTTCGGAATGTCCTGCCACAAGTCATGTGACCCGTCAATGATCTGGTCCCACTCAGACTTAGCAACACTCGCAGACGCATCTAGACGGTAACACAAAAAATTCCGAAGTCCAATATGACGATCCGGAATCAATCTTGTCAACCTCGACCGAATATCACCAATCGCTGGGCCACCAATCACTCTTATAATCTCCGAGGACGAACCACCATTGTCCAGGATTGGAAGAACGTAGGTCACTTTGAAATAATTAGGATCTAGAATCGACACCAATTCGTTCGTGGCGGTTCCACCGCTCAAAACAACAATGGATTTACTCATGGACAAAGGCGGACTACCCGTTAGCAGTGGCACACCTCAACATATCTGACGCGCCCTGGGGCGGCCCCCAGCAGGGCCCCATGCTATATACCAGACAGGTGCAAGGCACTGCATGTCCATTGAGGCCAAAGATGAACGCTTTTATCCATAACATAGCCTTTGCTTACTGGAAACCAATAGCCAAAATTACGGACCTAACACCCAACAAGACGTTTTTCCCTCCAATAAAAATTGATTTGATCACTAGCTTCTAGAACATTGTTCAGGACAATTGTTTCTCGGGGACTGATCTCTGAATACGGTACCACAGTGAGTGGGTCTCAAACGTGTGTGGCTTCATTCTACGGAAGACGCCGACAATCGCAAGCTATACAAAGTACATAACTATTCTGTAACGGACCAACACTTCGCCCAGCCACCTTCTTGCGGTCCGAGACCGTCATGTTCGTCAAAACCCCTATCGAATCCTCCTTCGTTCGAGTAGTCGCAAACTAAAATCGACATCCGTAACGGGGCGTTCAAAAACCGTACCTCTAAACTCGCTGCAAGCCTTCACCTTCCGTACGTTCCAACACTTTCCGGAATGTAGTTTTATTTGAAGTGACAATAGCACAATTATTCCTGCAACGCGAAATTTGCAGCTTCCAGATAGGAGTCCACTATGCACTCCAGTGAGCAGAATGATCCGGGACCATGTAAAAGAAGGCAAAATTCTAAAATACGCGAAGTCATGGGTACAGCTACAGAGACGCCTCACAAAGGATTGCCTTTATGAATTTGGCGAGTCTCCCGGATAATTTAACAAAACTTATACGCCGCGCTGAATCTTCTCGAAACCGATTTGAACCGGACTGTCTCCATTACCGGCTAATTTAATACACGCCATTGTCTCACCGTCGCTTGCAGGTCAATATCCATGAATTCGGTGTAGATATAATAAACTTTAGTGAGACCCTAGGCGGTCCAGAAACTACAAAGGGCTTGTTTTGAATGTCATATAACCCATCACTCATAAGTATACGATCTCGCCTTTTATTTATCTATTTATTCTTTTTTTTAAGGAAACAAATTATATTCACAGGAAACCGCGGTTAAACGATCAAAAGTCTATATTTCTATAGACAAAAACCCTGCGTACGTCTGGTTAGAACACTGAGTAATGAAGTCCCCCGACTTTCCCAAGCCTTAGGACTACCTCCTTATCCTAGCCGCTGTATAGGTACTGTCAACTTGTCCGTATTTTACTTCGTTCCAACGCCTTTTTCAAATGTCTATACAGAAAAGGCTGGAGGACGGTGCCTCCTGTTGCCTCCCGGCGTCTCGATAAATAGACCTGGAGGACGGTACCGACGTACAAATTAAGGTTGCGTAAAATTTGGTAGCGCAAAAACACGCCAATGGTATCTGATTCCAAGCATCGGTTTGGTGCGCTGAAAAAGAAGAAAAGCAGAAGTTTACTTATTTAGAAAACACACTCAACATTGTAGGTCACTTCACATGACAACGCCGATAGTTCCGAGCAACCACCCCAAACAAAGTTGATTTGAGCATTATCTAAAAGTCTCGCCCTTGAATCCAAACAATACATGTTGTCCGTTAATCAAGAAGAAATGAAGGTTGGATTAAGTCAATCACCGTTATCCCTGATAATGTTCAAACCAAACACCTAAAAGCCGAGTTCAAAAGTTGACGGGATTCATCGCTAGCAGGGCAACTCAGATGCACAACATTTTAGTTCCGAAAATATCAAAGAACTTGTTTTCGCAGACACCATTGCGATCATTTGAACATTATCGCAAGTCATGTGTGACAACTGAACTTGAAAATTGTTTCATCTCTACGCCAATAAAACCGAACTTCGACATTTCCAACTTGACTATGATCAAACAATTTCATGATCTGTGATCCAGTCAAGAAAAATCAAAATTCAAAAAGTATTGAATTTTATCAGGTCGAGAGTAGCCTTACAATATCTGAAAAAAAACATATGTCGGCTTATAACCCGTCGAACAAGTGGTCAAGCTTTTTCAATAGTATAGAACTTCGAATCATAAGTCGGGACTCACACTGAAATTTAGGCACATATCTTTGCGGCAAAAAAACTCACCGACAAATATTGTTCATAACTGAGTGACTTGGAACCTATCTTGCTTTGAGCTGAGTGTCTCAACGCGACAGCCCAATTCATGCAAAATAAACCTCAACGAACCACGTAATATTTTACACCCGAATTTCGATCCAGCGCCACAGATTGAATGAGTTTAGTGAAATAGTGACGTACGACAGCCTGCTCATGAGTCTTGTTGCAACCACCAAACTCTACTCACGTCACACGTGCCCAGGTCCGCGTGAATGCAATTGCGTCGAAAAGTAAAGACTACATGCGCCAACATCAATGCTAACGTTTGAAAATCAAAATTAGACCATTGTAGCGTTGAAGTCATTTGCTTTGTCCTCCACAATAGAATATTATATAACAAATTGTTCACAAGCAGGTGCAGATTCGCTGTTATAAGTTATGCCCTAAGTCTATCAACACAAGTTCGGACTGAACCCTTCCAAGTCCATGTCTTCTGCGGTGAACCCTACAAGACATGTGTCAGGAATCTTGCGAACAAATCTCGCTTCCGAATGGACCACTGATCGTGATCATCTCAAACCCGTTTTTAAAATTGCAAAAATTGCGAAGCGCTAGCTCTCTATGCTTAACTAACATATGAGCAACTAGAATGTCTCTCCGATTTTTTTTGTTACTCCTCATACTCGACAGATGAATATAATCAGCCAGATACCCAATGTAATTTATCATTGGTCCGAACACTACTGCGATGTACTTGTCTTTTAATGCGGCACGCCCCATCATTTCACGGAATTGATTCATGACCATTTATGAATTGGAGGTATGGGGGATTAGATTGACCATCAGTAGGTAGATTAACGTATGGCTCCTCATCTCTAGGGTAGATACCAGAAGCACACGTGATGATATCGATTTCATATTTATGTACGAAAATATGGGTCTGTCTTTTAGTTTCTTGAATGGGGAAAGACTTATAATTATGTACTTTTTAAGCCCAGGAGCTTGGGTGCGGCTTAAGGTGTATTTATCAGATTTTATGGTTATTGGTGGAACCTTTTGACTATAACATCATTAATTCACACTTGGCATGGAATATCTTTCTCACAATGTGCAACCAAGTGCTAATCGATTCAAAAAATCTAGTGAAACTTGCAGAGGGCCTTCACTCGTCGCATTAATCGTGTTCCCCAAGACTCTATTACTCCGTAAACTCTTTGGTTATCATATCTAGCCTTAACCAAAACTTTGTCTCTTGGCATGTCGGGCCGTTATGTCTGCTATTTGTGAAACGTGGAACAAATACTACAGGGCTCGGGGGAGGCGGTCATCAATCAGATTCGAAGAACACCACATCTTGCATTGTCAGCAGTGTCGCTTTCAGTAAAACAATCATGATTACGAGTCTTCGCGTAGGGCGCATTTTAGGAGTTTTACTGACGAAGGACTCAGAGTGTGGGTGGTTTCTGCTACTACCGCAAAAATTGAGCAGCGTTTTAATGTTCCCGATTGAGCTGCTAAAAACAAGTCTTGAAATAGGTACCGAGCGTAGCCGTAGTGAAGCAAGTTTAAGTCTGATCAGTTACTAATTAAGTCTCTTGACCACCATCGATTTCCTATGCTGAAGAGTCGGCTGAGTCTCCAAGCGAAATCTAATACCGATGTTAGTTTTATTGCTCCGGCCAGATGGGTTAATTGCATACCACAACATGTACCGAAGTCCAAATTTCGCTTAACTCATTCAATCTGGTCTCACGCTTGAGTATTAGGGGTGGCAGTTTTTGAACTCTCACATGCCTTTCATTTATTAAGAATGCCTTTTTATGAGCCTCCGTGGAGGGCTATACCATATTATCGACGAATGCTAATACCTTGTTAATTCCGGTGCGTTCATGGCCGAGAGGTGTCTCTTATACGTGTAATTGTATATAGAGATCGAAGTTTTCATTTGTTCTCTATTACAACCGAATTTGTGTTTATTATTACATTTCTAAACCTTTTTGAAGTACTTTATGATCAATGTTTCATTTTGGAATCCCTCTCGGACGATGGTGGTACCTTCTGACCTAAAAATCTGATCTAGTTTACCCCACGTTGTAAACTGATGTGTATGTGTATGTATGTATGTTTCATTCAGTTACTTGTCTCACGCACTGTAGTGGTTGCATTGTGTCAAGAATGAATATATGTTTATGCGACTGGATTACGCCACCTGGTATGGGATAGGGCCGATCCCTTTCTTATGAGAGATGAATTTTGATCTATATGACTACTGCTTGACCACGGGGGTTCCCATTCTCTCTATTCAAATAGACTATGTAAAATTAGAAGCCACTTGATTATTACTAGTTTCCTCCTTGTGAAGTTAATTAAGAGCAGTAACTTATGTCATTTCATGCGAGATGACCTGGCACTACATTCACCTTGTTTTTGATATGAACATATGTTTATCGGAGGACTTGTAGCGCCCTCTCCAACCATATATTTGAATCTGCTTTGTAGGTCAATCGATCGATTGTTTCATCTCAAATCGAAGGTAGTGGTCCTCACAAGATTACCCTGATCATACTCGTACAACGATGCATGCTGGCTCAAATTCAAAGCATGTGGTTTGCTCGCCGTTCGGGTGTCAAATACATGTCCTGATTCTCGCTTCGTGTTCGGCAGTACTCAATTTAGTTTACGCACGCGCACACTTGGCGAAGTTTCCCGCAACAATTGCATCTTGGAATTCTAGCTCAATCTTGTAAAATCTACATCAAAATTAAATCAAGAAACACGTACTAACGAATCAATGTTTATCTTACCCCGCAAGTATCATTTTGAGATTCGATAGACGTATAGCTATGTTTGGAAGATGAGATGTTGCTAGTCAGTGTAGCGGGCAAGATGTACACGGAAACGAAACTCCGCCTTCCGTATCAATCTACGGGCCAGCGGATGGCCATGGGTCGTCGCTAATCAGTAGTCCTTTCAGGTTTGTTTCTGTTAATTGGTACGTCGACACCGCCCGCCAGATCCAGACGCCGGGAGGCAACGGGAGGCATTGTCCTCTAGCCTCTTCTGATTAGACATATAGAAAAGTCGTTGAAGCGACTAATGATAGGAACAAGTTGACACTACCTATCAAACGGCTAGAATAGAGGGGAAGACCTAAGGCTTGGGAAAGTCGGAGGACTTCATTACTAAGTGTTCTTACCTGCCGTATGCAGGTTATTTGTGTATAGATATATACCTTTTTGACCGTTTAGCCGCGATCAACTGCTCATACGATTTGTTCTTTAGAAACAAATAAAGAGTAGCTATGAAGGTATAGTTTCCTTCGAATACTATGAATCTACCAAGAAAGAAAAGAACTTGCCCTTAATATCTTTTTCAATTAAGAAAGAAATGTCGCTTGCTGTTGGCATATATGGTTCATTTGAGTTCTGAACGTAATTGAAATGTCCTCGCGACACGAACTCTTTGCACAAGCAACATGCCAAATTGGAAAGGCTGGCCAGGTACGCAGAATAATCTTACGCACGGCTACTGATACGGTGGCAAACACTGCGCTCGGCCAATCAAAAAGTGGAACAACAACGAAGTTTTTCTTCCTTTCTCATGATTCTTGATAAATGTCCTGGAACTTATTCGTGTTCTTGCGTTGTTGATACTCTAGATAGGCTAGTATTGAAGAGGGTAAGCTGATTTGTTCCCTCCCACATGCCGAACAATTCGTAGAAAATTCTCAATGCGTCATGAGGCGACCGTGTCTGAGAAAGGATCCTCCGAGGGGGTAAAAATGAAGGATACCAAGCCAAAATACCAAAAGGGCTGCAGAGCCAAATGTTGGTGACGAGAAGACTAGCAAGTACTTCGCTTATATGGAAGTGGTTGGAAACACTCCAACCTTGAGAACGACTCCTTCGCCGCAATAGTCATTGCATATAACTTGATTCTTGCGCCTAGTCTGTAAACCTGGTCTAGAATACGATGAGAAAAGTCACCACGGTAAGATGCAACAATCGATTTGAGGACAGGAGTCAGTCATCTTTTTATCGCACTTCCTAGTCTGACTTTCCTAATCGTACTTCCCTTATCGTATTCTATGTTTACCATAACAGAATACGCCACAGGCCTATTGCCTAGTTACATTCTGTTGGCTGTGAAGATGAGTGGTTCACCACCGAAGTCAGCGCGAATTTAGCAACATCACTTATTTGCATATCTCAATATCGCTAGAGGCCGAACGTAACGCAATCCTCGCTTCGCTTTGATAGAATCACTCCTCGTACCTCCTTAATGCGGGTTAAAAGTGTCAAAAATCAAAAATTCCCGCGAACGATGTCACCACTTTTGCCACACGGTATGATGATGCCTGTGTGAGCGTCATAGGCGGAGCAGTCTTGCTTGGGAGACGCGACTAAGGTTTTGATCTCAAAGCCATGTACTAATTAAGCCGCATTGTTATGCACTTCAGAATCAGCATGCAAGTTCGAGATTTCACTATGCAGTCCTGGAGCATGAGGTGGAACAAGGAACAGAAACATCGGATGATATGATACATTTAGGCACTGTCGAGAGAGTGCGCTAGCTCCCTCAAGGCGATATACCTTGGTGCACTCGCTGAGGAGCAGATTGTCTGTGCGTTCTCAATGAACAACGGACTGAAAATGTCTCAGTAATGTGCATGGTGTACGGGTGTTGTAACTGGGCGTAGGTCCGTGAGTTCCGCCACCCATGGTGATGACACAGAAACATGTCCGTCGATGAGTTTGAACCGAAAAAGAAATCGAATCATGATCCTAAACGAGATTTTGTCGGCCTATCGGACCAATTAATTAGGAAGTTTACGAGATTGACTGATGTAATCGAAAAGATTCTTACCCTATTGGAGCTATTCAAGTATCAAGCAAAGAAACTCGAGCTTTTGGGTTCCTGTGATCATGAGCTAGCCTCTCTCTGTTTCAAAATGGCCCTGAGCTTATTTTCTTCATCGCAGAAGCTTCCCGCTATGAAGTATGGTGCGCTACTCAAGGAAGTATCGAACACCCTTCAGCGACTTTATCCTACCGAGGCAAAAGTCGAGGAGTCATTAGTTGCAAACTGCTCTGCAAGTAGCGATGTGCAGAGTAGGTTTACGAGGCTCAAGGGATCTAGCCCGGGAAAGCGAAAGTTCGATATCTCACAACAATCTTGTGATTTTGTGTCACCATCTGATTTGAATCATTATCTCAGATCATCTCCCCAGCTGGTACTCCTTGTTGATTTTCGAAGCAGAAAAGAGTATATGTACAGTCATATCAATTTCGCCAATGTTGTCAACATAGAGCCAAAGGTAGTTGCCGACTTGTTTTCAAAAACTCATGCGCCAACGGATCAGGATCTCGAATGCCTTCTTAAGAAGGTGATGAGCCCTAACGAGCTTGTCTTATTTCGGAAGAGGCATGAGTTCGACTGGGTGGTTTTGTACAATCTAAAGTATGGTGTGTTTTGCGATGATAAGTACGAGTCATTGGCAGCTTTCATTCAAGGCGATTTTAACTCATTCCTACTCGATAGTCCTTTCTCACAAGTTATTGATTTGTTGATGTACAGAAATGCGCTTTTGAGCACCAGACTAAAAAACTATCCATTATTTCTCAATGGCGGATTGCAAAGATGGTTTGGATTGTATGGAGAAGCTTCTCTAACCAGAGGGCAGGCTTTATTGCTGGAGCCAGATAGACGAAAAACTGAGGCGAACGAGCCACTTGAAAACGTCAAATCAAGTTACTTGAGATCTTTTCAGGATTACATGGAAAATGGGTCTGGGAAAGCGAATATGCAATCAAAAGGGACTCAACGTTTGGGTCGAAGGGAAAATCAGTTCGTGGTAAGCACACAGGGAGGCTATAACTCGAACCGAAGTGCCGGTCAAAATATGATGGTCTCAAACCCCTCAGAGCTAGACATAGGCCAGGAGGTTCTGAGAAATCTGAGAGCCTCTTTTAGTTTCTCCACTGGTCTTGCGAATCTTGGCAACTCATGCTACATGAATTGCATTCTTCAGTGTCTAGCAGCAACTCCGCAGCTCTCGAGTTTTTTGCTTCCAACTCTTTCCCATGTCGAGGGCAGTGATGGAGATTCTTATAAAGGACACATCAATATGGAAAATCCTCTTGGTCTGCAAGGAATCATCACAGTGTCATTTGTGGAGCTCTTGATTGATATGTCGCGCAATAAGGGCAAGTCGATTGCACCTACGAAATTTAAGAAAGTTGCTGGCTCTTTGTCTCCGGGTCGGCAATTCGCAACCACGGAACAACAAGATTGTATTGAGTTTCTTAACTTCATGTTGGATTCGATTCACGAGGATCTCAACCAGCGGCTGGCACGAAGCTTAGAGGAGCGCATGGCAATCATGGAACTTTCTGCGGGGCAAGAATTTGTTCGAGAGAATTTGCCGATACGCCTTGCTTCAGCAATAGAGTGGGAGAGGTACCTAAAATTGAACTTCTCGATCATTGTTGATTACTTTCAGGGACAATACGTATCACAATTGAGGTGCCTTGAATGTCAGATGACTTCTAGTACATTCAATTCGTTCACCATTCTTTCATTGCCTATTCCACGGATTTTGGGGCCGACGAAGAGTCGTGCGCTTCTGTTATTCGACTGTTTGGACTCCTTCGTCGAAACTGAGCTTTTGGATGATGACAACAAGTGGCATTGCCCACGCTGTTTAAAGTTTTGTAAGCTGACAAAGAAGCTTGTCATCTCGCGCTTACCCAAAATACTCATTATTCATTTCAAAAGATTTGAGATACAAAACGGGCGATTCAGAAAGCTAGACAATTTCATACGCTACCCTGTTAATGATGTCCTAGATTTGACGAGGTACTGGCCACCAGTTGGCACTTACATGAATCAGTCAAAGGAGATGTTGAGCGAGACTAAGGAGCGTGAGCTATTGTCCAATTTACCGGAAAGGTACCAGATACCTCCGTTCCGATACGAATTGTATGGGGTTGTCAATCATTATGGGAATCTAACAACTGGGCATTACACTTCCTTCGTCAAGAACTCGGACCCGCGCAATGACTGGAGCTATTATGATGATGCGAAAGTGCTGCAGAACTGCCCTGAGAACCGCGTGCTCAACCAAAATGCATATTGTCTTTTTTACAAGCGATGTTGACTTCGCGGCTCAAGCTCAGTGATATGAGCTCTTGCTCTCTGTCACTTTTATTGTCGGATGACTTCCTATCACACCCTTACTTATTCCCACCCAGAGCCACTTCACCTTGTCTTCCGGCTGATACATTACTTCCCCCCTGAAGCCGTCGACAAAACTCCTGTCGTTGACTGTCATGTTTGACGTGAAGTTTATAAATTCATTGAAGATTGCTATCGAAGACCAGAACTGTATTTTTCTGAGACAGGCCACAACAAGGCTAGTGACTTGGCCCCCGTTTAGGCAATGAAAGTATACGGGGGCGAAAGTATCATGTATTATGAAACTCAATGCCTCAAGAATAGTTGTGTATCCCATTGGAACACCCCTTTTTTTCCCCTTGCCTGAATGTGCACATTCTATGTGAACTAATTGAATATTATGTTCACTGGCGAATTTATAAAGGGATGGATCAGTGAGTTCATCGATGGATTCAGGTGTGAGGGATATTATGGTCTTCAATTTCAAGCTCTCAAGAAATGAAAAGTTTATTTGTCTAGGGTATCCTCCACGGAATAGGTTATCTTGTATGTGGCTGAAACGCAAGGGAGGTACGAGTGGATTGATCTCATTCATGCTGTGAAACGATAATAGAGAAGCACAATTCATCGTCGATGTCTTCACAGGTTGTGCGCGCTCACACATGCTGCGGCTATCTGCAGCCAGTGTTGTTTACCATGGTGCTAATGACTATATCACGGAATATTTTGACTGCACAAAATATTAGCTACGTAAAATTTGCTCTAGTATCCAAATCTTGAGGTCTCGTGCTCCAGGGTTATCAAGATTGCAGCATTACTAATTCAACGAACTTTTCCCGGGCGTTTTGTGTTTTCTCTCTATACCGGGCGCTAAAATCACTGTTCTTGGGCATGAGGATTTTTGCAAGCTAATTGCCAAATCACATATGGTTGTGCGGCGTTCAACGTAGCCAAGGCTCCTCTCACAAAACAAACACAAGCTGAGAATTTGAATCAAGCATGCCTACGTTATCAAAACTCGCAAATTTTGTCGATCTCCTAATTCATCCCCTCCTTTCCATCATCGCAACTGTACGACTCGAATAGTTGTGAAGATCGTCAATCATTCCAGGGATTTCCAGTTCCAGCAAATGAACTGTCTCAAGCGACACCTGATTGGCCATCAACATCTGTGTGAAAGTGTATCGAGTTGCTACTCGGATCAGATTTGAAAAGGGCCAAAGCCATGTTCAATCCATGTAATTCACTTTGTCTTTTGTCCGTGACTATGCACTTAATCAGGGAGACTGGCAACTTCATCAATGCAGACATGCAGATGAAAACACAGTCTCATCTCAAAATAAAGAAAACGTGTTGTTTGTTGGGTACACTACTGGCCAAGTTACATCCAGCGACATGTCACATTTCATTGAGTTATAATGTAAAACCTGTTTATAATGATCACATCTAGTTAGCAAGATAGCAAGATTACCCAGGTAATCCTCTCAAAATGCGCATTTTTGGTATAAGCAATTGTTTCTCACGCTGTTTATGAGATAATATAGCCAGGTTATCTCTTTGACCAAAATCCTTATGAACACATCTCTCTGTATCCTTGTCTCATTTTGTTCCGCGATGGTCCCCTCCGCACTAGAAATGACTTTATCATGCTGCAAGAGTTTATGTATGTAACTCTCACTTCACGTTTTCCTGATGAGTGGTTTTGCGTTGTTGTGTTCGTGTCGCCTTACATTGCATGACGATTGGTAAGGGAATCAAAGATAGCTCAGGCGACCTAAGGATTTTCTAACGGCTCGATTTTGCTCTCGCGAATAGTTCGCGAGTATTGTACTCGATACGTTTGGCACGTGTCCGGCAGACCCGGGGCAAGCAATTCTCGGGCCTCTAGCATTACAAAGTATTGTGATTTCCCAATCTAATAAAGATTTTAGAGACGTAGCTTCCACCGGTCAGCAACTTGCTCCGCCGTATTGAGAAAGAAAAATTTTTGTAAAGTATTTTCGGGTATATTTTAGATCCGCTCCATGAATTTGGACAATTTTTAAACATTGTATTTTAGCCGCACTTTTCTACAATAATGGTGCGATTTGAATATATTACGTTTATCGTGCCCAATTTACGAACTACAGGCAATGAGCAGCCACAGTACTTTCATGAAGAAGAAACGTACTTGAGACATTGAAGAACAAAACACGGATAACATACTTGAAACGTCAAACAATGCATAAAAATTGTTGAATGAACTCGAAAGCCGGGAAGATTACTTAAAGTTGCTAGACCACCCTTGAACACTCTGAACTTTCGTGACCTTTATGTACACCACAAAACGAAGAAAAATGCAAGTTTGCTTTGCTTCCAAGATATGCCATAATCCTTTAGCGCCTTCTCTCTAATAAAGGTGAAGAATGGCCTTTCAAAAAGAAATGGGGCGAATCAATTCACACTACCTACCTAGACAGTGGCTAATACAATGAAGAGGCGCTCGAGAACTCAAAGAGTCGTCATCGCTTAAAGTTTCTGTCGGATCAGACATATACGGATGATTCTGATCATGTATATACCCTTAGGTATTGAAATGCGTTTTCTCGCAAAGCCCTTTTGTAAATCACTCTTTTCTTGTTGGTGTGAAGCGAATTCTTTTAATGCTTCAATACTACAACTGTCATTCCCGGCAAAAAAAGAAGATAAATATAATTCTTTATACGTATGATCTTATCATGAGTTGCATCAGAACAATTTAGGAAGCTTGCAATCGGCGACGTTTGTGGCAAGAACATCCTCAATTGACATTCTTGGCCGGATACCAGGGGACCTAGAGCCACCAGCTATGCCACTACTATTCTTCAAATACAAAACATCCCCAACCTCACTGAACTTAGTGAGGACATAGTCCAAATCCTCTTTCGTCAACGCGGAGCTGACACACAATCTGACTCTGGCCGTCGTGATCGGCGTAGCGGGATATCCTACGATGACTACCGCGATCTTCATGGAATAAAGCATCCTCGAAATTGCTGGCATCTTTGCCGGCAAATACAAAAGAAGGGGAATAACGGGGGAGTCATCAGCGCCGTAAACGATAAAGCCCAATTTCTTGAGCCCAAGACGCAAGTACCGTGAATTGAATGCAATTCTCTTCAATCTCTCCTCGCCTTCGCCTGGATTGATTGTGCCGTCGATGATCTTGAGGGAAGATATGATTTGCTCCAAGACAGGAGGAGGAACACCCTCACCGAAGCTGTTGTTCAAATAGCTGAGTCTAAGCTTGTCGAGTATCCATTTATCGCCCGCGATGTAGCCACCAGTTGCGCCAAACGATTTGGTCAAGGTTCCCATCAAAATGTCAATGTCCTTGGGGTCTACCAGGAAATAATCACAAATGCCGCGCCCTTGGGGACCTAGAGCACCAATTGAGTGCGCTTCGTCCACAAAGAGATAACACTTGTATTTGTCTTTCAATTCTACCACAGCGGGGAGGTTAACCATATTACCTTCCATGGAGTACAAACCCTCGACCGCTATTATGATCTTCTTCCATGGTCTATGTGTTTTGGGCTGTCCCTGAGCAATTTGATTTCTGATGAGCTTTTCCAAATCCTTCATGTCGTTATGCTTGAAAACTTTGACAATCGCGCCAGAGAGTCTGATGCCAAAACGAGTTGACGCATGATTTAAAGAGTCACTAATGACTAAAGATTGAGAATCGACAAGAGAGGCGAAAAGACTCGCGTTGGTGCCATAACCCTGACTCACGATGATAGCATCCTCTTTTCCCACAAACCTTGCAATCACGCTTTCGCACTTCACATGCAAGTTGGTGGTTCCAATTGCATTTCTTGGGGAGCATGACGAGGTGCCCAACTGCTCCACACGCAGCAAGACATTGTCAGTACAAATTCCATGAGATTGGGCGAATCCTAAGTAGTTGTATGATGATAAATTAAGGCATTCCACAGACTCGCCTGTGTACGTGTAATCCTTGCCTTTGCGAATTCTCTCGAAGCACTTTATAAATCTTCCTGGCGCACCATGAACGGGTCTTGCAAAGCAGTCGTCAATTCTTGTTTTCAAGCGACGAACGTAAAAGTTCTCAAATCCGTCATACCAAGGTGCATATCCATCCTTCTCGACAAGATCTGCATAGTCTTCGGGTTTGAAAATTTTGCCAAAGAAGTCACGAATGTGCCCGATGATGATCAAGATCAAATAGCTTAATAGGGTGGCCAAATGAATTAGATATGGCGGCTCATCATCAATAGGGGTAGGTAGAGGTTCACCTACTGGATGTTTTGAGACGTGCAAATATTCCTTTGAGGTAAGTCTTCCATATTCAAGGTCTGCTTTCACACTCTCTGGTCGCGGGTCGGCGGGCGCGTCGGGTATTAAAGTCGACATGATAATGTGACTGAGCAATCTTATCACGCAAACCACTTCAAGTTGTTGGTGAGAAACTTACGCGCTGTCGGGTCGAACGAAATAAAAAAAAATAAAAAATAAAAATATGCGGCATGGTCGCGCCGAAAAGTTGAGGCACACACGCGCTTTCCTCAGCTTTGAGACCGAGACTCAATAATATTTCGGCTCTTAGTCTAAACGATTCTATCTGTAGAGAAAAATTCATACGATTGTTTTGTTCCGCCTTCGAGCTTCAAAACGAAGTCATGAGCTGGAACTTCCCAATCAAGATGACCGATTGCTAACATCGTGGTAGTCACCATATGTTTAGCAATGAAACTGTGACACTTGACCACTAAGTTTTCGTCCATCCCAGAAAAAGCCTCATCCAAGACTAGAATTTCGGGATTTTTCAAAATAGCCCTGATGAATAACAAAAGCTTTTGTGAGGAAATAGAAAGGTCACCGAAGCTTATACCATCACAATGAGATATCTCTAGCTCGAACTGTTGCAAAATGTATTGCGAGAAGGGAGGTAAATGTGCATCCTTGAATTGAATACTAAAGTTAGAGTTCCCGACGTCACGAATGAGTCCATTGAGGACGACATTTCGAGGTACCATTCGAAAAGGCACGTTTGCATGTAGCTCTGGTGAGGAGATCCCAATTTTGTTGTTGATGTCAAAATAATTAGCACCGCTCCCAGGTCTGCGAACCACCCCGTCAATACTTAAAACAGACTTCCAAGATTGCGGATGATCTGCGGTGATGAGTGATATAAGGGTAGTCTTTCCTGATCCATTCTCGCCCATTATTCTCCATTTCGAACCTCTTTCTATCTTCCAACTGAAATTTTTCAAAATGGCTTCTCCTTTGTAGATTACAGACGCCTTGTCAAATTGGATCAAAGCTGCCGTCAGATTCAAATTGTTTGATATATCGAGCGGACTTAAAGAAAAACTGGGCATCCTGGAAGCGAAAGCAACGCCTGACTCCCTTTCATCCGAGATTTTTTTTTCGTCGACAGGCGCGATCCCGCTCTGGTCTACAAATGCAACATTTGTTACCCAGCTAGGCAATTCGCTAGAATTGCGCAACCCTGCAACGATACTGATGTTTAACTTGAGGGCAATTTTTTGAAGGGCGTCGGAAACCAAACATGTTGCTTTCAGGTCTAGCCCGAGGAATGGATCATTGATTACCAAGATTCGAGGCCTATCGTACATTGCTTTCGCTATTCGCGCTCTTCTCATTTGTCCATTACTTAGAGTGTTGATCCATTTGTGCTGCAAGTGAGTCAAATTCAACGTTGCTAATAGCATATCAGAGATATCGTCTTGTGGTGTCGAAGCTTTGTTGTGGTTGTAATTGTTCCGTCCAGTTATAAAATTCCGTACCGAGTTTACATCATCTGCCATTTCCAATTGACCTTTGAACGAATATGCCTCATATCTCGCGGCCATGTGACACCTATCGAGCCCCGACGTGTCTCTGAAGTCGATAAATTGAATGTTTCGGTGCTTGCTATCCTCCGAGGTGAAAGTGTAGGAGCGGGATAAAGGTGGTTCTGAACAGAATTCAGAGGCGACCACTTTGAGAAAATCCGCTCTCCTGGAGCCGAGAATACCCCAGAAAGCTGGCTTGTTTTTTTGAACAAGAATATCAAACTTTCTGATGGGAGAGGAAAACAAATAACTCTTTGGTTTTCCCCTTGCTCCCGGCTTGTAAAACAAAGCATCCCGAATTTTAAGTAAACATTCTCTTGCTCTTTGAGGCATTGTGGTTCATACGTCTTCACAAGTACCCTCTCAAATTCTCAAAATGTGTGTATTTGTCCGATTTGTCGCGCCTTTTCAAGAGACAGGTGATTCATTGAATATAATTGGAAGAACACACCAGCCATACGCCCAACGCTGTCTCACGAGAGAAAACAGAGAGTAGTCGATGGAATCTAAGTGAAAAGTATCAAGCAAGATGAAAAAAAAAAACTGTTTTCAATCGCGTCCCAAGAAGCTGCAATGCTCTGGCAAGTGAGATCTGACTCCGAAGTATATACAGTACTCACGTGACATCGAGGTGTTATCCGGGAGTTTAGTCACACTGTTTTCGTGTTTCACAAACCGTCATGGAATTCACAGACCCCGTAATACCACACGATGATTTGACAAAGCAGGAGGAAGTCGATAAAGACAATAAAGGGAAGTCATCGATACTCGCTGTGAGTCGTATAGAGAATGAAATTGACGAGGTCTACACACTGATTGAGGCCAAATTCACCAAGTTTTGGAGGAGCACTTCTCGCAATGTTCTTGCTACTCAAAGTGGCTCAAGCCAGCCAGCGCAGGCCGGCCCAGAGCTTTCACCACAAATGCAAAAAATCGATTCGCCATTGAATGATGAATCTGAAGCGGAAAGAGTCAACTGTAACACTTCGGAAGATGCTTTCAACGCGCCACCACTTGATCTTGCATCTCTATCCATTCAGGCAAACAGAGCTTTAGATGATTTAGACTCGAGACTCGAGTATGTAGAAAGAAGTGCCGGAAAGTTGGTCAACTCTATCACAACTTATTTTTCAGGTGGCCCCACCCCCGATTCTGCCGCAGGACTGAGCAGTACAACTCGGGATATACCTTCCATCTCCACGATCCCCGGCGAAGCCTATGGCTCAACACGCTACGATATGGAGCTCTTCAAGTTGCACACTACGCCAGGAATGTACTTGAGTGCTGACGCTGACCAGGTGTTGGAATTGTCAAATTTTGTTGTTGATGATAAGACTCAAGAAATAGAAATACTCTTGAAAAGGTATAGCGAGACATTGGAGATAGTCATGAATGCACTTGTTCCCACCAAATTGCCTTACGACTTGTTTTGGTACAGATACTTCAAGCAAGTGTCCAAGTTGAGAAGTGGCGAGAAAGCAAGAAAAGAGCTTCTTCAACCAAGCGAAGATGAAATTGATTCAACTGGTGGGCGAGCTTTTCGCTTATCCGCAACAACGAGCAGGGGCGAGTCTCAAGGGTCCCCAGCAGCCTCTTCCGCGTCGGGTGAAGACACAGAAGGTCGTACTTCTGCAAATAAGAGCGAAAAGGAAGAAGGACAGGAAGTAGAGGAAGGAGAGGAAGAAGACGATTTTTCGTGGGATGATGGTGATGACGACGAGGACGGTGAGAGTGATACATAGAAATAAGGTTATCAGTCATTTTGATGATGCAAACGTTTTTGTAGAATGTAATGTTCAAGCAGACCTGCATATGTATTTCCCCCTTAGTCGGTTTCGCGGCTCTAATCGAGTCTTTCCGGAAATACCGCCCAATCTCGAACCTTCATCTACATCACAATGCTCAAGAATACACATCACGAGAATTCAAAAGACGAAGTTTCTTCATATCGTAATAATACAACGGAGCATTCGGCGCCAAGGCGACGAGTGTGGGTTAAGCGTCTTAATGGGTATCCCACTTCCATCATGATGGGGAAGCGCGACCTTGTCGACGACCTCAAAACGGCAGTCTCCCAGAAATACCCAAACACCATTGCCAAGTTTCATGATGCATCGGAGTTGAGAATTTACATGGGTATGCGGAGAAATGAACAGGTAAAGCACCCCAAACTGTTTAGGAACAAAAGCACAACAAGCCGGATAAAGAGCGACTTCGGTGATGAGACATTGAACAAGAATGCACTGCTGGAAGATCCATCACATGATGATATGCCAACATTCCTAGAACTGGACAAAAATGTCTGGGAAATTCTAGATGAGTACTTTGGAGCTGACATGAGAATGAGTGAAGCGCTCATCATAGATGTGACTAAGGACACACCAAACGGCGACACACCTCATCAAAATGATTTGAGATATCACGAAGTTCCTCAAATGACGGAATTTGAGCAACTATATTCCCCGTCTCCGAGTCAATCAATCATACACAAGCCATTTTCACTGACCTCAAGTCTACAAACGCCTAAGCCTCGAAACCCTCAGCAAGTGTCAAAAGTTTTGGAAAAGCATTATCCAGATTCACCGAGGCACCAGGCAGAAGTTTCACCCATCATAAACACACACACACACAGACGATCGCAATCTAGCCCCTCCCAGTCACCAGTTTCACTTACATCCCAGACCAAAAGCAGTAATTCACAGGCAGTTCTCCTCCTCCCGAAAAACTTTTCTCTCGGAGAGCAACAGTCTTCCAAAAGACTCTCACTAGATGAAAATTTCATTCGTAATTCCACGATCAAGCAGAGAAATAACGTGTCCAATATTGGCGAAAGGCTTTCGCAGACACAACTTGACCCCCTGACCAAGGATGGATCTGCTCTTAATGAGGATGATGCGTCAGAAATCAAATTTGCTCTGTCCGCCAAGTTGACACCGAAATGTCCCGATCAAACAACGACCTCTTTAGAACCCGACCGAAAAGGGAGCATTTCAAGTCTCAAGCTTGCATCAAAAACGTATGATAGTAAAAGGGACAAGATGGAAAAGACATTGAACACCTCAACATTTGAGCAGGTTCTACCCTCTATCTCAGTGCTTGTTGTCGAAGACAACTCAATCAATCAGGCCATTCTCGGGGCCTTCTTGCGGAAGCATAAAATTCACTACCAGATTGCAAAGAATGGCCAAGAAGCAGTGGATAAATGGAGGACAGGTGGCTTTCATTTGGTTCTCATGGACATTCAGTTACCCGTCAAGTCTGGAATCGAGGCTACTAAAGAGATAAGGTATCTCGAAAAAGTGAATCGGATAGGCGTTTTTGCTCAACACGAGTTGCACCACAGCCAATCTTCTGAATACCCTAGACTAAAGGATGAGGAAAAGCTAGATCTCAACGTTTTTAGGTCTCCGGTGATCATAGTGGCGCTCACAGCTTCGTCAAATTCGTCTGTTGACAAAAAAAATGCTTTGACCGCGGGCTGCAATGATTTTTTGACCAAGCCAGTAAATCTCGTGTGGCTCCAGAATAAGATTACCGAATGGGGATGTATGCAAGCTTTGATTGATTTCGATGGTTGGAGATGCAAAGGGCGTACAAGCACACCTCCATCTGTCAAAGTGGCGCCGCCGTCTCTGTGATTCATAGCGAAACGAGGTATCACAATCGGGTTCCGGTTGCGTATTTAATGTGTTCGATGACAACTAACTGGAGAGCCATATCGCTACGGGCGCTTGTCACGACGACCAGCGAGTCCGCAAGGGTGGCTGGCCAGACTCTCGTGAGATACTAGATGGAGCCGGTCAAGGCTTGTCAGATTAGGATCGGTTTCTTAAAGCAGCTAGTGGTTCACACGTGAAGCTGCGCGGCGAACCTAGGCGATGTTTGTCGCAACTAGGCGCGAACTGCAACGGAAGGTGAGTCAAAGGCTCCTAAATGTCAATTATGTAGAGATTCTAGACTCAGGCGTCCTCTGAGCAATCTTTCGGAATTTGTGGAAGACTCGTAAATGAGCCGTAGATCGAATGGCACTAGGCTGCACACATTCGAAAGAGGTATTGCATAGAGGACGCGGAGCACACGGTCTGAAGAAAAAATGCTACATGACTTGAGAAAATAAAAGAAAACTGCGTTGAGCATTTATACTTACAGTATCATCAGTTCAATAGCATGGATCAAGGGCATGGCAAATCGGGCGCAAGCTCTGAAAAAAAAAATGTCTCAAGAGCATCTGAAGCTGCCACAGCAATGTTGCCCTTAGAGGTTATCGACAGAGCAATCGGGAGCCAGATAAGGGTATTGTTGTCCAATACCAAAGAGTTTGTGGGCACACTCATTGGATTCGACGACTTCGTCAATGTTGTAATGAGAGATGTTACTGAGATTGGAGGAGAAGAAGGAGATGGCAAGAAGATTCGAAAGATGTTATTGAATGGAACGCAAATAGCAATGCTATGCCCGCTATAAAGTCATGGCTATCACTCCCGGCGAGGATATTCTGGCCGCACGAGGTTACGGAAGGTGCGTTGGTCCTCAAGGATAAAAGGGACTAATTAAAAATTAGCAAGAATTCAAATGGATAAATATTGCGAGAATAGTCTGGAATTTGACTTCAAGAGATATAAGGCTCCTTTGAAAGCTACAAACTTTCAAAGTACTCCACAACAATATAGTTGGCTTTGCCCCCTTGCAGACTTTTCAGTCACTCAAAATTTGAAGATTTCAATTACGTATACTTTTGTGCCGCCGCTGTTTTTCTTCAGTTGAAACGCTTCGCGAAGGAGCCAGCTTGTAGTCAGTTTTTCAGCATATCGATAGTCAAGCCAGCGCACCAAAACCGATTTCGTCGCATCTATGTCGATACACATTATAAGGATGATTTACAAAGTAAACCGACATGTGCTTATATATTGATTGAAATGCAGTTCTCTTCCATCGCCTAATTCTACGGTAGAAAACAAGTACAGAATCCACCATTAGTGAATCCCTCCGAATCTAGTGGCAAGAGCATAGTTGGACGACCTGCACATGAATTCTACTCACTCATTTTTATGGCAAGGGCCTTCGCCTGTGGTGTGCTGGAACCAGCATAGAGCTGCCGACATCAATGCAAATAGTAATTTCATTTGAAAATGATGCTGAAAGCATCACAATAGATGTATCACGAGACTTCTTATTGGATGATCTTATGGCATTCATAGAAGCTGAGACGTCAATACCTGCTGAGAGGCAATTATTGATCTACAATGGTATCGGCCTCAAGAACGGCAAGAAAACACTTTATGAAACATGCGGTAAGGATCGATGTTTAATTCAACTAAAAGAGACGCATGTCGTCACAAATCCAAGCGCTTCAAAAGGGCAAGGTTATACGCAATCTGTGAACCCCGACCTGAAGCTCGTGAACGCCAGGTTTTCTTCGACTTCTGCGAATTCCAAATGGAGACCGAATGGCAGAAACATGCAATCTGCAGCCACAATCCCGGCAAAATCCTCAAATCAAACAGTTGATCCAAACTCGCATGCGAGAGTGCTACGTCAAATGCAGATCGAAGAGAACTTGCAGTTGGCATTTGATATCTCACCAGAATCGTTCGTGCCCGTTAACTTGCTCTACATGAAACTCAGAATCAATAGTCATGACGCATTTGCTTTAGTTGATACAGGTGCTCAACAGACAGTACTCCATCCAAAGTTGGCAGAAAAGTTTGGTATTCTGAGTTTGATAGATGAGAGGTTCGCGTCAACGACGATCGGAGTTGGAACTCAGCGCTCGGAAGGGCGCATACACAGCGTACCCGTGAGTTTGGGCGATTTGAACGTCGAATTACCTTGCTCTTTCACGATTTTGGATATCCACGTGGGGATATTGTTCGGGTTGGACATGCTCAGAAGACACAAATGCAGAGTTGATTTAGCAGAGGACGCTTTAGTAATTGGAGACCAGCGAGTCAAATTTTTATCTGATTACGAAATCGAAAAGCATGTTTTGGCTTCACAGTTGGAGTACAAAAAGCCGCAAGCGCCACAGCCAACACACTTCTCGGAAACAAGAAGTGAGAATTCTGACTTTGATGTGGGATCAATCGAGGTGGAATCGAGCTTCGCGGAAGCTTCGATCTCAAAGATAATGTCCTTGGGTTTCACCAAGGAAGAGGCGATCGAAGCACTTAAAAAGGCCAAAGGAAATGTTGAGCTTGCAGCGTCTTCGTTATTCTAAAAGGGCGCTTGTTGTCCAAGGTACAATATCTTTGGTGATTAATATCGCTCAAAGATGATGATACTATGGGCCATTTGCCCAATTCAAGTCTGTATTCACCATATTATGGATAAGCGTATTAGAGTCAAGGTCGGCGCCGGGTATGTCTGATCTTTGCTTGGTACAAGCCAGGTTTTTTCGAAACAGAACACGTAAACCATCGCAAGACGAACTTGCACGATAGGTGCATAATAACTCGTGTTTCCATGATCTTGCATTACATGACATAACGTCACGGATAGGGTTCCCGCGCACGCCATACGAAACGCGTTTCCAAATGTTCTTCTAGTTTTTAATCACGCGTCATGAATTTGCTTTTGCCTGTACCCCCTCCACTTTTGGACAATAAGAAGAAGAGAGTCTGAATTTTTCCTCAAGCTCACAAAAAAGGCAAACACTGCTCCTTGCGTGCAGCTGCGGTCAATTTTACAGATGCTGAAACGATTATGCGCCTCTGGCTACGCGACGTGTTGCATGGCTCTTCAGCACACTTGAGATGGATGAAATTACTTTGGCTTAAGGCGATATTTTTATCAAGATAAAACCTTTATAATATTCAGAGTTTAGTCGCCAAGGGTCGCTGATGTATGAGATATGGCGAATTTTATGCTCGCACTGCGCAAATTTGGTGAAAGTCCTTCCGGGGCACATAAGTGTGCAACAAAATTCGTGTAAAGACATGGAGCCATAAAAACTTGTCTTCTCCAAACGCAATGACTATGAAACGGCCATGCGCAAATACCTGATTGTATTCTGTTCGTGATTTGGCGTGGTAAACAATACTAGAGTCGAAGTGGGAGTCTCAATGATGGCACGTACATTGCCGGAGGAAAAGGTTCGAACACGGCACTTTCTGGGCCAAAAGTTGTTATTCCAGGTTCATACGTACGTTCAAAGCAAAAGAGTGCTACTGGTCAACACGGCGTTCTTCAAGGAGAGTGAATGCATCAATGCGTAGGGATGGGTTCTTCGCGCGTGAATCCAAAAGGAAGACCTCCTCAAAGTGTTACCAAAACAAAAATTCTCTTGCACTAATTGCATCTAGTGGTTAATTAAGCTCCAAGGCTACAAGCTTGGTTACTTTCAGCCAACAAAAAGTCATCGACACGCTCGAAATACAGATCGATCTACAGACAACTTCGCGAGCACAATCGGGAAGGATGTTGCCGTGCTCAGCGCCAAAAACCCCAGAAATTGTCGATTTGCTGAGCCAAATGAACGACGCTATCCACTAGCTTGTCAAGTCGTTGCATTTGGAACAAACGACGCCTCCGAACGCTTGCCGCCATTGGCTCGTTGCGCGCATCACTCAAAACCGCACAACTTGTTCTCGGATATTCTCGCTGAGAATAGAAGGAAAATAATCAAAAAGAATGTTATTGAAGAGCGTATAAGCGAAATAGCAGGTCATAAGCTCTACGAATAATAAAAAACAGATCTGGTCGAGTTACACGCTCAAAAGTCGAAAAAGTCGGAGATTCGCAACCGTTCCATCGAGTGTTCATCGCTACGTAAACGAAACACCAGAAGGCATGAAATTTGTGAAGGACTAGGATACACCAGAGTAAACTGCCGAAAATCTACCTTTTAGTTTAGATTTTCAAAATTATGGTTTTTTTACAATTTTGTTTGCAATCAAATATTTCGCAGCCGCGAGAGTGCGCGGGAACTACGCGTGCGCGGGAACCCTATCCGTGACGTTATATGAAAATACATCTTGAGATTCTCAGATTAAATTCAGCTCTTCATCAGTTGTTTTCTTCTTGAGAACCAAAGGCTTGCCAGTTATTCTAAAATAGAGATCTTTGATATCGTCAGTTGTTGTCTCAAAATGAGAGGACGGATCGTAGCTCTTCGAAATAAACACATTATCAGAAGATCCGTCCTGTTCTGGCTCGTACAATTCGGCAAGACCCATAAGCGTATCAATACGGGATCCCAATAGCTTGAAAGCGGGTTCCAATTCCACATGGGGAGTGTTTGTTTCAACGATAGTTGAGACAATCGCGAGAAAATAACCCTTTGGCACAACACAATGTTCCTCAGAGAGAACAGCAATGTAAATATCGTTTTGGCGACCAACCTGATTTTGAGGGATGATAATTTGGACAGAGTCCAAATTGTTTGTGTTGGGGACTGGGTGGTCGAGGATGCACATTGCCCTAATCACTTTATGGCCTGTCTTTTTGACACGATCAGGAAAGTATGTAGGATCAGCTATGACAATTGGAGCATGTGCAACCCCCTCCTTTGTCACTACGCCTTTGAAGTGCTTTTCTTCATCGTACAAAACCTCATCAATTGGGGTATCCAACATGTACGTTCCACCGTATATCGCAGATAAGCGAGCAAATCCCTGAGGCAATTCTCCCAATCCATACAATGGATAAATGTATGGTGACTTGCCATATTTAGCAACTGATTGAACATAAAGTATAATCCTTTCGATAGTGGGTCTGGCGGCCTCAACCAAGTAATCATCATTGGCCCACAAAGCCATAGCGTGTCCGATAAAGTCTTTCGTCCCCCTTTCCAAGCCAAAGTGGCTGTAAACTTCCTCCATTGTGTTTTGATCCAAGTTTAACCCCTGATGCGTAGAGCTTTCATCTTCATCGTATCCAGCGACAAATTCCAAGAAGCGCTTCATTCTTCTTTTTTCAAAGATGCCCATCAATGAGCTTCTCAAAGCCTCCATTTCATTTGAGGGCACTTTTGAGACTTTCCCCGACCGGTATACGTAGCTTCCTCCAATTTGCTTGAATTCAATATACTTTGTGACCTCTGTATGAACTAAAATATTGGTTAACTCACCATTGCTCATCAAAAACTTTGGGATTAAGTCCACACACCAGTCACGGTCACGCCCGCCAATCGAGCTAGGCTTTTGAGATGAAGGTTTGAATTTGCTGTATAGTTGCAGCAAGTTTAAAGACGCCGACTCTCCGCCGTAAAAGTCTTGTCTGTCGATATGAAGGACCTTTTTCCCTTCGACTGACAATATTCCGGAGAGCACGCACTCAGTGAGCCCTGTACCCAAGACTATGACATCATAATTTTCCTCCATGTTGGTTGCTTCGTTGAGTGTTTGAAATGGAGTTGGGGATTCCAAAAGATGGGGCAAAGGGTGAAAGTGTGGAAATTGGGTATTGCGCGGCTTGTATAGTCACATGACGTAAGTCATGTGAAACTGCGCTCACTTCGTCGTCGAGTTGCCCTCGTACTCGAATACCTACTGTCACAATGTCACGGATGGAGTTCTCGCGCACGCACGTGGCTGCGAGATTACGAACTGCTTGCCAGCATTCCACAATTTCAACTTTATATATTGTTTCGCTTACATCCTGCGCCTCTCAAATGCAGATGACGCAATTCTCAAAAAGATCGCTCTTGCAACGAATAGGATTGCAAGACTTGGCGTAACTATATACACGCCAAACGCTCAGATACAGTGATACACCACAGGAATGTCGAAATTTGAATGGAGATGCAAAAGAATTTGAGTTTAGATTTTTACAATCAAAACTCACTATTCGCCTGCTCACTATGTGATCTTTGTCTGGCGGCTTCTCTGCTGTTGCAACTTTGTGATTTCACTTCTCAAGCACTTGAGGTATAGCCTGCATTTGAAGTCCTTGCGATCTTTCTCGTGCTCTTCCAAATATTGGATAAGCCAGTCAATATTCCTCACCGCGTTTTTGTGCTCATGAGTATTTGCACCTGTTGTGTATTCCAGTTTCCAGAGCAGGATGGCCTGAACATTCCTCGCTAGATCTTTTGGGTAACTTTTTTCATTTTTATTCGTTTTCGATTATCAGCGCGTAATCAACTTTTCCATCGAATCGATATTTATATGTCAGAGACAACATCTTGCAGATAAAGACTTCGCTCTGCTGACTCCAAATCACTTCAGCTAGATCAGATGTCTGACAGTAAAAAGCTCCCGCCAATAAGACATAACGAAGATGCTTCCTACCACAAGCTTCAATCCCCCGAAAGAACCCATTCATGTGAATGGGACTAATTTCTCACTTGAGTGTTGCATACCTTGCATGACAACGATGGAGGATCTTGTGGTCCCTATCAGATTGCAGGTATGATTTTCAAATCAAGTTATGAAATCTGTCGACACCTCCTTCATAGCTGTCCTTGATAATTTGGCTTATCTTTTGCGGATCAGATGTGATCTTAGTAAAGTTTTCATAACCATCATCGGTAACGAGTAAATCGTCCTCAATACGCACTCCCCCAACATACCAGTACATATTGAGAACCGTCTCATTTATGAATTCCATTTTTTTAGCGTCGTTCAATACATCATGGAGTAGGAAAGGCGAAAAGTAAACTCCGGGCTCATTAGTAATTACCATGCCTTTTCTTAGTTCTCTTCTAAGTCTCAAATACCTCAACTTCTGATTGGTGTCGTCGTAATTAGGGCGACCCCCCACATCATGGGTGTCTAGCCCCAATAAGTGACCAAGGCCGTGCGGAAAAAAGCGTGTCGTGATATCAGACTCGAAGATCGCTTCCTCATTGACGTTTTTAAAGATCCCGAGTCTGATAAACTCCTTGATCAAAACCCTGTGTGCCATCAAATGAATATCATCCCACAATGCCCCTGGCTTGATCATCTCCATTGTCACTTGCTGCATTTTCAAAACAATACTGTATATTTGTAGATGCTCCTTTGTCCAATCCCCATTGATCGGGAAGCACCTAGTCACATCAGACGCGTAGCATTTCCATTCGGCACCTGCATCAATGAGAACAGACTTTTTATCTTGACCTATCTCATCATCGTTCTTGACGTAATGTAAAGTGGAGCAATTAGGCCCTGCGCAACATATTGGGTCATACAGCTGATACTTCGAGCCTTGTCTGAGAGCATGATACATAAATTCTGCATGAATGTGTGTTTCATTCGACTCAATGGGAGTGGCTGACATGACAGCAAGATGACACTTGTCAGTTATTGATGCAGCTTTTTTCATGAGAGATATCTCGAATGAATCCTTGATCAATCTAGATTCATCTAAAGCGTACATCACGTCACTTTCGCTCTCGATCAATCTTTTTGCGTAAGGGGTACTCCATTTGTTCAAATTCAAGGTAAGAACTGGAATTTGCTTCTTTGAAAGATCTGCTAATACTTCATCGATACGTACCGCGTACTCAACGGAATCGATGTCAAACCTTTCCATAGCTTCTTTGCGCAGAATTGGTGGCCCACTCCACATGATATCTTCCTTGTCGACATTCGGTAAAAATAATGTCAACTTTTCAATGCCTGCTTCATAGAGGATATGGCAACCTGGAATTTCACAGCCACTCAAATAATAGAAATATCTGTTCTGGCGAAAGGCTTTTGTTTGGTCGCTATATGGGTGAAGCTCAAGGCTCTCCCCGCTCAAAAAAATTCCCACATTTGTCTTAGACTTCGAAGCTTTTAAAAACTCATAAGTTTTTTTAGCATGAGCCTTCGCGGGATATTTCAAGTGCATTAAATCGCAGCTTTCTTGTGTCATGACTTAATAGTGTGGATTCGTTCTGGCAAGTTTATCGCTTCCTTGTCGGGTGATATGGAGCGCAAAAATCGTATTTCACACGTCCCCAAGGTGTAAAACGCAAAATTGAATGCAAAACCGGTGGTTGTAGCACGACCATCAATTTCAAATCGGATTATGGACACTACTGGATTTTTTTTCTTGTGAAAAGAGGATAAGGGTTAGAAATGTGGGCATGAGCGTAAAGGTCGTTTTTTCAGTGGTTCTGACAATTTGTGTCATGATCCGTCAAGCTTCTTTTGGTAGTGATTAAGTCGTTTAAGTGCTTTTTTTAAAAAAATATGTGTCATGGTTCGGTACGAAATGTTGACCTATTGAAAGAATTGAAAGAAGTCATCAAAATTTATAAAATAAAGGCTTGAATCACAATATTAATATCAAAGATAATAAAACTGGAGAATGACCCGGCACTTTTTATCGGACATTACTGTAGTCGGGTTCGAAGTGCGCGGCCCAACTTACTGTGAGCTCGCCACTGATATTGAGATAGCGTGCCCAAAACTAACAACACACGCATAAATGGAAAGATTACAAAGACTACTCGGCGGTAGCAACGGGCCTACAGGGAGCGGAGGACCTCAGCTGTCTGATGCAGCAGTGATTGATGATGCAGAAACCGTTTACATTTCGTCTTTAGCGTTATTGAAAATGCTTAAACACGGTAGAGCCGGTGTGCCCATGGAAGTAATGGGCTTGATGCTCGGAGAATTCGTTGATGATTTTACCATTCACGTCAAAGACGTATTTGCTATGCCTCAATCCGGAACCGGCGTTTCTGTTGAGGCTGTCGACGATGTATTTCAGACCAAAATGATGGACATGTTGAGACAGACAGGGCGTGATCAGATGGTCGTTGGCTGGTACCATTCGCATCCAGGTTTTGGATGTTGGCTCTCCTCTGTCGACGTCAATACGCAACAAAGCTTTGAGCAGTTAAACAAGAGAGCTGTTGCTGTTGTCATCGACCCCATCCAATCCGTCAAGGGAAAAGTGGTTATCGACGCTTTTCGGACTATTGATGCCAGCACATTGATGCGAGGCCAAGAGCCTCGTCAGTCAACATCAAACGTTGGACACTTGAACAAGCCATCGATACAGGCCTTGATACATGGGCTAAACAGACAATACTACCTGTTGAATATTGACTACCACAAAACCCTGTATGAAACAAACATGCTTTTGAATCTTCACAAAAAGTCTTGGCAAAGTGGTTTGAAGATGGCTGATTACGCCCATGCAGAGCATGAAAATTTGTCTGATATTCAAAGTCTCGTGAAAATTGCAAAATCGTACAACGAGAGAGTTACAGAGGAAAAGGAGTTGCTGGTAGAGAAATTGAAAACCAGGTACGTGGGTAAGCAAGATCCCAAAAAGCATCTCTCTGACAGATCTGAAATTATCATAGAGAATAACGTCACATCTTTGTTGACGAGCAGTGTCAACTCAGTGGCAATTCAATAAATTGTTGATTATTAAGTATCTGAAATTTTAGAATTCATCTAAAAACCTTTCACTGTAAACCAAAGCTTCATTAAAATTCTCTCCACGTGTCAAAAGAGTTCGATTCCTATTATTGAGGACATGATTCAAAGATATCACGAAGGACACAAATTTGATCTCGAGAATATCTCTCGCATCAGAATTGTTACCGATACTCAAAAAGGATAAAAGCATGGGTATGGATTTTTCGAACTCATCAAATTTGTGCTTGCACGTTTCGTGAAAAGCCTCTTCAATTTGGTGTTCTCCAAACATCATCGGGTGAACAATATCAAGAACCTGTGAGGAGTTCGTCAAAAGATTAGGGTGTCTGGCCGCAAATGAACTCCAAGACCTCATATCACTTGATCTTTTCGAGTCGAGAATCTTCTGAGTTAAAGTATATTTTTCAAACCGCGGATCATTGTGAAACAAGTCTCCAAATCCTTCTGGAGTCGTTCGAAGGTTAGGTCCCATTGCAAGCATCATCCATAAATCACCAAGACTATCCAAAAATTCGCTTAATACGGTCTCCAAAGACGTGAATGCAATATTAGAATTCGGGTCCAAAAGCTCGACTCGCAAGTCATCGTTCAGATAAGCACTGCTCTTACCATTCGAAATAAGAAGCATTGGAAGCTCATTGTTGGAAGATGCCATGTACGACATAGGCATGAGTCTGTAAGCCGAGCCGTCGCTTGTAGTTTGGCCTGGTAAAGAAAGATTATGTTTACGACATAACGCCAAGGCTGCGATCAAGCCTGATGGGTCTGTTGGCATGCAAAAAAGCTTTCCGGAACCTAATGTGATCCAGCGTACATTGTGAACTCCCAAGGTAATTTGCTCATTAACACATTCAGCCTTGGACTTTCGACCAAAGTAATATGCCTCACTCACAAATGAGAGCGGCTCCGCTTCGTTTTCATATGTTTTTAGGGGAAACCTATCAAAAAGTAGACGAATCGTTGATGGTATCTTCATTCTGCTGGTGTTCAAGGATGTGTGATCTTCGCGGCTTTCATTTGAGAAGTGATCGCCGAAGTACGCGACAGACCTAAACGCTTTGATCGACCTCCTGAGCTAAAAATTGAGGTTACAGATCGCAATATAGGACAAGCACATTATCAACCGATTAAATAGATGGCCTGCGTCCGATAGTAAAAGTTGGCATGGCGCCCAGGTCCTAAATGACGCACTTATACAGTGAGTTCGAATTTACAAAAAGCGAAGCTTTCAAGGGAAATGTACATATATGTATTCCAACACTTATTCATCCTGTGACACCAAGTCAATGCTCAAATCATACCAATTCTGCCCGGCGAAATTGCACAGACTCTCTCCGTGGTTCACAAAGCCAATTTTCTCGTAAAATGGCACGAGTTCTTTGTGAGCGATGATCACGACTCTGCTGCCTAAATCTTGATTTGACAATTTCTGAATGTAGTCGTGCATCAACAATGTGCCCAAATTCTTTCCCTGCCACTCTGGGTCGATCACTAAGCCGTGAACACCAATGGATCTAGATTGCTCTACATGGCCTTTGGTTTTATCATCAGAAGAGGGGAGCTCCATCGAGGCATTCGTGATCTTGTCAGAGTAGATCTTTGTGGCAATCACATGGCCTATCAAAGTTTCCTTGATAACTGACAGCTTGATCGGTAATTTTTCGGTCTTCAACTCGACGCTGTCGGAGTCAGAGTCATCAGACTTTTCTTGCTCCTCTTTATCCAATCTCTTGGCAACCTCTGGTAAGTTGATCGCGTTGTGCTTGTAGCCATATTCTCTAACAAACAATCCGGAGCAAAGCTCTGGGCAAACCGTCAATCTATACTTGAGTTTCTCCTTTGTACATCTTTCTGACTCAGGAAATCCTTTGGCTTCCAAATCTAAGCACAGCTCCAAATCCTCTATAGTCAAAGGACGAATTGATAAATTGGGTGGAAAATCTGTCATGTTGCTCGATATATGCTACTAGCCCATGGGCGGCCGACTCAAAAAGTTACGATTTAGGAGTCGTGCGCGCTCCTTGAATGCGGTAAACGCCGGGTCTGAGGCCAAGATTTAATCACCATCACCGTTTTCACTGCAGTTAGACATCATTTGCAGCCTATTATATTGCAGTTCCTTTGCGAGTGGCCGAAACATATCTCAACAACTATGTCGCGACCAGTCTTTTTATATGGTTCTCATTTGAGTGGCGTTAACTGTCACTAAATGTAGCAAGTTGTTTCTAGAAGACTTATGAACAAGAGCATCCTACATTATTTTGCTGCATTTAGATAGCCCTTTGTTCTTAAAGTTGGCAAACGAATGAGATGTGGCTTCCTCGCAATGCTCCTCGGCGAAATTGCAAGTGGTAAAACGGAGGCACTTTATTTTATGTAAGCGACGCCTGCCATTCAAAATCTTAAACTGGCGGGACGAAAACTAATACTTCTTCTGTGGTCTATTCGTGTAACCAACATATCCTCTACATGACTGCATTACTCTAAGATGGGTATCTGAGAATCAGTGTTATCGCCCTTTACCAAAGAACTGCTCACTTTCCACAAGTGAAGTATGTTGTCATCTGCTGTAGAGGCGAGCGTCCAATCTTGAACTGGACACCAACTTAAGTCAGAGACGGCACCAGTATGACCTGCATGCATCATGAAGATCTCGGCTGCCCCATCTTCCGCGTCTTCTTGCGTCTGCTCCTCTCCGATCTTACTCATATCCCAAAGAATGACTCTTCTATCCTGCGATCCAGAAGCTAATATACCGTCTTTATGTGGAGAAAATTCCATGCATGTGATGCCATCACCATGCCCCATCATTGTATGAAGTGTATTGCATTCGGCAGTTGACAGCGGTATCACTCTCATATCGAAAAAATCAATGTTAGCGTTTTGGTTCCCTACAGCAATCAAGTTTCTCGAAAATGGAGAAAATGCCATGGTGTTGATACCCTCTGACGACGGAATAAAAATTTTCTGAGCCGGCAGGGTAGGGGCCCGCGTGTCAAAGATTAATACATTTCGATCGTCCGACACAGAACCGAAAATATTGGCATCGAAATTGTGCCACTGTGCATCGTTAACAATGTGTGTATGGCTTTCGAATCTTTGGATAAGACCCTGATTTTTCTGTATCCTGTTGACATCCGAGATAGCGGTAGTTTTATCATCCGAAGCAGTAAGTAAAATACCCTCGCGAAAATTGTTCCAAGAAAGACCATAGCCGTTTTCTGTGTGCGGCGAGAACTGGTGCACTTTCAACCCACTTTTCAAGTCGTAGAGCTCGCATCCACCAGTTCCGTTTATCGCCCCTACGATATTAGGATCCTGTGGCATGTATCGAGCTCTGTTTATCTCGCTGGACGACTTAATCTTCTTAGAAATTTTGATAGTAGAGGAGGCCTTCAGACTCTTATCGGTGCTTCCACCAATATTTGAAGGGAGAATTGTTGACGCTAGCTTTAAATAGTCGTCATCATTGCCAGATGTGTGTGTTCCGAGCAAAAGTCTTGCGTTATATGAGCCGCCCTCGAATGTTTGCGGGAGCCATTGGACAGTCAAAGATGGCCATGTCAAGGCAGTTTCACTCACAAAATCATACATAAACCGGCAGTTCTTCCGCCACAATTCGTACTCATCTTTTAACAGTGGTGTCTCTGCTGGCTCAGTCATTGTGTTTGCAATCAATGACGATTATGCTGTGTCTTGGCTCCGGTGTCTTCGCGCTGCCGCGTCAACAAAGAGGGTGGTGCACGGAAGTGTACTTTGACGCAGCTAGCGAGTTGGGGATCAATCCTGTGTTTTTGGTGCGTAAAGTCCAGTTTCGCTGATTACTTTTCCCTCGCAAACTTGTAACCTCGAAACGTTGTTTGGTGTTGCGCTGTGATTTAATTGTACTGATTATACGAAAGCTGCCCTTAGGTGTTTATTCACGCTTCAGCGTGTGTTTTCACGCTTCAGCCTGGCGCGTCTCACTTTAGAGCGCGCTGGGCGCTTGAGTCTGATCTCATCAAGTGGCATCATGAACGTGATATCATGCGCTTCTCAAATCTAATATATTGGAAAAGGAAAAGAAAGCAAACCGAAGTCCAGATTCATTTGGTTATGTACGGTCGGTGAATACGCTGCGCAGAGAGAGAGAGTGCTTCAAAGTCGAGAAAGAATCACTCTCGAAACATATGGCCTTCTTTCGTGTTGTCCGATGCCCCCTATCATCTTTGTAGCATGGTGAGGCTAGTCTCGGATATACGAAGTAGCCGCGTGAACCGAAGTACGCCGCCACGGCATCACACAAATTACACTAGAGCGTTTTCATCAGTGCAGCATCGCTGCTCATAATGATCAATTACCCATAAGGCATCTCGTATGTGCCCAAAGAAAGGTGCATCCAGTAGTACCAGAGAGAGCACTCTGTTAGCATCAGTCCCCTCAATTGATTTCACAAGGGAGCTCCCTTCATCGCTAATCGCATTTGTAAAAGAGGCAGACTCATCAGACAATCCACAAGCTACCACGCATTGGAAGTGCAAATTGAGCATCTTTGTGATCCCGGAATTTTTCAATCTGGCCCGCAAAACTGGACTTCTGCTCACTTTTATAAAAAAAGTTTTGATACCACGACGACTGTAGCTTTGCAAAGAATGTAATAGCAATTGAGCTGCAGAGGAATCAATTGACGACATTCCCTCTAAGTCGAAGAGCATATATTTCGACATGGATAGATCCCGGCTTCTCTTAAGGGCGGGGTGGGCCTTTGCTGACCCATACATCTCCAACCGTTTGAGTCTGGATCTTAAATCACTCGCATTGGTGAACGTTAAAGGCTCGGGTATTTTGATGATGAGACAGCCCTCAATTTCCTCAAGAGCCTGCAAATTGAGGGGTCTGAGCCCGTCTGTGAACACGTCAAGTTGTGAGTATCGTCTTTTGGAGCTATGTTGCAAGACACTTTCCCAACCTTGTGGGAATTTCTGACTAGCGCTACTTTGAGCGAGATCAGCATTGAGAAAGGTGTTTGTCCCCGGAATCCTCCCAAGAATCTGGATATTGGACTCTGCTGAATTCCTTATTACTCTTAACAACAGATATATTAGCCCAACCGCTATTCCGGCCTCAATCGAGAAGAAAATTGTTGTTATGAACGTAACACAGAATGTGAATAGTTCATCGTAACCCCGAGATTTCCAGTGAAAAATTATTTCTTTTGGCCCTTCGCTCATCAACAGGACACCAATGACAGCTGTTATCACACTCAAGACACATTTCGGGATAAAGTACAAAAGCCTTAATAAGAATCGAGCCGTGAGTAAAGATAAAATACCCATTATTGCTCCAGAGCATGTAGTTTTTGCTGTAATTGCATTGATTTTCGACCTCCCATATCCTCCAAAAGAAGGCAAGCCCCCAAAAACTGAGCATGCCAAATTTATCGCACCAAGAGCCACAAGTTCTCGATTGGATGATATCGGTAAATCGAATCTGGAGCCCAAAGACTTCAGAGCCGTAGTTGATTCAAAAAAGCCAAGCATGGCACAAACAAACCCTGAAGAGCCGAGGATCTTGATCATCTTGAGATGAGTCGAGGAGAATGGATTATAAAGCGGAATCTTTGCAGACGCGTCAGTAACGCTCCCGACAATCTGCAAACCTTGCTCATCCCAATGAAGTTTATTGCACATCACCGTTGTAGTGAAAACAACTATCAAAATCTCCGGAATCAAACTCATATGCTTTAGCCAGCGAGACTGAGACCTCGCAGCCAATTTTTTCGAAAATCGGCAAACCCAAATGCTCACGAAAGAGTACAAGCTGATATTTAAGGAGAGCTTGTGTACTTTGTGAAAATTGCTCACTACGAAGCAGAGTTTGTCAAACGGCGAATGAATATCTTTGTCTTCTTCGTTAATCACATGCTTGAGCAATTCTTCGAGGCCCATCAGGGGTATCGATGCATTGATCAACATTACGGCACCCACGCCAGATATAAAGCCTTTCAATAGCAGTTCACTCAAGACGTTATCTAGGAAGCCAAACCTACCAAGCCCAAAACCGAGTAAAGTAGACCCACTGACGAACGTGATCGCTACAACATACTCAGATGCTGAAAGATTTGCTTTTTTAGCATGATGCATGAGAGGTTCAATTGCCTGTCCCACAATAAGCGACATAGGCGCCTCCGGGCCCGTTATCATCTGAGGGACAGACCCAAAAAGCATATAAATCAAAGGTGCTATACCCAAGGAGTATAAACCACATGTTATTGGAACTTTGGCTAGAGACGTCGAATAAGATATGGCCAACGGTATCTGGAAGGTAGCTAGAGAAAGCCCACTAATTAAATCTCCTAAAAGATACGCGGCACAGTACTCATTAGCCCACGAGAAAACTGGTAGGTAATACGGAAGAAGCGTCAGGAAGGTAAGGCTTGTATTTCCAGGGTGACACCCCGCGGCCGTTGAAAAACTCCTTTGTTGGCACTGTATTGATTCAGACTCATCGCGATCCAGTATTCTCGCTTGTCTCTTGATAAGCAGTGTGAGCTCATTATGACCGCTGCTATCTTCCTCCAACGATATTAAATCTTCAATCTCCATGTTGGAAGCACTAGTATCTGTTGACTTGTATGCACCATCATCGTTTAGTTTTTTTGTCGAGATAGGACGAGCATCAGGATTCATCCTGGCACTCAACCTCCCTCTCTCTAGATTCTGCGATCTTAAATTTGGCATCTTCATATACCTGTTAATATTCTAATGTATCGTGGCTCTGGTCTAATTTGTATAGTTTTGACAAGGTGGCGACATTTTCATGCTTAAGCGTATGACTATGTCGATGACAGGATTGGTTGAGAAATTTTGGAGGTGGTGTGAATCTAGTTTGGTATCAGCCGAGCACCGAAGATAACAGATTTTAGAGTGCAGGAATAAATCGATTTATTTGAATTTGAATTTATTTTCTTGCTTGACCCAGCTCATTGGAGACGGGATAACCAAAGGTAGTTGTCTAGCTCCCCACAAATGTATATCGAGATCCCTATTTAGCGTCGTTATTATATACCTAAGTTGACTTCATGGCGTGGCATCTAACATCGCTGCAAAGGAGTGTGGCCAACGACTTTTGAGTGAATATCGTCACGCCGTCTGAGTTCCTCTTAGGTCTTGCTTCAAAACAAAGATCCTTCGCATACCTGGTATGTATCAAGCAAAGAATAAAATAAAAATAAAAAAAAAATTCTTGCATGGAGAGAGAGTCCACTGTGCAATAATTACACTTGTAATTACAAATTGAGCGCGCTTCGCCATGGAAAAATGCTTTTTGCCATACTTTTTGGAAGGCTTGCACTTGCAAAGCACGATGGAATAATACAGGAAAGGACCATAAAAGCAGTAGTGATGATATGTAGTCAGACCCAACATACTTATGTTATCGAATGACACATCTTACGCCACGTTTACTTCGCAAAGGGAAATAATTCATACCGCAGTGACTGTGCCGCTAGAATTTAGGAATTTAGATATTTCACGTCCTTAGAGAAACAGGGTTTTGTAGACTGTAGACGGTAGCTGGAATTGTGCTTTTTGCCTTGACTCGCCTAAAAATTAACTCTTAAAGTATTGTGCAAATCGGACCGGTTTCGGCTTCATACTGCAGGTAACCATTCACGCGAGACATGTGAGACCTGACTCGGAAGTTCAGGCTCAGGATACTAACCAAAGGGGAACTCATACATGTTGCGTTCATTGACTCACCAGCGGCTGTTCTCGTCGTTTCCGGCGAGATTGAAAACTCTTGCCTTTATCGAGGCGTCAAATGGAAGCATAACGCCTGCGTCTTTGTCGGCTATAAGAGCAGCCCATGCCATCGGCAAGCCAGTCACTGCCCTTTTGGCCGGTACCGAAGGTGAGAAGGCTGCTCACACTGCTAGTCAAATCAAGGGCCTCTCGAAAGTAATGTTGGCCAAAAACAAGATGTTTGATCACTACCTCGCAGAGGACTTGACTCCCTTGGTAAAGCATCTTGTAGAGACTGAGAAATTCACGCATGTTTTCACTCCTGCCAGTGCAGTGGGAAAGTCGTTTTTGCCGAGATTGGGCGCTTTACTTGATGTACAGCCCGTATCCGATGTCATGGAAATCTTGGGTGCTGACACCTTTGTAAGGCCCATTTACGCAGGAAATGCTTTGGCTACTGTTCGAAGCACTGACCTGATAGTCTTAGCATCCATCAGAGCCTCGGCCTTTCAACCCGCAGAGTTCGACACGAGTTCTGTGCCCGTTGAAGAGGTGGGTCAATCATGCGAGTCTCCTTCCCGCACAGAATTTGTTCGTGAGCATTTGATAAGCTCCGAGAGACCAGAATTAGGTTCTGCCACAAGAGTCGTTGCAGGCGGGCGTGGACTCAAGAACAAGGAATCATTTGACTCTATATTAAATCCTTTGGCTTCTAAGTTAAATGCCGCCATAGGTGCTTCTAGAGCTGCGGTTGATGCTGGATTCTGTGATAACTCCTTACAAGTAGGCCAAACTGGAAAGATTGTTGCGCCTGAGTTGTACGTGGCAGTGGGGGTGTCAGGCGCCATCCAACACTTGGCTGGTATGAAGGATTCAAAAACTATTGTTGCAATAAACAAGGACCCTGAGGCCCCAATCTTCAATCTTGCGGACATTGGTTTGGTGGCAGATTTGAATGAGTCCATTCCAGAGCTCTCAAGTAAGTTGTAAGTCGGCGCTCAACTAATCAAACAGAGAATGACTTTTTAAGAGGGGCTTGCCCGCTTTATGCACATTGAATGAATCAGTCGTAAAACTTTGACATTTGCTGTCGTAGCAGTTTCTAAGTATACACAACCCTAAGTGCGGTCCCCGATCGATCAGCGGCTGCTCACATGTTTCATCGGGCACGCGAGTCAACCCCAGTGCGGAAAGTCGACTTGTTGACAGTTTCTCACGTCTCAGCAAACCCATTAAACATTAAACCTCAATCGTACAAAGATCACTTAATTTAGAAGGCAGATCACGATAATCATTCCGAGAAACCTTCAAGCGCGATAATAAAGTAGCTGGATGCTCTCAAACCGAAGAAAGTCTGCAATCTCATAGAAGCGTGAACAAAATGTTAGAAGGCGGGCAGCTTAACGTCGACAAGAATCGGGTGACGGTCTTACTTTTGATAAACTCAATTCTCATAAAGAAAGCACATGAAATTTTTGTCACGATTTTAAGCAATCGGGCTGCTATTCAACAGTTGTCGCCCCAGTCTCGGAATGGCGTACTAGAGCAATACAACAATATCAGTCGGCGACTACAATGCAACTTGAGTGTTCTTGCGTATTTGGAAGATTCTCATGGCAACAAAGCGCCAAATCAGCCATCCAATAGAGCCGAGTTTCCCGTCATCTTGTCGCCACCTCCTGAGATGCCTGAATTAAGACTGTTGTATAAAAGACTCCAAGACTTGTATCCCGAGGCTATAGAGTTTTTAAAGATGAAGATCCATCAGATGAAACAGCAGCAAGAGTCCCAAATGAGCCCGTCAAACATGCCTCACCCTGCGCATAATGTTCAAGGGCCTCTGGTAGCTCATGTACCTCTGGGACCTCCCCGACCACCAAGGTTTAATCAACAGGGTCATCAGTTTCAGCAGCCCCAGCGGCAAGAAGTGCACCAGCAAGTCCAATTCACTCACCCTCCATTCTCCCAATACAATTCGGGCCAAAGCGACACCCCCCAGCTGTTTCCGACCCCTCAAGCAACCCAGGCAAGAGGAACTGAATCGAACGCGAATGCTTCCAAAATTCCTGTACAACATCATCTCCCTCAACATCACTCAAAACGTTTAGATGTATCATACATGGGGGGTATATCCCCGCAAATGATGTCAAAAGAGGCCGATGGTATAGCGTATAATGAAACGTCCAATATCATTAGTTCTCAGGGAGGCATGAACAAAGGCGTCCTCAATATGCTGTCGATTTCTCCGCAACAGATCCTTCAACAGCAGATGCCACTGAACGATTTGTCGATGGAGTTTTTATGAATGATCATACAATTTTCGACACCTTTTCCATAGAGAATATGCTAATTTTCAATTGAGTTTATTTCAAAGATCACGTTCACAAACTAAAAACTATCCTGATGGAACTCCAGGTTTATAATGTCGCTATACGCTCCAACAATGTTGCTCATGGAATAGCTCTGGTTGTACGTATTTTCTTTCTGGCCTGACGCGTGAAAGTTTAGATTGCCATTATGCATGTGATCTTTTTGATCCATTGCCATTGGATTGGTTGCTGTGATCCCAGAGGGCTGCAACCATCCTGCGTCGTTGGTTATCTCGTTCCACATTTTTTGCTCTTCGTCAAGGTATGTGACACCTTCGATACCCGCCAAGTCCGAGTTTGGATAGAAGTCGCCGGAGATATTAGAACCATCATTTCGCCCAAATGACCTTTCATTTGTGAGGTTTTCGGAGGCAGCTATCGTTGGTGTGTGCCGGTTGGATGTTGGCCTCGTTGCTGATGGAACTGGTCCATTAAACTGGATAAAGTCTAGATCAGAATGAAGGGGCTCGGGAACAATTGGCGGACGTGCGTATTCGGGGCTTGGCTGCCGGAGCATTGATTCCGATACGTTGTGGGGAAAATTCTCTCCATATTCCATTTTCGTATCACCAATGGAAGAAAAATTAGAACCATCATCATGCTTCTGCAAAAGATCGTACATGACTCCATTGAAGTCAAGAACTCTGATCAATTTGAGTAGTTGCGCCCGTCTGAGGGCAGCAGGATAATTTCCCAACTTTTTCATTCGCGTGAATATAGTCAAGGCGTGATCTAAATGATCTCTGGTGGCATCGTGTACTCCAAAAGATGCATTGAATAAGATCAACGTGGACGCTGATGTGAATAAATACTCGCGATCCATCCAACCAAACAAAGCGACCATGTTCTGCGGCAATAAGGCCCAGATACATTTGATTGTGTTGATGGAAGCTTGAAACGAGGCATTCAATAAAGTCAACACGTTCTTAGAGTATTTCGAAAGGTCAATGAATTTCGGCTCTTGATTGACCGACTGAAGTTCTTTCAATTTCTTTGTGGCGAAGTGAAACAACAAAGGCCTAACAGCCAAATTCATACCCTGAAAATATTCTGTCATAAGGTTCACATTCAAGCGAGTAATATTAGGATGATTCACAGAAAAGTCAACTTTCAAAAAATCTGGGAGCGAATTCTTCCACTTGAACAAACGTTGCACCAAGTCAGAAACGACAGGTAGGATATTTGCCGTCGGTTGCTTGGTATAAAGAGATGACAAGATGATTGCATTGATTTGGGTGATGGTCACACAGTTGTTGATATACTCCGAGGAAGGAAAGATGTAAGAGCTTCTTACGTCGTTTTCATCCTTCGGGTTATTTGTCAAATCGATGTTAAAGTCGAATGGCAACTCTGTTGATACACTGTCATCAGCGAAGCTTAGTGGTAGACCAGCCTTAGATGAAAGCATTCTTTCATACATGTAGACTGTCCACCAAATCCTTCTTCGGTGCTCTAACTCGAACCTGTTCAAATTCTCCTTGTCGGCATCTACATGCCATCCCAAAATTAAGGTGGATCGTAAGGCCAAACCGAAATAGAAGTAAGATGCTATGGTGCAATCCGCCACTTGAAGATAAAATGCATAGAGCAACATTACCTCAATCCCACCGTCTTTTGTGATATTATCGATAGCGCCGGATGCAAAAAGGCCAGTGAACAACTCAGACGCTTGATAGAAAAAACCGGATCCCGGCAAAGTGTTTCTGTCTCCTTCAACCTTTCTTTTGCTTCTTTTTTTGGCAAACGCGTTGATGGTATCTAGTTTCAGATTCTTAATGTGTGTGTCAGATTCTGTGCCTAGGTACATTTCCCCGATGGCAAAAATCAATAGGATTTTGCAGAACCAAATTGTCTCAAGAATGGTGTCATCATCTGTATCCTTCTTTATCAGGTTTTCATCATCGGAAGGATTAATCTTTGCCGAGATGTTTCGTTTGATGATCTTTTTGTTCTCCTCATTATTCCCTGAATATAAATTCATGAGATATTTTTTCACCAACCCCTCATTGAAAAAGTAAAAGCAGCCATCATTGTAATTGATGAACGTATCCACGAGCAAAATGGCATAGGAATATGAGGGAAGTGTGAAGTTCACGGAGAGGCCCGGGCGAGTGTTGGTTTTCGCCAAAGTAATATTGTAGGCATTGCCTTCTTTCTCCAAAATCCTCGTTTCACGCTTTGTATCAGTATACCCAAGATTCGCTTGGGACGGAGGCCCTGTGTTCATGTGATTGGGAACATCGTTTGGAGATGGTACAGTAGAATTGAGATGAAGCAAATCAGAGGAGGGGAGCGCGGGTGCCATGTTTTGGATTTCGAGGCCGAAGAGGGTCATGGAGGAAGAACCCACATACACTCTCTCACCAGTCCTCGATTGAATCAATCTGCCATACTTGTCAAGGGAAGGGTGTATAATCTCATTGGTCGCATCGAAACCTTCTGAATTGAGCTCTTCAAACTCTGGGTTTGAGCCCACGGAGGGAAATGGTGACTCTTCAAATAAGTCTGTTCTTCTACCAGCTGTTGGCAATGCCTCTGCCAGAGGATGACCCATTTGAGAATGAGTGCTCTTGATCTGCCCTTCCTTGAGGCGATTTCGTAAGCAAGCATTTTCCTTCTTAAGCTTGGCAATGTCCTCCTGAAGTTTGTAGATATACTTGCGAGATACAACTAGTCGCTTTTCATACTCGACGTATTCACATTTTGTCTTTGCCATTTGGCACTTCAGGCAAGGTTGCCCGCCTGGACAGCGTGTATGTCTGAATCGACACCTGATGCACGCACGAGCAGTTTTCTTGATCTGCCCGAGAGGTAGCAGTTGTGACCCCATTGATTCATCTGCAATCCTCTCATCGTCTAGGGCCATGCTTCCAGACTCTTCCTTATTGTCCTCTAGATTAGCGGATAAAAATGAGAGAGATGGTTCCATAAATTCTGAATTTACAGAAGTGCAATCGATATGTTCTTCACGACTCATAATCTCATTGAAGAAGGCTTTCTTGGATTTGAATACGTCACAAGATCTCCCTGTGTGACAAGGCAATTACTCACTATCGTAGTGTGCAGTGTGCCTCGCGAGAGAGGCCGAGGGAGACAGTAGGCGCGACACGTGTCGCACCCCGTTGACGAATTTTTGAAAATTCGCGAATTTTTCGCCCCATTCGCGAATTTCTCACCCCATTCGCGAATTTCTCGCCCCGTTCACGAATTTTTTTTCTGTCGGACACTCATCCCAATCGGGATACGCCTTTCCCAATTGGGAAGCTCGCACGTGACCCGCTGACCTCGTTGGTCTAGGTGTTTTCATGATTTTTTTCAAATTTAACACTTTCGACAGCTTAAAACAATGTTGTCTAATGCTAGGCTAACATACTGAACCCTTCTGATTATTCTGAAAGAATTTTGACAAATTTGACCCATGTGGATGCAGTAACGATCGTAATTTTGCAGATGCTCGAACAAGCTCTTGACTAGAAGAGTAAAACTCACAAAGTTTATAGTAGCTGAGCCCTGAAAGAGCAGCGGGAGCTGTCATAAGAGTTCGTCAGCCTATCTAAAGAAGATTGGCAATTTTAGTTTTAGTTCAACACATGTAGCACAGGCATGAGTGTAAGCAGAGGCCCTTCCCGCTCGCGTCCGTTGAATGCGCTGTGTGACGCCTTAAGCCCACAATAACGTGACGCCAAAAGTAAGATAGTATATTGGGCGGAAGCTGGTAAATTCACCAATTGGAAATGAAGTCCTTCTTTCAATAGTTTCTACATGGAATGCTTTACATTAACGCGTTAATTGATTTGCATGGAAGAACAAACGCAATGTAGAAGGTACTACGGAAGACAGCGCACGGAACATCAGGAGAATATTAGCGGATGATCCACTTGTATGAGACTCGAAAACGCTATTAAATTTCGTCGGAGACAAGAGCATGGGGCGTAATTGTACAACGCGGCGCTTCATTAAGCGATGTTCTTGTCAAGGAAAAAGCACACAACATACACAATATTGTATCGGGGATAATTTTGAAACAAAGTTGTGAAAGAGACTCGCTATAGAAGAAGACCCAAAGATTACTTTCTTTAGCATCTGGATTCTCTATCAGATCAAGAGAGGATAAAGTGACATTCGCACGCGCTAGTTCAGAGAAGAATGACCATTGAAGTTCAGAAAAAGAAGCCTGAAGTGGTAAAAACTACAAGAATAGGGACAACTTTTGACAAATGCACTGCAATTCATAAGATAATAAGAAATAAAGAGTCGAATTTGTGTAAGGGGGCATAACCCGGCATCCGCTCACGTGATGCTACTGTAGTCACGTGATGCTCGTGAGCGCTAATAACTGGACACGTCCAATGAGAGAGATTGGACACACCAACTCATTCAGAGGATACGCCTAGAGCAGTCCATACATCTTATCATAGGTGGGTAAGGTATCCCCTTGCCCAGCGTATCCCATTGTAAGGATTAACTCCTTATATCTGGTAGCGCCACTGGTAACGAAAAAACAAAAACAAAAAGAAAGCTGAGTGAAGAAAAAAGCGAGGAAACGCCTTCCCGAAAGGGCAATACACCAACTATCAGAATGAATTCCATCTTCATACATCGTTGGTCAACAAATGGTCCTTGCTGATGGTTAGCGACAATGTTTGACTAGTTATTTGTCGATCGGGTGAACCGATATTTTCCGGGGCACATGACCGGATTGGTCTACGGAAAAGCAATTAAAGAGATGAGAATACGAATAACATCAGATGCTACTTCATGAAAAGAACTTTTGCCAAGATGTTTGTGCGCTGATGGCTTATGAGCTGTCGGTCTAATAATCATGAAGTTAGCATATTCACGTTTATGACGAATACTTCGTCTCGGCGCCTGCGTGACGAAGGACACATAAAATACTTGCAATAATGCTTGGAGAAAGAATCAGTGGAAATTACATTTCCAAACCTGAGCGTGCTTGCAGAACGGTAACATCATTCTGATACGCGATAGGGAATTTGAGGATAGAATCATACGAAGGTTCTGATCAATTGACTCGGGACGGATCAAGCACGTCTGTAATTGGACACAACTGTTATCGACAGTCAAAGATATACACAAGCACACTAATCAGGAAGACTTTCGACTGAGACGTTAGAACGGTCTGAGGCCGCAACTCAGTCGAGGGAAACAAACACACATGAGATATCTATGAGAGACTCCGTGTCAATTCAACGAAGAGCGCACCGGCTCAGATACATTAAGTCTATAGGACTAGTATCCCCAGATGCGCGAAGAAGAGAAAATAATACAAGCCTGGATCCTACAAGCAATGCAACTGTCAGACATTGGATAATTGAGGCTCAAAATAAAATCCAGATCAACAAGATCAACTACGAGTGGAAGAATGCTGCGATCGCTGATGCTTCGTCTAACCCCGAGGGAAACATAACGGTTTTGCACATAAGCTAATCGCCACTTGGACGGAGTATCAAAGGCATTCTGTTGTTACGAAAACGGTCAGAGGCTTGTCTACAGCTCGCCCAAGAGGCTTGAGTGATTTGCGTGCGCGGAAGACGGAACGCACTGAACAAAGACCAGTGACAGGCGAGTGAGCCTGCATCATGAGGTCTATAAACTTGAACTAATGAACACTAGTGCTGGAACGCAGTACGACCCAGGAAAGGGTGAATTTATACTCGATCTATGAGATCAATGTACGTTGTACAATTCGAAGTGGATCTAACTTGGTGACGGAAGTGCACAGGTTACGATAGCTCTAAAGCACCACAGACTGAAAGATGTCAATACCCGCCGACGAGCGAGGAAAGGTAGCTTTAAGCACCGAAGACTCATAGTAGTCATATAACGCCAATGGGCGCGCCAATGGGCGATATAGGTTAGCTTTATGCGCCTTAGACCTTAGAAGTCATTACAGAGAGCCAATGGGCAATTCTCTAGTTACATCGACCTCGTGAAGCCGGTGGCTTCATGCACCATCGAATTCATGACGTCTTTGCTAACAGCCAAAGGGCACAAGTGGTAGCTCAGAGCTCCACAGTCTACGAAGACAAAAATGGACAGGCAAACGAATTTGCTGTTCATCGAGGTACGCATAATTATTACGACGCGCCGAGCCCCGGGTTGAAGGATCATATCATGCTATAACTGATCAGAGTTACAAAGGAGACAACACTTCACACCTTTGGGACCGGCAGCGAAATTTACTAACATAATCCCATTGGGGTACATTAGAGGCAGTGCTTCATTAGGAATTTCACATTCGCACATGCCGTCATTGAACAAACCTGGTACGTATCTTCATTCTGTGATATGCAAGTTCTTGCAAACATCCTTGAAAGAATCTTCAACCTTGGACTCGCAACATCGAGTCTGCAAACTCCCATGTGCCAGGAGCAAGCCGGCGAAGAGGTGTGCAGTTGGCTTGTACTCACGAGTCTATGTCACCTCATGCAAAGGTACGTGAAGAATGAGCAAAAAGACGACATACTTGACAGCAGTCTCAACACTGCTGGGCCGAATAGAGGTATAATTGATTGGGATGATCAAGCGTGCCACGAGAAGCGGCAAATGTGGCTTTTCTGGAACAGTCATTAGGTAGTTACTGGACAAGCTGAAGCTTACACCCCGAGAACTGGTAAAGGTGGCCTATGGTGGAAAACCACTAGATACGCTGAAGCTAGCAATACAAGAAGTGGTAATGTGGATCATGTGGAACCGCCACTAAATAAGTTGAAGCTAGCAATAAGAGAAGTGGTTAAGGTAGGGGAACTGAACAAGCTGGAGCTAGCCATAAGAGAAGTGATTAAAGTGGCATATGTGGAATGACCACTGGATAGGCTGAAGCCAGCAATAAGAGAAGCGATAAAAGTGGCATATGTGGAATGACCACGGGATAGGCTGAAGTTGATACCAAGAATATTCATCAGTCTAAGAAGTTCGTGAGAGAAGACCGAATGGTCTTGCAAAAGGGAATATCACTACGATACCCTGGCTTATACGATGTATCTCTCAGAATCTTACAAGAGAGTTCGAGTTACCCTTAACTCTTTTCTATGAATTGTTGATAATAGCGTGGCACAAGGGTGCAATGCCGTTCACTTTCGCTGTCATCATACATGAAGACATCTGGAGTGTTAGTTAGCAAGATGCGACTCGTTGAAACAACTAGTCACACAACTCTTGTGCAGATTGGTTGCCATTACATCTTTGCTGACTGTCAACAAAAAAATATTGAATGAAGCTTTGAGTGATGTGAAGATAAATCGCTTGTGACATTGTTGAGGAGGTTCTTTTGGCCTAGTCGTTGTGGAATTGATAGGTTGCTACAAGGAATCTAATCTTCATTGTGCATCACTCCATGGCAACGGAAGCGAGTCTACCGGGCGACACGCCTTGTCGTCGACTGGTGACTTGTCATCAGATTGCAAAGCACATACGTCGATACTGTTTAGATAAAGGCTTGGAACGTCGAGCGTTGGCCACATCCCCGTCTGTCAGAATAGACGTCTAACAGGATCATAGACGATCATTCAGGAGTTCTCAAAAATTGGCGCGTATACGGCCTGTTGCGAAGAAAAAGTTAGTGTGACGAAGAGAAACCCAAACGCTCAATCAGTATTCAATGATTGCGTTTGGCCGCGCAACGACTTTTTCCTACTCCGCTTGAAGTTTGCTGATGTAATCAGTATGACTCAAAAAGAAAGCGCGAAGTGGATTCTCTGTGAAACTTCTCGATGTTTTATGAGGAATCGCATGAAGTCATATTAGGGTACTACCGCCGACCTTAGACATCTACCTGTGGGGTGAATTGAGGTCACTTCTACGTCATGGAGAGTAATTCATATTTCTCTCACCTGGAACTTGCATTTCGAAGAGCGACTGGCTCGCTCACTCAAGTAACTAGGTGCACAAAGTCGAAGACATATTAAGATGGATCGATGTGACGGAAAGGTATTGTTAGCAACAACCTCATTCGGGATGATGTGAGTATATTGTTAACTTGAAGAGATGTCGTTCAAGGGGGATCGCAGAGTTTTAGATGAATGTTGCAAAAGAGGCTCTGTCATCACCACTTACACGTATATTCGATCTGACTGTTCAATGCTTAGAAGCACGGGAACTCATACATGAAACACCGCCTTCAGCTGTGTAAGTTGGTACATTCATGTTCAGGAAGCAGTGTCAGATCGGAAATGAGTCGAACATGTGAGGCACTTTGTGCATGTTACGCGTCGAACGGCTTCAACGTTTGCACGGCGTCGGCAATAGGAGGAAATGCCGCGACTTCGCGTCCTGCTGGGCAGTCACAAGGAAGGAATGCTTCAATGTACCTATCTTGTCGGTCCGCCACACGTCAATGTTCGTACGAGACCTCAACAGTTAAGGTTATCGGCCGCTTGACGCCATGGCAGATAATGCGACGTGTACCTAAAAGTCAATCGACGGGGCGTCGATTTCGAAAGGGGGGAAAGTGTTTTGTACGTCGTGTGGAAGATACAAGCATTTGGTGAGAAGTATTTCGTTTGTCGTGACGGGACACAAACAATTGATAGAGACCCAATGCTTGGTAGGCTGTGGTTAAGTACGAGCATTGGAGAGAAGGCTTAGTGTTTGGTATGTCGTGGTCAGATACAGGCACAGGCCAGGATGTCCGCATCACTTGTAGTTAGCGGTCAGCTTGTGTCTCATACGAAAAGGTCCCGGCCGATTCTGATGATCACTAGCTGAAAACGTTAAGCGTGAGTGGTATGAGGATCGTGAGACATCATTTCGTGGGTAAGACTAGGAACATCTCATGTGTGGGATGCAACGAGATGCATCCTTCCTTAATGGGCCAAGAGGGAAGTTGCTCAAACTTTACTTGGAAGTCTATTGAATGGGAGCACATCTAATTGGCTCGGGGGATAATACTTGGGATGTGGTTATAACTGAGTAATCCTTTTCACATTGGTTAGAGTTCACCAATGGAGGATGAAACCTTTCGGTTATATGATCAACGTACTTTCGCAGTACGGCTTGATCAATAATATGCAGCCGCGTTCTGCGTAATGCTGAACGCTGGTGAGAGTGAACACTCTGTCGATGCTCTAAGAGACTACAATGTGTTCGAGGACGAACACAACTTTAACGGTGGGCAGATGTAAGGGGGCATAACCCGGCATCCGCTCACGTGATGCTACTGTAGTCACGTGATGCTCGTGAGCGCTAATAACTGGACACGTCCAATGAGAGAGATTGGACACACCAACTCATTCAGAGGATACGCCTAGAGCAGTCCATACATCTTATCATAGGTGGGTAAGGTATCCCCTTGCCCAGCGTATCCCATTGTAAGGATTAACTCCTTATAATTTGGTCGTTTAATCCAAAACTTTGACAAGAAAAGTTTGTAAATTGGTATTCATAGCCCCAAATACATTCAAAATTGACGTATTTTACGATTAGTATAACGAAAAACAGGAAATCGCATCTAGAGTCCCCGGATATCGTTAGAATGGAGCTCTAGTATGCTGATTGATATCTAAAAAACTACCCTTTATTCTTGATTAATCATTTTACAAGAGTTTGTACCTATTCCCTGATGATTAAGTAAAGCCGCCAAATATCGCTCGAATAGGAAATAATACGTCTGCGGCAACTGTCCGAATGCGGTAATTCGGCTACCTATCCCAAAAGGGAGATTCGCGAATGGGAGAAATTCGTGAACGGGGTGCGACACACGCAGGATGGTTTAGAAGCTACAATAGCGATAAGTCAATATCAAATACACCATACCCAGTATTTTGTCATATTTAGGCCTAAATATTGCTTAGTTTGCCGAAAGATTTTGCGGCCCTTCTCCGCCGAAATTTCCAGCAGGATCATACGAGCAAATTATATACAACCCTCCACCGCATGACTTGTACGCACAGCCTAATGCAGTAGTGCTTTTCCAAATAACCTGGGTAAAATGGTCGAATACATTAGCAGCACTGTAATCGTAATTATCGCCCTCTGAGTACCAAGCTTCGAGCGCAGCCACTCCACTCGAGTATCCAGAAGCCAAATTTTCACCATATTTACCCCCACTATGCACTAAGGACGCGCCACACGCGTAAGAGTCGGCGTAATTTTGAGCATAGCTGAATAGAGTGGACGACCACGATAAGTTTGGGGCTGAATGGGCTTTTCTCTTCGTGTTATGTGCATCCAAAATCGCCTTGGCAAAACTTGCATCCACTCCAGAAGATGAGATTTCACTGTAGATTCCCGAGTCGGACTCTGAAGATGGGGCAGAAGTGGCCGACGAAGAGCTTTCAGGAGCTGTCTGGTCAGCAGCCGTATTTGTACTCGTCGTGCTCTCATTCCCGGTAGCTTCAGACCTTATTTGGCTAGTCGCCTCGATAGTTGGCTCACTAACGGAAACGACTGATTCATCATCGGTTTTGAATTCCATAAGAGAAGCTGACGATGTTCTAATGGTCGTCAAGGTGGTGGCCTCTGAGGATTTTTCTTTCTTGTCGGAACCTAAGATACGGGCGCCATTGGTAGCTTGCGCAGCTCCGGAGAGCACAATATTTGAGGCAATTACTTCTCCGTTGCCATCCACTGTCACATAGTGGTATCTTGTCACATATTCCGTCTTAGCGATCACGGAAGAGGCGAGAGTCAAAGCTCCAAAGAGGGTGTGAAGCTTCATTTTGAAAGGAATGTATGAGTTAATTATTTGATTGGAAGGTTGGCGAAAAATATTGTTTTCAAACGTTTGCTTGTACCAGGTTCTTTATAAGTGTCTGACTCGCTTGTTGTTTCGAACAAAAATGGACGCTTTCGGCAAAATGCACATGAAAGCATTCTGGGCCTTGGTTATGAGCAAGTGCATATTTGTCTTGACTTTGTTTTGGTGTGAAATGAAGAATCGCGCCTCCTCATGCATCGAAGCCAAAACATGATAACAGTGTGAAACGCGTATTCGTGAACGAAAGATCGACCATCCTATTCTCTCCTCATAAATTCAGAGGTGCCAAAAGACTCAATATCTGCGCGGTAAAGGTTTTGCGGTTAACACATTGCGAGGGCATTTATTTAAGCATGTTGTGATGTTTGCCAAAAAGGATTTAGTCTCGCACAACGCGTTGTCGCGATTCGGCATGAGGGTGCCTGCGATGCGCGGTAAGGGGGAAGTGGAGTACATGCATGCATTCGCGCTCACCTGTTTTGGACAAGAATTTGCAATAATTGCATGCACGAAATGCCTCCGACGTAAAGGCATTTGTGATCACAATGGATCGTGGCCAAGTTGGGGTTTCAAGTCGCAACATCCCGTCAAAGTGCTAGACGAGAACTGAGTGATGAGTAATACATTTTTTGGCCTGTCAATGACTTTAGTCATAAGCGATTTCATGCATATCACAGAAAAATAATCAGTCTTAGACTCTTCCTCTCCCAAATCAACCCGAGAACAATCTCAATCACTCAGTTGCCACTTCCTGAGAGATTGGCGCACATTACGAATGCACAGAAGCAAACAGGTAGAATGGACGTGTAATTATGGCCGCAGAATACATATCTAACACGAGGGATTATTTTGCGAGTGTGGGTCCAGTCTGAAGCAAGGAGGTAAGGCACGGATGTGTTTTCTATTACTATATACTCAAAGAGGATCAACTATAGAAATGTGCCCCTTCATTTCATTCTCGCCAAGATGGAAACAGGAAAACACTTGTTCACCGGGGGCACTCACACTTCTACCACCCGTATATTACTTTGCTTATCGCAGGACATTCCAAAAGCACTTGCAGATTTGATCAGGCCCATCTAGTAGCAAGTTCGGTGTCGAGAGCAATCATGTCATTGAGAGCAATACACCTGCTTAGTTTCATTTGCTCGCTCAAAAAAGCTCAGTTGCACTAAGGTAAGTATATCTGAGACTTGAGACTTACATATCTAGAATTGCACGATGCTCGCCACGATTGAGCTCATATCAGAAGCAGCACAAGTTCAAGAGAGAAGAAGTGCAATGATTCACATCATGTAGTGCGTTGATCGTAAGCGAGCGTAAAGGATCACCGCATCTGATACAAACATCAAAAGTCTGTAATATTTGGATATCTCACTTCAAAACTTTCGTCTGCATGACTAGCCCAGTTTTTGAGATAGGGCACGTTGCTTTCGGAAAGCAATTCCATGTCTCCAATGATGCAGAGATGTCTTTTTGGGCGAGTCATTGCAACGTTGAGTCTTCTCGAGTCAGACAAAAAACCGATCTCCTTTCGATCGTTCAGCCGTACCAAAGAGACAATAATAGCTTCTTTCTCTCTCCCTTGAAAACCGTCAATTGTCGATACCTCTACTTTACCATCAAAATCTTTCGCCAACAACTTTTTGACTGCAGCCACTTGTGCGCTATATGGGGATATCACGCCGATCATTTCTGGAGCAAGCCCCGCCGACGTCAATTTTCTGATATGGTCACGTACCACGAGAGCCTCCATGTCATTATACTTTGAGCCGCCTAAGGCACTTGTTGAGCTTAAGTGAGTGTCATTCTCAACAAGTCTCTCCGGGTAATCCCCACCCTGAGTATCATACCATACACATGGAGTGTTTGTATCATCGGTAGAATCAACGCCATCTAGATCAGAAAGCAAGATCGACTGAACGGCATCTCCCGCAGTAAGTAGTCCTCCATATAGCTCCCGAGAGGGGAAGTCCATGATATCGTTATTCATTCGATACTGCACATTGAGTAACTTTTTGTAATCCTTTCCATTGTGTCGAGAGACGAGTCGATCAAAAAGTGTTTGCTCCAAATCAGCTATGAGCTCACCCTTCTCCATGAGAGCGCGAGCTCGCTTGCTTGAATCCACTGTCGGGGGTAATTGCAAATTGTCCCCTGCAATCACCAATCTTTTACAGCCCAAATGATTGATCAAAGGAATCCAACATTGTGGCTCCATAGACTGAGATACCTCATCGATTATGATGGTGTCAAACAAGGGCGTCTCGACTGAATAATCGTGTGTTTTGTAGAGGTTGTAAAGTTCATTTGAGCCTGCTCCATGGAGTGTAGAGAGAACAACATCCGCATTGGTTATGAGAAGCTGAGTTATTTTCCTCTCCCTTTCTCTTAACTCTCGCCTCAAATGTTTTAACTCGGCCCAGAGAGCTCTTCGCTCAGCATATCTTTTGCACTTCTTGATTGACGAGAGCGTGTCTTTGATTTCGTTGCTAATATCTTTCAAGACTGACATGTTATCGTTGCTTTCGGTAGTGGCTCCTGTTTTCGAAAGGATGTCGAGGGAATGTCGAAGACAGCTCGGAAGAAGTCGGGCAGGATGCCCTATTCGAATGAGTTGTTCGGGTGAAGCACGGCTAAAATTACCAAGTTTTCTCCTAGATTTCTTTTGAGTCAGATTTCCTGGAGAGGGGTCGAAAGATGGAGACAATCTCTCTAGTATATTGTCCACTGACATATTAGACGCGCCACACACAAGGACCTTTTCGCCATATGTGAATTTGAGCTGCTTGATAAGTTCAATCAATGTGTATGTCTTCCCGGTGCCCGGTGGGCCATGTATGATCGTAATTGGTGAACTGAATACGGAAAATTCAATAGCGTGCTTCTGAGAATCGTTTAATTTGTCATTCCAAAATTGGAGTTTCGGATGATCATTCTGTCGAGGGTGTAGCATTTTTTCGCCCAAAAGTATTTGTAAAATTTCCGTTTTCTCGTTATCCTTCAACAGCTTAAGCTTCACCATCGCTTGAAGCATTCTTTTGTATACAATAGAATTTGTGAGTTTGACAATCCACATCCGGTTCACATCATTGGCAGTATTGTTATACAAGCTAAGGAGATAGTCATCGCTAGTATCTTCGTCAACCGAAACTGCAATATACGAATTATTCAAACGCGTTACTACCGCCTCCACAAATTCATCTTGTGTGGTATTCGTGACCCCCATACGCTGCAACTTGACGATATCTCCCACTTTGAAAGAGCCCACTTGAATATCATCCCCCGGTTGACAAAAAGCTGAATCGAGCGAAAGCTCCACGGATGTCTTACCTCCCAAAGTACTCTTGATGTTCGTGATGGAGAGGTTTAAAATAGCGAGACCCGATGCCGCCAAACGCTTTGGGCTATAAGACAGGAGGTAATGCGCAGTATTTGTAGACTCACATTCCTGTTCTAGCTCTAGAGCGGTACTGAAGGCATCTGATAAGTAGTTCTGTAGAGACATTTTTGCTGGACTGAAAGATGTAGTTCTCTTGCGCGAGAGTGTAAAGTGGCCGCCGCAGCGCTCAGTGCATCATATCACTCCACAACCACTTCAACAATTAACGATGCAGAGTTACAATCTCAGTTCGATGGAAGCAGCGAATCTTGGATAACGCATCAAATCGTGTCGCTCGACGTTCACGTGAAGATCCAAGATGAATTTAGCTCAAGAACAGTAAATTCTACAATGCACCATGTGCCTGTCTCCGATGTGATCATGAGTACAATGCCACCGCAACAATTCACAAAATACATTACACTAGCGGGAAGGAAATCTGTTTTTTAATTGCATTGAGAATAGAGCGGGAAACTAAGCTGTCTGCTGATCATGAAGAGCTTTGTTGGGATTGTTTACTGAAGGGCTCACTTTCATCCTCCATCCCTGTATGGTTGTGGTAAAAAAAGCCCGAAACCCTCAATAGAGATACGAAATTCTCGTAGCATGCTTCGCCTATTGCTAGATATTTGCTGAGCCATCTTCGATAACTCGTGGTTGAAACTCGATCTGTGTCAAGCACAAGGCCGGTGTTTCGATGTACACCAGCGAGAATCATCGAGATCAACACCAAATCGATTGCGTAGTGGGTAATTTTACCAAGCTTGTGCGTTAGATATAATTTGAGTGCGTGACATTGGCGATACAGCCTCGATGCAATTTCTAAATGTTACTTACGGTCATTATGATTCACGGTTTTATATGTCAACACTATAGATGCGTGATGTTCATCCGCACTGGTGCAAGGGCCCCGCTCAAACCTTCGACACTGGGTATGTAAGACTTGTAGAGCTAAGCCTGGTGAACTCTCTTGACCGCATGCTCAATATTACCGGATGAAAATTCATTGGATCTCTTTTGGCCTCTAAGTTCTCCAATGCGTAAAGTGAGCTGATCAATATTAAGTCTCTCTTGGGAGCTTTGAAAATCATTCAGACCAGCGGATCTTTTCAACACTTCCATGAGCGAAAAGCCACCGTATCTAGTCAACAATAAGCCAGAGCCCTCCGGCCCAAGCCGTTGGATTGAGTAGAGAAGGGCTAAGACTTTAGAACGAAGACGCGATGAAACAAATTTGGAATTGTAAATGTTGAGCACACATTCCAAATTGTCAGCTACTTTTAGAAGTGTCAAGTCTTGTAAAGTTTTGACACCAGTCGCAATTGTGCCGAGGAGCCAGCTGACTGACTTCTGATAATCATCTTCATCGAGAGCGTCATCACTCTTGACACCCGACATGACCAAATTGAAGAGCGGGATTGTACTTGCCTTGAATATAGGTCTCGACAAGATGTAGTGATAAACCCGCTCGTACAAGAGATGATTGGGATTCACGATGATGCTGCAAAAAGATCCGATGACATACCAAACCAAAGAAACCGAATGATCTGCGACGCTCAAGGTATGCAATATTGAAGAGATGAAAACCTTCATTAAATTTCTGTCTTTGAAGGGAAGAGTAGGCTCACACAAGTTTTGCGCAATGCCAATCAAAAGAAGCCTTGCAATGTCTCGCGCCTTTTCGTGGGCAAGGCATGTAATGATAAAGCGCAAAAGGTCCGATTCGACTAGTTTGGCCATATTAAATTGCATTGAGCCATCTGACTCTTTCACCAACTCTTCATTGTTGATGATTAAAAGCATCAAGAATTCTGGGTCATAGATTGTTTCCTGATGCGTGCCAGACGGACACTGCTGGGCAAAGTGAGCGAAATCGTGATACGACTTTGTTTTGGGAATTTGTGGTGAGACTATGTTGGCATTGATAGTGTTTTTGACGAACTTCTTATTCAAAGCAACAACAAAAGAGGATGCGTCTTTTATGAAAAGCCGCTCTTCTCCAATCAACTCAACTTCCTCCTGGCTCACCTCGTCTTGGTAGTCCCAGTTTGTGACACGAGTAAGCCAGCTCTGTGTAATTCGCTTTTCAATGCTTTGTAGCACATCTTTGAGGAGCACATCCTCTGCTCTTTGTGAGCCTAGGTACAAAAGTAAGATCGATTCCTGAAAAGCTGGCGTCGAGGAAACAGTTTCATTTTGATGGAACAAAGTATAGATGATGAGAGAAGCCTGAAATCGACTGTCGAAAGTGCCTTTGTTAGGAAGGCCGTGAAGTGGGTTTTTGTCATTGTGAACAAATACTTGCAAAAGTTTGTCCGAATTGAGTACTTTTGGCTTGACTGCAAGTACCACGTGGCTGACATATTCGAGAAAACAAGCCTGGAAAGACCATTTCTTGCTAGCCAAGATCACCTCGAGCTGAGAATCGAGGATCTCGACAGGAACAGCACTCAAGAGAGTTTGCCGGGCGACGAGAAGCTCAGAAAGAGAAAACAAAAACTCTTTGAAATTTTCGGAAAGTGAGTCAGGTTCTGCAAATTTCCTAGTGATGTAGAGCATTGCTTTATGCATCCAGACTCTGACACTATCGGGAGTAACAGAATGCGAACTCACGACAGCACTCACAAACTTGACGAACTCTTGGTTCATTGATTGTCTCGTGTGAGCTTCTGGCTGAGCAAACACTAGGTCCCGTACTTGGCTTTCATCAAAAAACTCAATGCATGATGAAAAGATTCTCAAGGAATACAGCCAGTACCTCATAGAAATTGCGAGGTCGACAACTCTGGTTTGATATTTGACAGCAACATCAGGGTAAAACAGACTGATCTGATAAAGCAATGAATCTGGAAGGTTGTCTTTGGCAAGAAGACATGCAGCCATTTCCGGAGATCCCTTCTCGAGGAGAAAATAAAAGTCTGGGTTTTCGATGATCAAGTCGATGTGTTCAACACTCGGTTCAAATTTGTGCAACGACTGCACAGCCTCACGTGAGTTCGCCTTCATCATTTTGATGAGGTCAGGGTTGAAAATGACATCTCTTTTCTCCAACTCGGCATACGCTTCCAAGAAAAGCAACTCGTTTTGTTGCCTGTTCGCGATAGTTTTCAACTGGTCATCGCTTAAAATCCATAAAAATTTTTTGAGAAGAATTTGTTTCTTCTTATCTTCTTGAGTGAGGGCAAGCTCGTAAATAAAACACTGAAGATCAGACCGGGTGAAATCAATGTCTAGCTGCGCAATGAGCTCCCCATAAAGACATGTTGCGAGAGTTTCATTTTCTGACATTGTCTCTTCCCCCAAACGCGAGAAAAAACCCCAGCTGACAGGACTAAGCACAAACTTCATGAGGGAAAGATCAGACAAGTCTGCCTTCATCAAGTACTGTCCGAGAGAATTCATCAAATCGAAAATCTTCGAGCTGTTTTCACCAGCTTGAACAACTTGATTAAGAGCAAAGGCGGCTTTCGCAAATTCAAACTTTGAGGTTATGGTGGCAGGTATTTTTGAGCTTGACGGATCGAGATTAACGGAGACTTTCGCATTCTGTGCCGATTTCTTTATTCCCGAAGCTGGCTCACCAATAAGAAGCATTCCTGTGACTAGCTCGTCGAGCCATTCGAGGATTGACGGCTCACAATGCAAGTCAGGGACAAAGTTGATTTGCTCGAAAAGCACCACCAAAAAAATGCTCAAATCGTCATAGTCTTTGTGAGATCTATCCAAGTACTTGTAAGGCATGCCGACCGCCCGAGAGATTGTCTCGTCCAAACATGCCCAGAGCTTGGCAGCACTTGGTGCATGTTTGAATTTGGCTGTTGCTTCGATCAAAACAAAAATGGGAGACTCGATGACTTTCTCCTCATTAAAGAGCAAAGTGGGTTTCGTGAGTCTGCGCAAAATTTGAAACACCTTAGTCCTGAGAAGTGGCAAATTGGAAAACTTGAGCAAAGATGTGAAAAAGGAGTTTTCGCCGGAGACTTTGTTCCACCACTTGAGCTCGTTGTTTGACTGGATTGACAAGTACTTGTCTATCAAGATTAAATCAAAACTATCGCACTTCTCAGTTCTTGAGCACAATGCGCCAAGTTCCTTGCTTATAATACCGACAGTCGCAGATGAGGAAGACTTAGGAGTGAGCTCCTCTTGCGCAGCGACGATCTGAGTGGCGGTTAGCTTGATCAATTTGTTCTGGTGGTTCAACAAGGGAATAAATGCCGACTGGGGCGGCAAGTTGCTCATCACATATTCCGTGAGAGACTGTGGGACATTCATCGAGGTTGTAAGTTTCTGAAGCTGAAGTGAAATAATTTGCAAGCCCAACTGTTGAACCAACTCGCTAGAGTATGTGAGACACCCTGTCAACGCAGTTTTGGAGAGCGGTAACAATGAGATGAAGTCGGCTTTGAGCGGGAGTTGTTTTGACTTGAGGATCTCGGTATAAAGAAGAGTGTGACCAATCCAATAAGACGATAATGCCGGATCGTGATAACCACCAGAATGAGAGACGATCCAGTGCATGTATGGCGGGACTAATTCATGATTATGATTGAGAATCTGCATAACAAATTGCAACTGAACATAAGAGTCCCAAGGTTTCAAGGCAGTAAGCAAAGTATAGATCAACTTGTTATTAATGCTGAACGTGACATTGTTAACAATCAACGGGGAGCCAAACTCATTTTCCGGATATGTGATACCCTTATTCGTGTCCGACACTAGAGTGTTCATGAATTTCACGAAAAGGACTTTGAATTCATTGAAGTCGTGAATATCATCATTGTCATTTTGTCTGTCGTTTTCAGATTTGACAAGAGAAAAGAGAGGGCGGATGCTGTACAAAAAGTTCTCGTTGAGAATGCGGCATTTTGTCGCTCTCTTGAAAGTTGGTTCGGAACACACGGCTCGATCAACAAATTCTAAGATTTTGTTGATATTCTCAAACCTCTCCATTTCCATATACTTCCAAAAGTTGTTCATGATTTTGAAATTAGTTAAAAGCGCTTTTCGAAGCGTGGGGTTGCTTGTGGAGCAAATCGAGATCCAGAGATCAACGAATGCCGCACGCATGGCTTTATCATCAATAATCTTTTTCTCGAAATCATCTCTAGTCGGTACCAAGATGTTTTGAACCGCAGAATTATTGAGATCGAAGTGTTCCATGAACTGCGTGAATATCGTCGAGTTCTTATAATCCACCAAACTCTTCAATATCTTCGTCACGGAAACAGTCACCGCAGGCTTTCTCATGCCATAGATTTTGTAGACGAGCCTGAGATTCGTGCATAACATGCTATATGCCTCGTTGATGCGACTCAGTTCCTCAAGAAGGGAAAGCTTCGTGGGCAAATTAGCAGGAGGCACGTCATCTCCCAAGGTAAAATTGATAACGTCAAGAACCACGGACAACTGCTGGGACGTCCTGGTAAGCATTCCCAAATCGTTGGCGGCGCTGTAGTAAAGCATATTATTGAGAGATCTCGTCAAGCCATTCTCTTGAACGAAGCTCACTATTGGGGTTAAGTCTTCATAGACACCAATCACCGAGACTGATTGAAGATTCTCGATTATGGCGGCATCTAGCCCCACTGACGATGCAGCTTTGCTCTTTGCTTGACTCATTGTGGATCAATTTAATGATTGAAGGTCGGAAGAACAAAAATTAAGCGATGCGATGCACACGCGTAATGATCACGTGATGTACATCTTAACCGATGTGCACTGTGCGCAGGTCCTGGAAGGAGACGTCTGTGATGAGCCGTATTTATGTTTAGAGTGCTTATTCACGAATAAATATAAGCAAAAATGAATAATTAAAAAATCCCGTAATGTTTCTTTGACAAGAGCTCGTCTATCAAATAAGCATTCATTCGAAACCCTGAAATTATCATTTGCAAAGCTTTCGAAGAATCAAGCAATCACAGTTGTTGGTATTACGGGGTATAAATATTCAATCTTCACAATAAAAAAACGCCACCGCTTACAGTCAATCAGCCCTTTGTGAGTCTGACCTTTTATCCAACTTGAAGATCAAGCTATCATCGAGCGAAGTATTACATTCACAACCGCTATCGGATAACCTGATTATTCAAGAGATTATTGTTCAGGAGAATGTTGAGACAAGGAGAATACGGTCGAGTATTTATGAATATTAATTCTCGGAAGAATAATCTCGTGTCCTGGGCAGCAGACATTGTAGGAGGAGGTGTGGTATGTCCCACTTCAAGATCTGCTGCATCACATGCACACCCAAGTTCCCTACCAGGTCGCCCGCGATAGTCACCAAATCTCGAAATTCTTGACTATCCTGGTCTTCTTCACCACGTGCATAACTTGAACTTCAGGGTCAGTCTTCATTGGAAGTTTGTTTCGGTACAACAAACTGTATGTTTGTGTATATTTATCTCTAGTTTGGCAAATAAATACAAAGGTGTCTTACTGTTTAAAGTCCCATTCCCCCCTCATGCTGTGTTTCAGAGTCTGACGTCATGCATGCATAAGGATCGAATGTTCTTTATAGCCAGCCCCCTATGATGATGAACAAACGTTCATTGAACAGTTTTCGGATGTTGGTAACCATTGACACACAGCCTATGAATCTGAGAGATTTTTTGTGGTTTCAGACAGCCCGTTTGTTCCGCTTCTATGGTTATGCATATACAACTTTAGGGTTTCTATCCTGCGTCATAGCCCATGCTCCACATTCCGGTTAATTATAGTGCGCGCTCTAAAGCTAAAAAAAAAAGAGACACGGACTCGGAATCAAAAACACGCCAGATATCTCCTTAACGTTGCGTTTGCCTCTGCTTCCTCGAATCACCTCACTTTACAGTGGACCAAACTCCCGAACCAAAGGTGTTGCTGAAATCTCATAGGTATATTCGATTCCCAAAGCGGCGATTCATCACGCGCTCCGTGTTCTTCCATTCTTTGTTTTGGCGAACAATTTACCCCTTTCACAATACCGTGCCAATTTGGTCTGGAGACCCAAGCTATCTTCACACGCAGGTGCTACCAATCGTCAGGCACAACCCCTGTTTCCCTCACAGCGCAGCAGTTCGCTAATCAAAGAGTGAACTTTGACTCGGTTGTCCTTTGACAACTTCGTGACTTGCCTCACAAATCCTTCTTCCGATACTTCAAAACCAATATGACAGGATCCAAAACCAGACGGGAAAGCTTTTCACTCCACAACATGGACAAGTTTCCCAATTTGCCCATTCACTACAAAGTCCACTCTCTCTTAGGAGAGGGTGCATTTTCTCATGTTTATAAGGGCACTGACACTCGGACGGGTGAGGAGGTCGCTATCAAGGTGATCAATAAAACAAACTTGTCGGCGAAGCAGATCGCCAATATCAAGAACGAAATCTTCGTAATGAATACACTCAACAATACCGGAAAGCATCCAAACATCTTGAAGCTCATCGAGACATTTGAGTCTGAGGAATGCACTTACCTTGTTGTGGAGTATTGCGATGGTGGGGAAATCTTCGATAAGATTATCGAGTATACCTACCTCTCAGAGGATCTAGCCCGCCACGTGTTTCTACAACTACTTGACGCCGTACGGTTCATGCATGAGAACAATATCGTCCACAGGGACATCAAGCCAGAAAATCTACTTTACAAGACTATTCCTAAAGTTGAGAGGTCCAGGAACGAGTACGAGGCTTCTCTCCGGTCATCTGACGATGATACAAAAGTCGACGAGGGCAAATTTCTCCCAGGTGTTGGTGGGGGAGGAATCGGTATCATCAAGCTAGCCGACTTTGGATTAGCCAAACAACTCAAATTTGATTCTGCGACGTCCAAAGAATCTGCGCGAAGTAACTTAAAGACGCCTTGCGGAACAGCTGGCTACACTGCTCCTGAAGTCATACATTGTGGCGTTGAGAGAAAGCGCCGCTTCAGAAGTGCCCATTCAAAGAAAAACTTTTACTCGAAAAGTGTCGACATTTGGTCTTTGGGATGTTTCTTGTATACATCACTCTGCGGGTTTCCCCCTTTCTACGATGACAACAATGAAGTACTCACCCATAAAATCTTGAATGGAGATTTTGTTTTCTTGAATCCATGGTGGGATGAAGTCAGTTCCACAGCGAAAGATTTGATTTCAAAAATGTTGGTAGTAAATGCCAAATCGAGAATTACACTTGACGGTATTTATAAGCATCCTTGGATGGCTGGCAGTGTTCCATTAAAGCAAGAGAGTTATTTTCCGGAGCAGCAGCTAAGCGTTTCCATTGACGAAAGTGCCCCTTTTAGACCTCCAGATAAGAGGATCAGAAGCCCCGCTGGAATGACTGGGGGACTAGCTTCACCCAAGATCGCCATCAAGCAAGTCTTTGACAATCCGGCGATGTCCTACATGAACTTGCGCCTGCGAACCAGAGAGCCCAAGGAGATGACCCACGCCGAGTTCAAAGAGGTCAAATTCGACTCTCGTGCCCGCAGAGACTCCAAATCCCCAAGTCACCTACCACGTACGCCCAACCCAATGAATAGTGTCAACTTTGGTGATGTATTCAACAAAAACTCCCTCATGTCGGCTTTGGATGGTGGGTCTGTTGACTTGGACAGCGAGGGCTTCGATGAGAATGACCTGGAAGGATTTGCAGACAGCCAAATCTCAAGTTCAGACGAGGAGAGCTTGCCAGACTGTGATAACATAGATGTTCTCGAATTCGAAAACCATGACTCGATCAGTCATTTTCAGGTGCGCGAGAATATTCTTGAAGAGACAGGCTTGAAAAATCTTTCTCTCTCATCGACTACCTCCATGGACTCTCTGAAGCTGAGCGATGATGACTATGCAACTCGCTCATCGTCCGTCATCAGCGGGGCCAACGGAGACTTCGAGTTCACACTAAATTTGAATGATCTGAACCTACTCAGAAGGCGTTCTTCAACCAAAAGCGGTAGGAATTAGGCTGGTTGCAAACAGGTTTAGTTGCATTCATTACGCGGTGAGTTAAAGGTTGGTGTCAGCTACCGCTTTATCTTACAAAATTTCCTTTCTTTAAATATTATGTATTGTTGATTACTAGACTTCATTATGATTTATGTACGAGGGTCGAATGAACTATCTTTCAACAGGCTTAACATCACTCTGATGAGGAGCCTCATCCTCATCGGGCACTAAACAATTGTTAGATTCTAACAACTCCGCCAAGTCGCCACTCTGAGCCATGGACTGGACAATATCGCAACCGCCAACAAACTCCTTGTTCACGTAGAGCTGTGGAATAGTGGGCCACTGACTGTACTCTTTGATTCCTTCCCTCAATTCAGGGTCTTCCAACACGTTGTATGCGGCAAACTTCTCCGGGTCCACTCCCTGCTGACCCAACATTTGGATTGTGGCTCTGGAAAACCCACATTGTGGGAACTCTGGGGTACCTTTCATGAAAAGTACAACAGGAGCCGAGCGAACGGCGCTATCGAGAGCATTCTTGATCTCTGTGGAAATGGATCTAGTGAAGCTGGTTTGCCTCAAGATGCGAGACTAAGTTTGCGTTAGTATGCGAGATACTGATTTGGCTCATAAGTCCTGCAAGGAGCTCTGAGAGAACCCTTTCCAGTCTCTTGTGGTGTTCTAATTTGACATACTGTGGCGTTCCCGAATGGTCTGAAGAACATGATTTAGCGGTTGAAGTGTAAGCTTAGTAAAGGCGAGTTCCAATTCGAGGAGATTCGCGACTCTGCATCTGACTACCGACTGTAAAGGTTTTTTGATCGTCGCTCGCTGCGCGCTAATGCGAAGCTTGTTGTGCTAGACAAGAGGTTGAGATCATAGAGAGCTTGAACATTGACTTCAGCGCTAAAGTGAATGTCGTTTGCTGTTTTTTGTGACTTGTGGTTACAGGTACAATGCTTTTGCGTCGGTAATATGGTTTGCCTGGTGTCATTATCTAACAGTGGGCTCGGCGTCAGAAATTTGAGAATCTGACATCGGATCGTTTTTGTGATCCAAGGTCACGCGGCCAGATTTGTGTCTTCCATGTTTGGTGAGTTTACCGAAAGCGAGCCTTTTGTGAGCACCTGAAGTCACAAAAGGAAAAAGAAATCGCGACCGTTGTAATCGACAGCACAAATAGTCATATCCCATTAGTATCTTCAATGATTATAGGAAGCAATAGGTCAATCACTCTCATGCTCATCGTCGGAAAAATGTTGTGTGCTGCTGCTGATACTCAAAGCCAGTTCACCTCGTTGCCTTTCAGTTTTGGCCTAGTGTTGAGCGCATTCAAGTTCGTGGATTCTCAAGACACAACGTTCACGTCAGAGAGCTATGTTCTGACACCAAATGCGCTGGATCCACCTGGGATGCAAGCGTTGCAAGCGATCTCTGTAGCGGAAGTTATTCGCGAACCGAGCGTCAAAACCAGCCGTAAGGGACCCTCTATAATACCCCTTGCATGCTTGAGCGACTCAGTGCTCGAATTAGACTTGAACGATGGATTGCTCACGAGCCGCCAACACTACTCTGCGTCTGTCGATAGCAATCATCAATTTCGGTTCGAGGAATACACCGACAGTGGAAGTGTCCCTAGGGAATGGCTGGTATCTGCGAAAGGTCAGCTAGAGTTTCAGCAGACAGACTTATTTTACCAGTGCCACTCCGGTGAATCATACAAGTTGTACGATGCACCAGTTCACTCCCGCTGCGCACCAGTGTTGTTGGATGTCGTCGAATTAGTATCATGTCAATGAAAGAATACATATTCTATGTAAGTAAATAAGGGGACAAGTTGAATTTGCAAAAGGCTCATATTTGTAGCACGGTGAGCTTAGAAAAAGACATTTTTAAAGGCGTCTTATGGAAGGAATGTACGTCTTGCACAAGTATGAGCAAAAGGAAGTCACTCTTGTGTAGACTGATCTAAAGGCAAGATGAAAGAATGAAATAGGAAATGTGTCACATGTAAAGAAACCACCGGGGTCATTTGAGCTTATTACCACGGGATCGTTTGCTTTTACCATTCATGTGAGTGCGGTAATGTTGCGTGCAATTATCCTGACGAGAAAAACGGGCGCTGCATCCTGGAAAAGGGCACTTATGATTTCTTTCGCCTGTATGGATGCGATTGTGCCGGGCCAAATGGCCCAGGGTTGTGAAAGCTCTTCCACATGTTTTGCACGTATGAGCCCTTCTGGTGCCTGTATAAGCACGATCCATTACACGCGATATATTGACGGCTGCGCTCGCTGTACCTCCAATAGAAGACGCATTTGTACTTGGAGATTGAGGAGCGAAAGAAATGGTGGACGTGTAGGTGTTTTGAGGGCCAATGAGTTCTGCGTCAAGGCGAGCGGTATCTGTCGGTAGCCAACCTGAGTCAAAGTGCTGGCCTACAACGACAGGTTTAGGGTTTAACTGCTGTGGTAGCCGGGGCGCTGGCGGAGCCACGATAATGCATTTAACTTCCTCTGTTTCAGATGGAGGCAATTCTGTTTTCTTTTGTGGTGTATGCTCTTCGGTGTTTGATGTTCCCAGCAGCTGAGTGCCTACAAGAGAATGCATTAGCTCGTCGAACGACGGGAGCGGGGTTGCATCTTTTAGTCTCGAGGCAAACATTTGGGGTTTTCGTATTGATTCTCGTAGAGCTCGTAGAGGGCTTTCCAATCTGCGCCAAATGGGGCTAAGATGTGACGACCCAGTTATGTAACAAATTTCTTATTTTCACAAAGAGGTTAGATAAAGCGCATGGCAGGTGAAGTGGGGATACACGGATATAAGCAAGGGCTTCAAGAAGCGAGGCACCGGCTCGGCTGATGTATCAACGCATGAATTTTCTAAGAATGGCACATATTATGAGCCCCTTGTCAATGTGTCCGCATCCTGCGAAAAGCTTCATACCTTACAGCAGCAAAGAAGCCCGCGCCGACGCGGAATAATACACACAGCAAGAAGCTTGTGTATCGGACAGGCGAAGTGTATGTGCAAGAAGTGGCAAACACGTATTTCATTGAAGCAACCATGAGTTTTGATTGCAAAGTTTTAGTCACTTTATAGCCCTTTCTTCAATACATTATTGAGGGAGGATTACGGCATATAGAAACAAAGATGAGAAACGCCGATCCGTCCGGGGGAATTCTCGCGTTGTCAGGTGCTGTGCCATTTCAAAGCCACTCCAGGGTCTTCGGAATCTTCGCGCATGATACATCATGCATAAAGTGCAAGAATTGGTCTGCATGGCATACAATGTCGACAAGCCGCGGCTACCCTTTCGGTAAATACTCACGTGACTGCATGTGGCCTTTGTGAGTGCACACGTGGGCACGGTCGCGATGCAGCCCATTTCTGCTAATATACGCACTCCTGATCTGGTAAATGCTTTGCAAAAAAAAAAAAATATATAATTTCGCGCTGTAGTGCTGCAGCTCGAGAGACTACAAACTCAACGTAACCGACTTCGGAGCTCGAACCCATATCGATATGTAGTTCACGTGACTGCATACTAATCGACCTAGCGTCACGTGCGTCTCACGTTTTCTTGCGACAGCAGTAGTCATTTTGATACTGTCAACTTCAGGTGAAACATATCCTCGATAACGCAGAGATGATCAGAACTGGATCAAGGAAAGTTTTCAAACCAAGCCGTCTTCTAGGAGCAAGGTCGATCAAGGTGTCGGCAGGTGGCCCAGAGTTCAAGCCGCCCTTCGTGCCGCTTGTCGCGGATGGATTTTCAGAAGCGATTGGAAACACGCCTTTAATTAGACTCCCCAACATCTCGAAGTCTGTGGGAAGAAATATCTATGCGAAAGCTGAGTACATGAATCCAGGCGGCTCCATCAAAGACCGTGCTGCCAAATTTATCTTAGATGATGCGGAACGTAAAGGATTGATTCAACCGGGGGGAACTGTTGTAGAGGGCACGGCCGGAAACACCGGAATTGGCCTAGCACATGTTTGCCGCCTGCGTGGATACAATTGCGTGATCTATATGCCCAACACTCAGTCGCAGGCCAAAATTGAGACTTTGCGTCTTTTGGGAGCGGAGGTGCACCCCGTGCCTGCTGTTGCGTTTGACAACCCACAAAACTACAACCATCAGGCTAAGAGACACGCTGAGCTGCTCGAAAACGCTGTGTGGACCAACCAGTTTGACAATGTGGCAAATAGACAAGCTCACATTGACTCTACCGGCCCTGAAATCTGGGCTCAGTTGAATGGGAAAGTGGATGCTTGGACTTGTTCTACCGGAACAGGCGGCACTTTCGCCGGTGTGACGCGCTATTTGAAGCACATGAACCCCGAGATCAAATGTGTTTTGGCTGACCCCCCTGGATCGGTTTTGTACTCGTACATCAAGAGTGGTGGAAAGGATATCGTTAGAGGCGGATCCTCTTTCACAGAGGGAATTGGACAAGGCCGTGTCACAGAAAATTTGAGGCCTGAGATCGAAATCATCGACGAAGCTCTCAAGATTCCAGACGAAGACTCCATTGCGATGGTTTTCAAATTGCTCGATGAAGAGGGAATCTACGTTGGCGGTACTAGTGCTTTGAATGTTGTCGCAGCCATAGAGGTGGCCAAGACCTTACCGAAAGATGCCAATATCGTCACTGTTCTCTGCGACTCGGCTCACAAGTATAGCGCAAGAATATTTTCCAAGCTGTGGTTGCACGAGAAAAATTTGTGGGATGCCGTGCCAAAACATTTGCAAAAATATGCCACCCTCGATTAGGCATGCTGATAAGTGATTAGGCGGCATGGTACGTACTTCTGTATATAAGAAATAGTAACTGCAATCATGTTATTGTTGAAACAACGTCATCGCATGGGATACGAAAAATTTATGTTCACTGTGCCGCGCTCACGCATGCACTCGCAACCTTTCTCGATCGCGCTTTTGAGAAGACGTTCATGAGACAAGTTTGGTCTGTAGGGAAGAAACCACCAAATATATAGTATTATCACATTTTTTCAAAAAAGCGCTATTTGGGATAGATTGGCAAGCACATCACTAAGACCTCACATCTTTATTTATTATACGAAGCAAAGGCTGAGGATCTGTACTAGAAATGCAGGAGGGTTATGATATGCATCTACGCATGCTGCCGCACGAAGTCACCGGCGCAAGAAAACACACATGCATGCCCACGCGGCATTGCTCTGGAAAGGGCGATCCCTGCACGCGGAATTGCTAGTATTTTTGCTAGTCTAGTTTTTTTTTCTTGTTTGACGCAGCGGGAAAAAAGATGATCAAAATTTAGTGTTCGTGAAGGCCTGTTCATATTGATATTTTTTTGTACTGAGTCTTTTCGTCTTTTGCTAATATCTCAAGGAGGATATCAGATGAATATCGCAAGGGCATCTTACGTAACTTCACCTGGCTAGTTCGCCGGATTTGTAATGGTCGCGGCTATCACAACTTGAATTGCGTCCCACCGGAATTATACTCTACGGCACTTGCATGTGAGGCATTAATGTACATGTAGGATTGGCTGGGCTTTAATTTTAACTCGTCATTCATGATTTTCAACGGGCCTAAAATAAACCCCGCTTCATTCTCTTTCTCACTATCTGGTCATTCACAAACCACTTAATGTACAAAATCTCTTTGGAGTTTATACTCCGAACCAGAGATGAAATAGTTCTGAAATGCTAGCATTTTGGTTTGGAGCCTTTGAAAGGTGCTGGTGTTTTTGAAAAGATGAATTTGCTAAGACTCTCGGATATCGAACAGAGCAGCAAAACATATTAAGAATATTTCCGTATGATCAGGAATTAAATGACATGTAACGGATAAAGTTTTTTTTATCTTCTTCTAGGTGTTAAAATTAGAACGGGCGACTCTCAGCCTCGACATAGTGAGAATTCAGGTGAATTCCTTCGACGAGGAGCGCCGAGATGTAGGTCTTTTCTCAGGCGTGATTTTGGAAACCAAATTTTGGTGGTTTTCAAGCAATAAGTTGGATTCAGTTTCTCTTGCGCCATTTTATTCGCCCACTTATTTTCCTCCAACTCAACCAAAAAAACAAAAGGAGGACTCGATGCACCTTCGCTTACTTACCGCATAACAATTTAAAAACCAAAAAATCTTTGTGACCCCTTATTGCCGGATAATCTTCTCGTCTTTTTCAGGATGACTGAGCTTTGTTTCAGGAGGGTGTTTGGTTCGCTTTGGTAATATCATGCATGGAAAACTTGACTGTGGATGGTTCAGAAACAACAGGATTCTGTGAAGTCATTGTGACTTGGGGTCCTCTTATTCACGAAAGTCAAAAATCATTGCATACTAAGATCAATTTCTTCTTTGAACAGCCAGCTAATACAGAGCAAGTACCTATAAGCCAACATTTATCATGAGGTACGACTTCGACGCTTTACCTTTTTGGCGTATAAACATGATGATAGCAGATGTGCTTCGCCTGGTTCCAGAAGCGATAACTTGTGATTGATCACCACCAAAAAAATAAGCCAAGCACGAAAAGTTAATATTGAGAAGGATCATGTGTTCCTGATGCATTCAATTCGCATTTGTTTCAAAATGTTTGTCTTTTTCACGTTTACGTTCAATTTGAATCTCGAGAAATCTTTTACCGCTGGGCGACTCTAAAGCAAAAAGCCTGATGAACGTTCGGTCTGCTACCACAGGCAATTGAACTGAAAAAGAGAGTTATATTGGCACAATTGTCGCTGCACCATTCACGTCAGGGCAATACTTTGGGAATCAGAAGGTGATAATCACTGCATCTACACTTGGCCTATCATGCACACTTTCTGCTTTAGTTCACATTCAAAAGAGATGCAAAAAATCCAGAATTGAATAATAAAGCTGAGGATGCTTGGACCGCTTGCCGGGCCCATGACGTTGAGAACAATCATGAATCCCTCGAAACCAAAGGTAATTCAGTTGCATGTCTGTTCCTTACTAGAGATGGGCTCCCTGCATGTACGGCAACAATTTCCCAAGGTTATATTGGCAGCAGAATACAGCGGTAAAAAAAGCCTCGACCGGTAAATGACCCAAAAGAGTGATTTGAATCATTGATATGACCGGTCCCAAAGTTTTTTTTTTTTTATATCTGCTTTAGTACTTGTTCATTCTGGTCTCCGCTTGCATGTAAAGTAAGACCTGTTTAAGAAGATCTTGGCTAAAGAGATCAGCTGGCTAATACATTCGAGGTGACAGAGAGCAGTTGATGCTTCGCTATTTCGCTCACTGTTCGGCTCAAAGGACAGGAACCATATGAGATAGAAAGATAAGAAGATTTGGGAGCGCTTTCTGACTTACATGATTTTTTTACATGCATAAGCATCAAGCTGAAATTTTCTCCCTGTTTGCCTCGATATCTGCCAGTCTGTGCAAATCAAAAACCGTCTTATGCTTCAAAATGTGCCATGTACCACAAGGTTTGCCTGGCTCACCAACGCAGGCCCCGGTCTGAAATATAGGGTACGTAAACTCATTATGCTATATATGAGCGATCATGTCGCGGCAAAAATATTTCTATATCGGAAAAAGTTTTAAACTCTATGGTGCTTTCAGGTGGTGTACGATTCGATGGTCACTATCTCTGGGCTCAAGTTTGCAGAGGTATCCTCCTTCGGTACTCAATTCAAATGAGACATTCAAGCTCCAATAACCTATACGGGTCAACTTCGTGGATCAATGAATGACTACAAAAGTCTGAAAGAAAGTGTTAAATGAGGCTGAAAGATACGAAGCTTAGAATTAACTCGGTGTCAGGCTTAGTTTGAGAATGACTTCACCAACGCACATTGCGCCTAGCAAAAATATTCGGCTAGCGTATTTGCTAAACGGAGGTTTTGAGTCAGAATGACGTGATATAGAATATAAAGTAAATATACAAGCCTTGGTGTGTCCTACAAGCACTTCGCATTACTATGCGCACTGCTCACCAAAGTAAACACCTGGCTAAAAGCAGAGGCTGACGTCGTGTGAAATTGTGAATCATTGATCTGGATCGGATCACGTGATTCTCGTTCTGAGAAAACTTTCTTCTGCATAAATTTTTGCCTTCTCTTCAAATCTCGCTTTCGGCTAATTGAACATCGAACCATCAACAGAAAATATTGCCGTTGTGATCACTTAGAAATATAAGTTATTTTGGTGTATTTCCGACTCGTACCCATTTCATACTGTCCATTGAATTTGCAGGACATCATCATACTTCTGCTCGCCAATATACAACGTCATACAAGTGGAGTTTTATTTGAATCTGTTCTTGTGCACTCGCGGAGTCGATTCAGCTTCATCAAATACTCTCTCGGATACTTAGTTTGACTTCGAAGTGAAATAAAAAAACTAGCTTAGTCATCAATCTAATCTTCTGGATCGACACATGGACCAACAGATTCAACAGGCTGTGGAGATCGCACTTAGCGGTACTTCTGATGTCGGATTGAAGAATCAAGCATTTCAGTTCATCAACGAGATCAAATCGACGGAAGAAGGCTTCAAGTCATGTGTTGACATTTTGCTCGATTCTTCATCGAAGGGCACTACTTTGAATAGTGGACTCAAGTTTTTCATTTTCCAGGTCATTGACGAAAACACAGAAAAGTTGAGCCAGGAACAGTTGTACACCCTTAACACGAATTTGTTCAAACACCTCAACGATATCATAGCTCTTGATGCCAATGACGAGATCTACTTGAGAAACAAGCTCAGTGATATCCTCGGCCACTTGTTTTGTTACGTGTATCCCCTGCTCAATGTGGACTTTTTGAAAACCTTCCTTTTGCTCATCCAATCTCAGAAATTGGTGAGCATTGATTATTTCATGCGTACGTTGATCTCAATTCACTTCGAAATTGGAGATAAACTCATCTCAAGAGTCAACGATTCACAGGAACGCAACAATTTTTTGAAGGACTTGATCAGAGACCGTGACATGACATCGTTGGTCGCTAGCTGGAAAACTGTTCTCACTGAGGTCAAAGATATCGTGATTCTCGACAATGCACTTAAGGTTGTCGGATACTACATCGACTGGATGGACATATCGTTGTTCATACAGAATGGCTTCTTGAACATTGTTTACGAGTTTTTGAAGAACCCTGAATTGCGCAATCAGGCATGCCTCACAATCTTGGAAATCATCTCCAAGAAGATGAAGCCCGCCAACAAACTAGAATTGATAAAGTTATTGGATTTGACGTCGGTCATTGGCTCGTTGAAAGATGATGACTTGGACTTCATTGAAAATCTAGCCAAACTCTCGAACCAAATAGGCATTGAGCTGTGTATCGTTGTGGAAAACGATCCTTCGTTGCTCCCCGAAGTGAATGTTCAATTATCAAAGTTGTGGCCCATAACATTTGAATTCTTGACACACGAATACGATGATGTGTCGCAGCAAGTATTTCCATTCATACAGCAATTTTTGTTGATCTCCAAAAAACTTCCTGCAGTCGCTTCTAATGAATTATTGTCTGCACTTCTTAAGAACATCATCGAGAAAATGAAGCATGACTCTGACAGTGATGGGTTTGATGACGACGATCAGTTTATTGAAATTCGTCAAAAATTGAAGACCTTCCAGGACACAATCGCTGGTTTGAGCCCATCCTTGTACTTGGACATCGTCCCACTCATCATAGAAAGTTCCATTTTCGGTGGACTGTCGGAAGGCCAAAGTTGGAACATTGTAGAGTTGGGTTTATACGAGCTCAGCAATTTCGCTGACTCTTTGAAAAACAACTTGATCAACCTCCCGAAAACAGAAATTTCGAGCTCTAAGCCTTATAGAGCGGTCCAAGATCTTTTGATTAAGATAATCAACAACTTTCATCTACTCACACATCCCAAAAACCAGCTTGCTTTTTTCGAATTGATCATACGTCATTTCAGCACTAAAAACTTCCTGAACACCACTCAGACCAGCATGAATGAGCTCTCGATGAAAATTTTGGAATTGTTTTCTGAATACGGGTTGTTCAGCGATATTGAGAGTGTGAGATTGAGATGTTGGTATCTATTCTTTAGATATGTGAGTGCGACAAAGCCAGGCCTCAACTCATATTTCTTGGAGAACTTGATAGTGAAGCTTCAGCCCCTCCTCGTCATCAAAGCGGTGTTGCCCACCAGGGACGAGGATGATGATCTCGTGGAGCATGGTGACTTCAACAGTCAATTGTATCTTTTTGAGGCCCTTGGTATGTTGGTCACCTTGACCGACTCCCCAGATACATGCGCTACCTCCGTTGATGTCCTCTTGCAGCCATTGTTCACCAATCTCGAAGCATGTATTTCCAGAGACGACAAAGACGTGAATGCTTTAATACCTTTGCAGACACATCACCTGTTGTTCGCCATCGCTACGATTGTCAAAGGCCTTGACACTCAGGCGCCCGGCAAATCCGATTCCTTGAAAAACAACGCTCAGCTCGCCGTAAAGATTGGCAATGCAGCACAAGTTGTTTTGATATCTTTGGAGAATTTCAACAAATATGAGTCTGTCAGAGATGCTGCTCGGTTTGCTTTTGCTCGTCTTGTGCCTATCATGGGCACAAGCAGCAGCACCCATTTAAGCAAATTGGTCTCTCTCATACTAGCATCGCCCAACCTCAAAATACAAGAACTTGGAGACTTTGCTGGCTTTGTGGGCCAACTTGTGCACCAATTCAAAAATAATGAATCCGTCTTCCAACTTTTGAACGACCTTGTCACCCCCATGTTTCAAAAGATCTATGAAACTCTCACTATCGAGGATGCGAACTATCCTAATTTGGTGAGAGAAAAATACGGCTTGAAAAGGTCCTTCTTATCTTTCATTAGCATTTTAGTTCTCAACAATCAATTTTCGTTGTTGTTGACCGAAACTAACAAAACAATCTTGCCCAGAATCTTGAGCTCCTTAGTTGAGTTCTCGTGCGACTTGGGCGATTCAATTACAACAAAGGCGGCTATCACCCAATTTGGGAACGTGATAAACTTGTTGGGCTGTAACGGCGGCAAGCTCAATGACTCAGTCGATAAGTTTGCCTCCACGGTGGCGCCTATAGAGGGCATTGATGAATACTTGATGGAGAGCACGGTGAAGTTGTGTTTCGAGCTTCCTTTCAGAGAGAAGGAATTCGACCTAAAAGACGCACAAATCCGTAACATAGCTCTGGAACTCTCGGTGCTCTTGACATGCTACCAAAAACGTCTGAGTCAACAGGAGTTCGTGCAATTCCTTGCAAGATATTTGACAAATATGGGATTGGATGAAGGGATAGCTAAAGACTTCTGCACAAAGTTGATCGAATTGAGCAGTAAGGATTTCAAGAAGTACTACGTTACATTTCTTGGTGAGTTGAAAAAATAAAGTATATAGATGATAGATCATGAACGGCATAATAATCAGTTGAGTAGACCGTGTATCATTTTGAACTCTGGCAAGAGTATACATTTGCGTGTGGCTTCATGCAGGTCGCTTCGAAGGGCATCGCATCTCACCAAAATTTCCAGAGTCGCGTATGAAGCAAGAAAGAGCGATTGAAGCACCTGTATTGATTGCACTTTTTGATCCGTTCAATCACAAAACGCATGGCCATTATGTCTACTGAAGCTACCGTGGTGCCCCCAAAAGATGAAGAGGAATTGAACCTCGAGAAACTTGTCTTTGGAGACCAGTCCGGGTTCGAAGCCAACTTGCGAAAAATCGAAAATCTATATGACTACTCTGATGGAGAAGAGGACGATTTTGTGTTAGATGCTTCGGATGAAGAGGATTCTCTCGAAGGAGAAAATCAGGATGATATGTTTTTCATCGATGACGGGGCAGATGCCACGGTTGCGTTTGAAAAAGACAATAATGATGCAATGGACGTCGATGGAGATGATCTGGACGAAGAACCAGCAGCCTGGGACGACTCTGACGACGAAAGAATAGCGGTGTCAGTTTTGTCCACACGGCTGAAAAAGTTGCGCCAAACGCAAGAGGAGCAGACTCTCTCTGGTGCCGCTTACCAAGCCAGGTTGCGTGCGCAATACGAGAAAATCTATCCCAGGCCAGATTGGGCAGATAATTGGAAGAGCGATCACGATGATGATGATGATGAATACTTACTGGAAGCCGAGGAAGATGCGGCTGTTGGTCTCAACACTGCCACCTTGAACAACATTTTAAATGCCACAAGCAGCTTCCTCCAAACCTCCACAAAACTTCTTCCAGCCCATAAAATAGAAATTCTGCGGCTCAAAGACGCAAACATAGCCAGGCGATCTAGGGGCGCTATACAAAGCATAAACTTTCACCCTCTGCATCCCCTTTTGATCACGGGAGGTTTTGATCGCACCCTTCGTATCTACCAGATCGACGGTAAAAGCAACCAGTTCGTGTCGCTGATTCATTTCCGCGACCTGCCAATCCAGACATGTCAATTCCTGACTCTCAAGGGCTCCAACATTGTCTACATGGCCGGTCGTAGAAGGTACATGAACCGGTGGGATCTCGCGAGCGGTGAGGTTGAGAAGATTCTGAGAATGTACGGACAGGAAAAGTTTCAAAAGTCCTACGAATACTTCAAAATCTCGCCTCTTGGCACGCACATTGCCTTGCTCGGATCCTCGGGTTGGGTCAATTTGGTCAGCGGCCAGACAGGCCAATTCACGAAAGGTTTTAAAGTGAATGGGTTTGTGGCAGACTTTGTCTTCACCCGCGACGAAAAGAGTCTCATCATTTCGAACGAGGCAGGCGATTTCTGGGAATTCGACTTGGAGTCTTCCAGTAACAAGCCTTCTAGGCGCTGGACAGATGCGAGCGCTGTAAACGTTACCAGGATCACTCTTGGTGGTCCTAGCGATCGTTGGTTGGCTGTGGGAACCAAATCTGGTGTGGTAAACATATTTGACCGTTCAACGTTTGAGGGCGTTCTTCCTGGCAAGAATCCAGTCCCCTTTAAAGAAGTTACAAACTTGATCACGGCGACATCCCACCTTGCATTCTCGCCCGATGGACAGATCTTGTGCATTTCCTCAAAGCAAAAGAAAGACGCACTCAAGCTCGTTCATTTGCCCCTGGGAACAGTATTCTCAAATTGGCCTACAAGTGGCACGCCCTTGGGCCGCGTTACCGTCACAGAGTTCTCGCCAAATGGTCAAATGTTGGCTATCGGAAACGATAGTGGAAAAGTCACTTTGTGGCGTATAAATCACTATTGATAGTAATTCGCGTCTAAAAGAGATCGATATTAATATTTACATAAGAATCAAAATCCGGACATGTTAAGCCAAAAAGTAGAACTCCATAGATTGATCACAATTTTACGCTCGGCAATGCGGCGTAAATGTGCATTCTTGGGCAATCGATTGTTTTTTTAATTATTTTTCTTTCTTATTTACTGAATTGATTTATCTGATCAAAAAAGAGGGGCTAGAACAACTTACCAATGCCGCATGGTGACAGTTACACCTTTCTCATTCTTGTTTCAAGAGAAGCACGTTCAATCTATCAAAGATGTTTCCAAAATTCATTGGATTTCACTGGCATGGAAGAAAATCCGCGACTGTACACCAGTAATTAAATACTATAGCATACGATTGGGAACGGGATGGCGGCCGAATTCAACCTAAACAATCAGGAATTCAAAATAAGTCTACATGCTGGCAACGACAAAATATTTCGCCTTATCACAATCAAAATCATCTATCGTCGAGCTCTTTACCAAAGTGATACTTTTATGGCGTTGGTAGTTTTGTCATTTTTCAAGCGCACGACCTTGTTGTCTCACCACCTTTCTTTGCCGCTCGCTTAGAGTCTTGAGCCCCATAACCGACCATGCCTGTAATCGGTGCCCCGTATGTGATTAAAAGAGATTAGACGAACTGTGATGTTACGTCCATGTCTTGTTTCAGAATATGCATTTCATCGCATAATTCCAGCTTTTTTTAGTGCAGTGACTAACGACGCAGCAAGGGCCATAACCGCTACCGAGACCCAAAGACTTTCTTGATGACACCTGCTTTGTACAGAGTGAGACAGCCGTTTTTCTGGAAGAACTTCGCCGCATTTTTCATAGTGGGGGCTGTTCCTCTAAGTGTTTACATGTACACATGGAATGTCCTCAGTAAAGATGACTTTGGTGATATTCCTATTCCTCCGATCTCCAATGAAGAGTTGGCTAAGTTGAGGGAGGAGTATGAAACAAAGAAGTAAGAATATGTATATAGTGAATGAACCGGTTTCTGCGATTTATATGGCACCGATCAGCTCAACAACCGTAGAGTGGCCTCATTCATGCATTCGCAAGAGTCACTTCCATTATGCGGCCATGGACCACGTAGAAATAAGCTACGAATTTAGCTGTGAATGAATCATGATTATGTCTTATACATCACTGTGGTCTTCAAAGTATCGCGAGACCCCTCTTACAGGGTATGGAATATCGCTTTTACTCTGACCTGAGGACTTAGAACCCGCATCAAACGAGATATCATTGTCTGTCCCGTCCAGCAAAGCCTCAGATGTGTCTTTTTGCAATTTGGACTCACCAATCAAGGACTGGCCGGATGATACGGAGCTTGCATGCAGTGTACTGTCTGTGGAACCAAACTTTCGTTGTAGCAAATGAGTGTTCGAGGAATTCTCGATACCAGAATACGGCAAAGAGACATTGGAACCGTGGTGAGAGCTAACAAAGTCCGTAGATGTGAACGCTTTGTTATACATTTTAGAATTCGCTGCCAGCATTTCATAGTCTCCCATTGTACGGCGTGAGGCCAAAGATTCTGATGTCTGGCTTCGCATGGGCGGCATGACTCTCATCGGCACTGCTGTTGTGTCACTACTGGTTCCAGCAAAGGGGTTGGTTGGATATTCAGGTAGATCTCTCATCTCAGTATCGGCGAAAGGGTTTTCTCGTAAACTGGACATAGACTGCGAATGGTATGGTGGACGGTGCAATTGACTAAGAGACTCCTTCAGAGCCATATGACTGGCACTAAGACCCCGAAAAGTCTGGTCGTAAATTATATTGGCACTTGCATTCATTGCCGTATACCGGTTCAGACCAAGGGGATAGGCATCACCCGGCCTCAGCCAAGACGTTGTATCAAAGGTAGATGTGGATCCCAAGAGAGGATTTGCCTGGATCTCCTTAAGATCTAAAACACCTTCATCAAGGATTTGCGCCTTGGATTTGTGGTTTCGTTTCACCAAAAAGCGAACATTTTCGTTCACGGACCTGTAACAGTACGCTTTTAGCAGTTTGAAGCCTTTGTTGGCTACCTTCACTTTCACCGGGATGTAAAGAACGAGCGCCAAGAGAAATTTGAAAAAGAAGAAGAGAAAGAGCACCATGGTACACAATTGAAACGACAATATGATCGATAGCCTCAAGTTGGTGGTGGCGATCGCCTTAATATTGGAGAGAATGGCGTTATTTAGCTCTCCTCCTGTGGCGTAATAGCGAAGGGTCATAAAGTTGATCACTTGACGCGGCAAGTCCGCCACCAACACTTCTAGAGCATTATCGAGCTCTGTGTAAACATGAAAACAAGCCCATTCGAAGAATCCTTCCTGATCAATTTCATGAAAAAGACATTGATAACTGTAGCTTCGGATCGCGTACATCAATCGAGCATAATTGTTCAAGTAAGCCAAGGCGATGTTTCGGGTGCGATATATGTGTATTCCCCAGGCAACTTGATAGGCCAAAAGGAGAAAACGGAAGAATATGCAACCGGTAAAAATCCATTTAGCCACTTTGTATTCATACACATCATAGTCCTGCGTGGACCATCTGTTGAACACCAAAATACTGACACATGTATATGTGTCACCACCCAAAATGGCCATTTTGAATATGAGAACAATCCAAACCCAAAGAAAGGATAGCACGGTCCAGAATCGCGTGTTATGAAATGCATCGATCTTGAGGATATCAAACGTGGATGAGTCGAGCCCTTCGGCCTCCTTTTCTGAGTCAAACATGGAGTGTTTTTTTCGAAAATAGCAAACGCTTATCCCAACGAAAAGTATGCGTATACACCTAGAGTTATCAAAGAATACACTCCATCAAATGTTCAAATGTTCAAAGACTCTTGCAATCTTGGTTTATTTCTATCGCGTCTATGGAGGGATAGGTGGCGAAATGTCGTAGCTGCCAGGTCCGGATGTTCCTCACGTATAAATATGCACTTGATTTGTGAGATTATCTAGTAGTTTGATGATATCAGCAACATATGCAAAAAAGTATAAATGACTTGTCGCAGATTCTGTACGAAAATGATGATCAGTTTTAGTGATGGTCTAGACGATCTGAGGACCTGCGTGTATTGCCTTGACGTAAGAGGTTGCAAGAGCGCGTCCCGAACGCGACGACTATATTTAGACTATGAGACTAAAACCAGCACATAGAGTATATGATAATTTCGAGTTTAACGGTCAAACTGTGCCTTGTCTATCCAATCACTCATCCTTAGGTATTTGCGTATCGCTGATGCCCTTTTTCGTGTAAGCAAATATGCCTTAGCCATACAGAAGCACATGACACACGCGTGTTTCACCTGTGATCGACGTGGGACTATGTAAAGGATTTCGGCACAACAATTCTGAGTGCTGTTCATTGTACTCAAAGCCTAAACTTTCCACGTTTTGATCAAAGCGAAAGCTTCCAAAATAGTTCAGGTATTTTTTTTTTCGGGTTTCTCACTTTTCCACGGACTATCATATGCCACTTCAGTAGATCTTGGTGGCCTGCGGCTTTTGAGTTCTACATGGCCTTTACTATGATCAGTCGATTTTACGACGAAAAAGAGTTTTGGTGCAATTGAGATGTTGATTCTTTTCGTTATTTCTCGTTCAGACCCTCTGATGGTACGTAATATAGTACTCTTGTTCAGATGATGAGAAGAATCTATGATTTCATCTACTCATACTTCTTCAATAAAGTTTGCGCCTCAGCTTTTAAGTCTTCTTGGTCTCCGCTGCATAAGTCCCTAAGTACGTCCAAGCAAGCAGGCTTCACAGGTGGACGGTACATGATCAAAAACTGCAACGCCAAGAAGCCAAGCTTCGACCGGGCAGGATCGGCACACAAAGATTTAATGCCATCTATCATTTCCCTGTTCAAAGAAGGTAAGTCACTTAGGAGTCGAAGGAAAACCTTGCGGTCTGTCGGCTCGAGGAAAGGTATCATGGCATCCACAACGCGCTGTCCCCATAAGTCGTAGACAGGCGTCCCGATCTCCGTCTTTTCCACCTCGTCACGAATTGATTGTTCCAAGTCACTAATCAGATATGGATTGCTCTTGTACAGCGCAGTAAGCCTTTGCGTGACCTCTTCTCTCACTACCTGCTCATTCATAACCTTCTCGTTATACCACTCTTCGTTAAGCCATTCAATCACCAAGTCGATCCTTTCGTGAATGTTCGCCAAAAAGTAGTCAAACAATGCCTTTCGAATAATATCACTTAATTGCTCATTGTTCTTGATATCCGCAGATTCCTTGTCTTTAGAATCTATTGTGTGCATACCTCTAGTAGCAAGTCTTGTGAGAAGCACTAGCCAAGAATCCTCTCTCCACGTTTTGATTGCCACTTTCGTCAACTCACTATTGCCTGTTTCGTCTCGGGCCGCTTCAGCCGTACCATCCTTCTTATTTGCGAGCTCAAAAAAGTTCTTTACAATCAAATTTACATGTTCTTTCTTTTGTTGAAACGAAAGCGTCTTCGGAGCAGGAAGCGTATACGTGGTTTCCGGATTGTAATCCATCTCGCGCGTCTCGCTCGTGTCATCCTCGTCCAATTTGAGTTCCTTTTTGACTTCTGGGTCGACTGCAGCAAGATCTTTAATGGCATTTGTGTATCTTGCGCTGATGATCTCTAAGGCCTTGGCAAGCTTTAGCGTCGAAGCACGAGTCAATGCTGTGAGTGCCATTGACACAAGGATGTTCTGAGGAATGGACGAAAAGTCAAAATTATTGAGCTCCTGATTTATGTCTGTCAAGCAGTAGAGATTCTTGTAGTCGACAGTCTTGAGCTTTTTAGAGGTGGTTACGAAGCCTTCAAATTTTCTCTTTTTAATGGATGCATCGGCAGCAGACTCCAGAACAATGTTTTTCCTTCTGATTTCGTCTCCTCTGGCTGTAAGGATAGCCAACTTTCTCCCGATCGCGCCTTGAAACTTAGGTGGTATCAACTGCAACTTTGACATGTAATTGAAAAGAACCCTCAACGTTCTGTCAACATACTTTGACGAAAGTTTGAATGATTCCACAGGTTCGTAGTTTGACTGTAATTTTGTAGTCGAGTCAAAGGCCTCCAAAACTGGGATGATGGTATCAACAAACTGACGTTTTCGACGAACCAAAACAGATAGATGATTGAAAGTCGCCGTTACCAAGGGAGTGATGAGTATGTCATTCTTTAGCGTTTTCAACACCACGTCCAATAACGCCGCGGCCTCGCTTTCCATCAAAGGGGCCTTGATGAGTGTATGCTGTGGGGCAACGCGTGCCAAGGAGTAGTATTTGTTGGAGTTTGACCTCAGTTGGTAGTCGATCACTGTCATGACAAATTTCAACAACTCGAGCTTGCCGTCAATATTGCGAAATGCATCATGCTCTCGGTCAAAAGACAGTTCGAAAGGAAATTGAGTGTCATACTTTGCTACTAAGTTATTTTTGAGCTCATTGACTCCAGCCCACACATTGGTGCTGCCATCATTCTCCGCCACAAACTTGAAGGCGAGCTTAAACACGATGACGCTCACATCGATCACGTTTTTGAAAACTTCCAAGTCGCGGACGCTGGCCAAAACTTTTAAGTGTGGCAATGCATCGATGGCCAAGTCAACTTTAACGGCCGGTGAGACGTAATGGTCATTTTTGGTGAAAGCTTCTTTCAAAAATTTGGCGCACCAAGCCTGGACGGCCAAGTTAGGGTTACTGACGAGATTCAAAATCTGTTTGACCACTTGTGGAAAAAGGTTCTCGTCGGAAAGGCCTAGCTCCCGTGCCTTGTCTAGCTGGGCGATAATATTTTTTGTCTCGTCATTCATACTACCGTGCAGAAGGAGAATGATAGTGAACGTAGACGAACTTGATGTAGAAGCAGCGCGCACGTGACCCGGAGGCTACGAACGAAGGCCGTCGCTTTAATATCCAAGAAAGTTGAGACTAAAGCAAACCGCGACTGGTCCCGTGATAATTACTAATTTTTTATTTTGATTTTCTATTTGATCACTGAAAAAATACAGAGTACAATCGGTCACAGCTTAAATAATAGGCTCCTAAACTTGAGTTCAAAAATCGAATAGCTGATTGTAAGTCAGCTCATGGCTCACTACTTGCGCGTTAGGGGCGTAACGTAGGAATGAATCTCACATTATCATCGATCAGGTGACATGCGCCAATATTTTTAACAGCTCGGAAACTCAAACGAAAAGTTGAGTAAAAATTTACAAGTGGTTAGATCTTTAATCCTCTGAATATCAGTGGGAACAAAATTTGTTCATTGAGACGGCACATCGTCATAGTACGCGTCACAGGTAAACTAGGCACTTAGTGGGACAATGAGAATCATGGAACACTTTCGCTCACGCGAGAATCAAACGTACGGTAGGATACGGAATCAAGAAAGACAAAAAATGCTTTCAAGACCCGACCTGAGTGTATTTAGTCATAGACAACGATATTTTGACGTACTATTGCTCACCTTGTACTCGTCAAAAATTTCACCCGGTGCGAGTTCACGAGGGTATGCGAGACATGAGGGATTTCAAAATTTACACAATTAATTCTAGGTCTCTAAATCCTCGAGTCCATTCAGCGATATCTTGTTCGGTGGCCGAATTGAAATAAAAGTGGCTTCTTCGCCTGGCCCACTTTTGCAACCTCTCGCGGGTCACGTGAACCCATTTTAATAGTCCTGCCCGCTCTGCTCTCTGCTTATCTTATCTCCGGAAGTTACCTAAAGGAAACCTAGATTAGCGCACCCATTTGGGATAGACAGTGAATTTTCGGGGTAGCCGCAGAGCTTGAAGGACCTTTTACACAAAATCACTCAATTGACGAGCAAGGGCGTTGAAGAAGCAAAGTGAGAAAAAGGATTTCCCGAGAACCCTCAAGGTCTTTTCTGGAGGGGAAAAACACAACTCGGACGTGATCGGATCATACAAAGCCTTTGCAAAACCAAAATTACAATTGTATCATAAAGCAATAATTCCGGGGAGGATTGGCCCAAGAAACATTTAGAGATTGACAACTGTCTATGAAGAAGCTTCATAGCTCACAACCATTCAGTACCGCTCAACGCCAAAAACTAGATCGATGACTGCACCCGAAAGACCATTGCTGGCCCATTGTGGGTCATCAGTTACAAATGGCCCTATTGATGATTCCAAAGTTGAGGAGCAATACAAACTTCGGCGGCTATCGTTTAGCGAAAGTCCTATGCTGCTTATACCTCTGGACTCCTCTACAAACTCAGGCCCCTCCTTGTCAGACTGCGAGATAAGTATAATCCGAACACCACAAGACGATCAATTTGAAACTGAAAAAGACGGTTCTGAGGTCAACCTTGATGACCCTTGCCCTGAGGAAAACAAACAGTCACATGAGCCCACTGTGGATAAAGATAAAACGATGACCTCGCTCATGCCGCCAGTGGCCATGAAATCAAAACGATCTTCATCAACTTCAAACGATCTGTATCACGAACGTGACCGATTTCGAGCTCGTTTCGAGTCGTTCAATCCGCCAACATGTGCGATCACCGAAGATCTCCCTGGCAGGAGCGAGCCTGGGCTCCAAGAGTACGAAGAAATTTCAACGAAGACGAAAAAGTTAAATCTACAGCCTCTTTCTGCCTCGACATCCATGGAATGTACGATGAGTTTCGCATCACAAAACCCCGAAGACATACTGCCCTTGGACAGAAATTCTGCCTATTTCAATTCCTACAAGCCATGTCCGGTTTCAGATGCCACGCGCGTTTTAGACTTACGCCTTGTCACACCAAGTCAATTGTCCAAGGCTTTAAAGTGGTACTTCAACACTCCCCTTCCTCCCACCGGGCACATGTTTCCATGGCTTCATGGGTTGCATCCGGAGAACTTTGCACAACGCTCGTTCTTCATCGCTAACACCGAAAAACCCGCCCATTTACTTTCACATGAAAGCTCTCTGGATTGCATGAAGCCAGAACTGGCCAGATTTGTCATGTGTGTTGAAACATCAAGCTTCACTCCGCATGATGCCTCAAAGATTCTAAGAAATACAGTGGCCGCAGAGGAAATCTTGCAACGGGTAGAGTTTGCTCGGTCGGAGGTCCGTCGATTCGTGTCATCATTGATTCCTCAACTCTTCCCATCGGAGCAATTCCCACATATTGATTTAATGGCTCTAGCAGGAGCGATTATCCAGGATTGTCTAGATACAGGCTTCATGCCAGCGTTCATAGACTCTGATCCAAAAAGAGGCGTGTCTCTCCGAAATTTTCACATTCAAGTCAACAAAATCGCTGCCTGCGCCGATTTTGTTGTGTACTGCCACGAGGAAACGCATGGAACAGGTACATGCAAATGCATGGCGTTTGCACGCCTTCTCAAGGTGGCTCAAATCACTGAAAATAGAGACATGCCTTTCAAATTCGACGTCTTTGTATTCGCTCGCAATACCGAAATGCAAGACGACTTCCAAGAAATTTGGACCGTTAGGGATAGCTCCAGTTTTCTTGCCAATCTGGATGCGAGAAGAAAGACACAGCTCAATCTCTCCGATTTGACTCGAAATATACCCAATACTTTTAGCTCGTGGGACGCTGACTACCAGGTCAAAGAAAAGCTCGAAACGACGGTAATGTCAGCTGCTTCCAAGCTCAACCTCAACGTTTGGCTGGGAAATATCTGGGACCATCAAATCATGATGCAGTTTCTCAAAGAGGACCCACAGACCGCCGACATTATCAAAATTACTCCCATGAAAGGAGTTAGAAGTACCTACTGTGACCCACAGAACTCATTGTTAACAAAATCATTTGCGGATTTAACAGATCTCGATCTCGTCACTTTACTTCCTCCCCCTCGAAGCCACTGGCAACTTTTCGTCCATTGCCACAACGACGCTTCGTTTCCATCTCAAAAATTGCTCAATGAATTGTTGTTCAAATACACCATCACATCGCGCAAGGCATCAGAAGTCCAGGATATCCATCATCTTGATTTTCCGTCGTCTGGATCTGTCGGATTTGGCGACTGCAGACAGGATAACTTGATGAGTATTGTAAACACATGCAAGCTTCTTTACTTGTATTCGTCATCTGTGACCGACGGCAGCATAGCCTCTTTGATATACTGCTCGGATGGCTACACTGAGCTGTCGCTTTTGATATTCTGCTTTCTTATGTATGCAGAAGATATTCCCTTGGAAACAGCGATGCTCAAGCTTCATTTGCAGTACGGGAGACCGTACTATGTATTCAATTCGGACGTGCAGGTGCTTCGGAAGCTCGAGATTTTGCTTCGGAAGTACAGTCCATTGAGATTAGGCGATGACATTATCTGGTCACAAGCCGAAGCCATCTCACAGCAGGAAATTAACCTCATATTGTTGAGGCCGAAAAGTCGTGGAAGCGAGGGCAAGAATTCAATTCCTCGAAGGCTTCGATTAGGATACATTGCGTCTGACTCGTCGTCAGAATCCGAAGACTCTGACTGCGACGACTTCGAGAGTGAAAATGACATGGGTATGGAGAAATCCTGGGTGGAAGACTTGGAAGGCTCGTTGCCGTCAAGAATCTTACCTCACATTTACTTGGGTTCATTGAAGCATGCAAACAACCTCACGGTGCTTTCGAAGCTAGGTATTACTAAAATCATTTCGGTTGGCGAGTCGCTTGAATGGCTTATAAAATCCAGATTTTATGATCATAACGATGTGACCGTCGAGACTTCCGAGGATGGAAATGTGGAGATGATTCACATAAATCCGAAATGCATGAATTATAATTCGAGTGGGAAACGCTGCGACGTAACCAGCGTTATGAAACTCAACAACCTTCAAGATGATGGCATTGACGACTTAAGTAGGGCTCTTCCTCAAATCTTGGAGCATGTTCAAGAGGAGTTTGAGAATTCAAACGGCACGACAAAGTTTCTAATACATTGTCGCGTTGGCGTCTCGAGATCGGCCACTGTGGTCATTGCCGAGGTTATGAGACGGTTGAAGCTTAATTTACCCCAAGCGTACTTATATGTGCGTGTGCGCCGGCTCAATATTGTCATCCAGCCCAACTTGCGTTTCATGTACGAATTGTTTAAGTGGGATGAGAAGGAGAGGCGTCGTACTATAGAAAACCGTGACGCGAAGAATGAAGCTCACACCGAAGACCTTAGAGTTATTGACTGGTTCGTGATGTGCCAGGAAATCAAGAAGTTGAACCAGCCATTCCTTCGCGGCTAGCGTCATGCGCATATTTAGAATGTATAACGACATAACGAATTTAGACTTTTACACTGGTGTTTGTTCTCTGAAGTGACGCAATGCACATTTTACACCAAAGTCAATAAGTGTAATATATACGAATAGGCAAGTGTAAACTTCAACTCAAGGCAACTTGCTTGAACCCAAGAATGGTCTGCTTGAAGTTTTAGTTGTTTTGGTTCGCCCTCCAAAAGCTACCACAGGTTTAACCCACATTTTTGAAGCTACCTCAAATTAAAAATACGAAAACAAAGTGACAGCTTTTCTTTCTTAATGACGTCCCAATTAGAGACGAAAATGTTTGCTCATGCCTACATCTGTTTGGTATTTTTGCTTATCAAAAAAGTAATTGTATTTGATTAAGTGAAAACGGCAGAGCCTCAAGGCTTTCTGCTAAATATTGAGCAATAAAAAATGTTTTTTTTTTTTTTTTGTGTTTTTCCTTAATTTTTTTTTCTTTTCTGGAGGGGGTTTCCTCGTTACAACAAAAATATACGACTGGTGAATACACAAGTCTTCTTCCGTGTGGGATCTAACAACAAGTCCTTTTAGAATCCTGAGCAGCCGGCGAAAATACTTTGGAGCCATGCCTTTCCCGAACGTTGGAGCCACCTTTTGATCTGCCTGCAATCATTTAACTGAGTGAGTTGCCTAAAAGATTGCCAAGAATGCTTAATACCAAAACCTCCTTCTTCTCGAACGAGAGCGCAGAAAAGACTACTGGTCCAAGACACGGCCTTGTATGAGCCGATGTTGGTGATGTTGATGGCGAGCCTTGCAATTTCACAGGAAAAAGCCGTCTCAAGCCGCACCAAGTTGTCTTGGCAACACTAGTCTCTGAACTTCGTGAACGTTGATACAGATTCATACTGCTCAAACCGAAGCTGAAATTTCTCTTCGTGGTCTTTCTCAAATATTCAAGCACAACACATCACAGCCGATGATTTTTGAGCTCAATGATACGTCAGTGCTTTCGATTCCCAGCTTCTGACAACGCTTCTAGAAAATTCCGGAATTTTCGTCAATGTACGCGACTATTTCGCTGGTGTAGTAATTTTCAAGAAAGCTATGCTCACTTGAGATGCCAGCGTCGTCGTAACATTCAGCAGCGTTTGGCGGATTATGCGCGAGATCCAGATACAAGTAGTTGCACATCCAGTCATCGGCTTCGCATATGGTAGAAAATGTATCATTCACCACGTATTGTGAGCAAGTGAGACTATTTTCGGAAATGCTTACACGGTATTCCGACTCGTCATCAGTATCACAGAGGATGGCCTGTTGAGCGTGGACTGAAGGCTGCAACATTTGCGCAGCAGCATTTGCCTCGGAATCCAGCTTATGATAGGCGTTGTGGATGGAAGATCCTGCAGATGCACCCATTTCCGGTATATTGGCACGTGCTTCCTCGTATGTTCGCTGCAACTCGAACGGAGCGGATTCAGTCGCGCATTCTGGGGCAGAAAACAAATCGGCTGCGAAATTAGCAGGGGCAGGTGCGGATGTAACATCCCCATTTTGACTTTCACCAGTTCCGTCTGACAAACTTTGAGAAAAAGTTTCTAAAGTGCCACAATCAGAATGGCTTTGAATGTCAGATTCAGATATTTTCGAGCTTGTCAGCGCAGGATATTGCAGGGTTTCCTCATTCATGACCGAATCCTCAGTTGAAACAACCAGCGCGAAGTCATGGAAAGACCCGAGGTCTTCAATACTGGAAGAAGTGTCAAAAGCGTTCGGCCAATCATGCACTTCAGTTTCTTGCACATATTCGGCAGACACGTAGTCGGTTGGCGGATAGAAAATCGAATCGAGAAACTCATTCATGCTGCAGCGGGCCACGTGTGAAAAGTTGTAGGCTCTGTAGACCGCGCGGATGCTGCGCCCCAATTGTTTTGCAGTCTGCCTTAATAAGAATAGCTTTATTTGGCGAAAACGCAGAGCAAGATATTTTGGGAGGAATTTGCCGCCCGTGGATTTTTCGGCGGCAGCATGCCCTGAAGATCCTCTCGAAAGAACTCTGCTCACCACATATCTCTCGAGTGCAGTTGCCTGGAAAAGGTTAAACAAGGGAAAGGGTATTTGATACGAGTACTCGTATGAATACATGCTTGCATTTTCCAACGAGGAATCTTCCTCATTTTCGGAAGCGTTTCTTTCCAGAACCATGTCCTCGGTGTCGCATGGGGAATAAGTAATTGTCATTGGCTGGCCCAAGCGGCGCACTCTAGGGGCCACACCATTAATTGTTTCCGTTTTTTTGGATTCCCTGCAATATAATGACTTTGCCCTGCGCATAGCTTTGTCTCTGAGAGACCGGAACTTTGTACTGAGACGGTGACTGCGTTTCTTCGCAGTGCCACTTTCTGCGACTGCTTGAGGGGAAGCAGGAAATGATGGCAACCGAGCGTCTCCTCTAAGAAAAGTGTCAATTAGGTTGTTGTGTGCGTCGAAAATGGAGGCAGAAGAGCTTTCGCAAAAGCTCGAGGAAGAGCCTCTGAGAGACTCGTCCATAGGCATTCCGGGAATAGAAATCACAGGCATGACAGAACGGCTTAATGGGCTTAGTATTCTGATACTAGCGATAAAGATAGCGAGATAGGGGAGGGGGGATAAGCTCGAGGATAATTCAAGCTTGGGGATATTCTGAGGTAGAATATAGGCGTTATTCAATAAGAAGCGTGAACGGTTCTTTTGAATAAGGCGAGGGAATAGGGAAAGAAAAAAAAGCGGGAAATTGGGGAGACCCCAGTCTATTATATACTAATAATCATCACTACTCAAAGGTTGTTTGGCATGCCCGGCCACAAAACATTTTTCTAGTATTATGCCTCAGCATGTATGTTTCTTGGCATAGACGCGTACGATTCTAGAAATATACATGCTATGCAAATGACACGATAACAAACAATTGAAATACCGTCAAGACAAAACAGTGGTGATTCTTTTCAACAAGCTTTTGATGTTTGACCAGCAGCTTTTGTATTTCCCTGGTTGTTCAATTGATCCTCACCGCCATCAAGAGAAATTAATGGGTTTCGCATTAGGTTCGGATCGGCCGATTTGTGGCATTGCGCAGGTGTAAAAAATCGAAAAAGTTATGCCTTACTTTCTTTCACAAAGCCCATGTGTCAATTGAGCCCGAACAGGAGTATTTTTTCAATAACATGAAATGCTTTCATTTTCCTGCTTCGATTTAACGTGAGGTATTAGGGTTCGAGCATCGCGGTAATGCGAACAGGGGTGCGAGCGCCGCGGAAATTATCACCATGTGCGCTGTTCTAGAACTCATAAGTCATGTAGATGACTTTTGATTTTTTTATAATTGAGCCATTACGTAGCCACATATTTGAGGTCTGTGAGGGAGAGTTTTGAAGAAAACTCGGATAGTTTTGGCGGCGCTATGAGCTTTCAATCAATGACACAAGAAAATGCGCAAAATGCACCAAAACATCCCTTCACTTTGGGTGCAATTTACTCAAAATATTTGCTGATAAACTAAAATTTCGAGCCGCCCTTGCTTTTTGGGGAATGATGAATTTTTATGACCTGAATTCTCGCAAATTTTGAACTCTCGTGGTGGCTTTCCATTGGGCCCCAAGAGTCAAGCAATTTGTTCCTTAAGACGATTGCCGCGCGAAGCGGGAGGCTGGAAGCGAGGAAAATTCTCGAGCACATCGTCATTAGAGACACACGTCATGTTTAGATGTTCTCTGACACAATTTTTTTTTGCTTCCTTCTACACGGAGAAGCTTGTGATCCTCTGTTTGTAAAAATCACCTCCTTTTTACTGGGCACAGCCCTGAAAGCTTGATTTTTCACAGAAACTACAGTCGTACCTCGCTATAAGACGCCTCGAAAGTCGCGAATCCCTCGGACCCTCGACTTGAATTCTGATTTTTGGTGCTAAGAAGCGGTTGCATTACATACAAAAGCCCAAAAATACCGAGGGTTTCCTCGGCCCTCAATCGCCTCGAAAAATTTTTCGTTAAAGAGGGCACTAATTTTGACCATTTTCAAGGGTTTCAAGGTAAGAAAATATAAATATTTGACTCGAATACAAGTGACAAAGGCCTGGAACGTCACAGAAGTGCATTAAACGCGCTGAATTCGCTTATTTTCGCGTTTTGTGACTTTTGGCGTGCCTTCGAAGGTACGCGTCCCCCATGAGATATAAAAGGTTGCAAGAATTGCATAGTCCTCAGATCGTTATCAATGATTTGCTGAGCTGAAATGCCTGAGATTGAGCGCTTAAACCTGCCGACGAGAGGTTCCATGAAAAGGGTTAGATGTTGAAACGGTCGAAAGAAATTCAGAGCTGAAGGATCAGGGGACCAGTAGGGATCCTGCAATAGAGGAGCTAGGTGCTGAATTTAACCGATTGACTTTCCAGCCAAGGCAAAAAAACATAGTCGCAAACGCCATGGGGTGGGATGAATACATCAGTTTTATCGGAGAAGATATGCCTCAAAATACAGCGGAGGTTGCAGATAATAAAGACGGTAGCGAAAAACACACCGAAAGCTCAAACATTTCTCAATTTGAAACAAGCGGACTGGCACAGCTTCCGATTACAATCTGCGCCGATTCAGTTGATAGCGACGATGACTTTGTGTATCAGCTGACTTACGACCCTCAAAAGGTCATTTACATGGCTGATTACATTATGGGATTTTTGAGAGAAGCGGAATCATTGGAACACGAGAAGAATAAAGGTATACTTGCCATGGGAAATGTGCGAAGAAGAACTTTGGAAATGCAGCCCCCTAAAAAACAGGTGAATATTGATAGTTTCTTTTTAGCCGGATGATACACACCTACAATTTCGTGAAATTGCTCAAAAGATGAGTGGATCATGTGCCGTAAGGTAGTTCCCTCACTTTTTTACTCAGATGTCCTGCACATAGTGGATTTCTTCCCTCGTACCTCGGATAGGGCCCCAAAAAGTGTGTGCTAAGATGATCTGTCTTATAGCGAGGTACGACTGTATAAGGTCATCCACGCCAGATGCCACAATAACATGTTTAGCTCCGTATTGCTGCTAAAACTCTTCGTAAAGTTCGCAAGTGTGTCGAGCCAGGACACTTCTTCCTTTCGGACTCGGAATAGGCGTTCTGGGTTTGATAGTGAGCTTTCAAAGAACGCGTCTGGAACTGAACAGCTCTATAATTGCAGCGGAAATTCGTCGCTTCAGGAGTAAACCCGCATCAAGAGGTTGCAAGAAAGGCAAAGAAAGAGAAAGTCAAGGTAACGAGCCACATCGACTGCTGACCTTGTCTCTTTGCCATATACTGTAGGCTCTTGAGCGCTGATACGAGTCGGCGTTGCCTTTGTAAACTTGTCTTGGAGTCGCATCACGAAATCAAATCATTGTCGACAAGGCTGTATTGGCCAAGGTTTGCTCCGAGCTATTTTGACTAGTCTCCATCACGTCTTTCTGAGCTTGAGATACGTATAAAAACATTCGACCTCTGAGCGACCTGACAGGACGCCATGGAGTTAGTGCATGTATGCATGTAGCATCGATAAATTTACCTTTCTTTCGATACTTGTGTTCAGGAGCAATCACGTAATTAGCCAATAGTTTTGTGTTTGATACGGACATGAAAACTCCGCAAATTCTGGTATGGCTGCAAAAATATGTAGCACCCCTCGACGCGTCTTGATCGCTCAACGCGCGACTCCCGCCGCTTTCGATGCTTTTTGATCTCATCTGGACGCAACACACAGACTTGCGGAGATGTCGGAAAGAACGGTTGTTACAAATAAAAGATGCCCCGAAAAGCCCAAGTAACTTGAAACTTTAGTCTATCCGCAAAAATTTTGCGTAAATCGCACGCAAAGATGAGGGACGTTTTGGTGCATTTTTCGCATTTTCTAGTGTCATTGAAAAAATACTCATAGCCCCGCCAGAACTTTCCAAATTTTCTCCTAAATCTTTCCCGTCAAACTTCAAACATCAGTCTTTTATATGAATTAATTTTAAAAAAATATTAAGGTATTCTAGATGAATTATGAGTTCTAGAACAGCGCACATGGTGATAATTTCCGCGGCGCTCGCACCCCTGTTCGCATTACCGCGATGCTCGAACCCTAATACCTCACGTTAATGTCTGAGGCTAATTTTGAGACGGAAGACCCAGTCTTAGCCCTATAAGTGTCGAGAATGATAGCGTCTGTCCGCCATTGAGCACATGAATCTCCATAGCCTTTTCCATGAGGACAAATCTACTAAAATTCTTGGTGAGCTTTCATTCCATGCTCTGCTTTTGCCTACCCCTGAATTGAGACCCTGGCTTTGATGAAGCACTTTTCACCAAACAATTTGTGTCTTAATCTTGCAAAACCAGAGTCTCACACTATGTATAACCGAATGACCTTACTTTAAAATTATTTTATATAGTACCTTTATCGCCAATTTGGGAGCGGAATTCCCCAAACATTTCGCGTCAATTGGCATGGCATAAGTCAGTGATACCAGAAGCTTTTTGGCTGAAGCTGCATTCGCTGATGACAGACAAGAAGTGCGCCATACTAGAGAAGTGTGGCAATCAAAGAACAGTCGAGGATAATCTGCTAAACGAGACAGCATTGCCAGGAAGCCGAAAAAAAAAGTCTCATTGATGAAGTGTATCCTCCAGATGGTAGATGATCAATGCAAAAAGCAAATACCTTAATCATAATGATTTTGTTTTTCGAGAGCCCAACCGGTGTGTCATGAAGTTCACACTTTATTCATAGCATAGGTCAGAATGTTCGCAAGGTAGGCTTCTCCCAAAATAGATAAACACAAACTATAGTGACCGATCGAAGTTTCGAAAAAAAAAAGCGTCTGTGAAGACTCTGCATGTCCTCATTCAAATGAAGGCGGCAGTCTAATAATCAATGTACCCCCTTTCCGAAGGCGCCCACACTGCTTATTTTCTCGCTATATGATGTATGTTATAAATCTTGAGAAAGCTACCAGAAGCCCGACATTAACTGAACGAGCGTTTCATTGCATTCGCATGCGTCAAAATCAGTCCTTACATTTAGTCCTTTCCATCAACCGCTCACCATTTGTTTAACCAGATGCACCTCGAAATTACCTCCCTTGACGCCCCTATTTGATGCCCATAAGACGGGCGCAAATTCTTAGCACGAGGTTACATTTCGGCTTGAACAAAAAAAAAAAGCTCAATATGAAACTGGCATATTGCTGCTGTCTCAATGTAAACTTTTAAATACAAACCTGCTTTAGTAAAAGCGAGGTGGTTTCGCCCATAGCGGTGAAATCGTTTGGCCCCACAACAAGTGCGATCAAATGGCTTGAGCTGCGCACGACCCACCTAAATCGTTCAAGTCCAGCATCGGCTCCCCCCTCGATCGTCGAAATCCACATCAGCACACACCAAATCAGGCCCACGATTCCGGCATTTTTCTCTTTTGACATAAACAAAAGACCCAATCGGCGAAATAACTAGCATTGAATTGATTTATATCTCGTGACTCTCGTGATTGTTCCATACCCTCAATCAACGACTTATCAAGATCTAACACATACTTTATCAGCAGTGGATAAAGGCCAGCGACGCACCGCAAACCCAAACGCCTTCACTTAGCATCACAAAACTTTAACAAGAATCAGACTCAACACTTAAGAATACAAATATGAGTGGCAACGGGCTTTTAAGTGACCCCGCCATTATAGGCATATCCTCACCGAGTGAAGCCGTGCCAGGGGATGGACACGCGCCTCGAAAGTCAGGGTTGGAGCCCGGCAGCGCTCTTTCCAAATTGCTAGATTCTGCCATGGCAAACGCAGCCAGAGAGGCGACGCCTGAGCCCGAAACCGCAGGAGATTCCGAGAAGAACGGGCCGCTGGAACCCAGGTCGAACCGGTCGTCATTCCAAAGCTTTGTTCCTCAATTCAAAGCGGATTTATCAAGAATCTATTCGATCAATGCGCTTTTGGAATTGAGGTCTAGCCCAGCGGTGCTAGAGTTTGACGTCTCGCAGCTTCCTGAGGCCACGTTTTGGCGCACTAAACAAAGAGATAACCACGCCAACGGCAAACACAATGGCCAGAATGAAAATAACAACCATGCTCACGGCACACCCTCGCTGGGCGGGAAAGGCAAACGTAGCCGCCGCAACCAATTGGCCGCGCAGAACGCCGCTGACTCGCTCAACTGGGACCGCAAGCCTGCTGGGTTTTTGAAGACTTCTGATATTGATAACATGTCCACGGAAAAAATCTCGCAGCTATTGGGCGAGGCACCCGAGGAGGAGACGCCCGACTGGGACTTGCCCGGCGCGAATGCCGACATGAGAATCGAAATGGGAAACACCGTGGAGGACTTTGAGCGGTGGAAACTGCACATGCGACAAGAGGAAAAACGTAAGCATGGTGAACTCGAGCCATTCCATGAGACCGAGGAGTCGCAGCCCGCTAATGAAGTCGATAGCTTTTTCTCGTTCGTGAACCCTAAAGACGCTGCTCCAGACCAGACCTCTTTTCCGTTCAACAAACAAGCAGACAGCAAAAGCTCGCGGTTCTCTTCATTTTTTGGCGGGCCAGGCCCAAGCGCCGAGAGCCGCAAGCCAGCCGCCAACCCAGAGCCTCTCACTGCGCAAACAACCGCGAAAAGCGACCATTCTGCTGGAGGTCTGCGCTTTTTTAATGGCGAACCTCAAAACTCTCCGCAGACACAAAGCCCTGGCCTTCCACAGAGCCTGCAGGATAGACACAGACATGGTCCGCCGCCCGGAATGCCCCCGAAATTCCAAGGTCCCGGTAACGGAATCGCGTCGTCTCCTGCGGTTCAAATGCCCGGAATGGCTCCACAATCTAATCCACCTCCGGGCTTCCGCATGAACCCCGGTCCACCTCTGGGGCCAGGATTGATGATGCTTCCAGGCGCGAGAGGGCCGGCGAACAATGACTCTTTTTTCCTCTCTTTGATGAGTAAGGGCGAGATTGGGCCAAACGGGGAAGTGGCGGGGCCCATGGCCATGTTTCTGCAGCAAAGTAAGCCCCTGGTAGATAACAAGCAGCCTTCGGAGCAGGGGCAAGCGCTTGGCTCACACATGAGAGGCCCAGAAAACTTCGGCGAGTCAAGCTATGCCGGACCAACTGCGCCAAATAGCCTGCATACCCGACCACAGGCGTTTCGTCAGTACCAAGATGCGCCCATGGGATTACCCCAGCAGCAAATGGGAATGAACATACCCCCTGGAATGAAGCCGATGGGTGGGGCCCAAATTCCTCCGGGAATGTTTCCTCCTGGCATGTTTCCCCCGGCTGCTCAAGCGCACCCAAACCAGGGACCGAACTCGCAAGTTCCAAACCAGCGTTCTTTTCCTGGGCAAAAAGGAACACCGCAGCTCAATCGACAAGAAATGCCCGGCGCGCAGATCCGGGGCGAGATGCCACCACCTTGGATGAGATTCGGTCCCGGCGGGCCTGCAGGAATGGCGCCGCCCGGATTTCCACAGATGCCTCCTGGATTCCCTCCCGGCTACTCGCAAGTGCCCTCAAACACGCAGCAGAAGTAGTCCTCCGTTCAATGCCTATGAACGCATTTGGACGAGCTAGTTAAGGAGCGTGTTTTGCCGATTAAAGAGCTAGCAGCCCTTCTCATTGACCCAACGTCCGATAAAAGGTCAAGTGAAAACGATCTATAGGTAGACCGAAACGCATGATCGCCGTGATGAGCACCACATATACTTATGAATATTGTACTTACATGATCATGCTCTTAGCAGCTCATGTTTATGGCCTTTCACTATTTTCGCAAAAGGGCGACAAAGGTCTTTTTTAACAAGCGAGGGATTCACACAACCACTCCAAAACCACGAAGTTGTTGTTTTTGGGGGGTAGAAACGTGCGAGGGAAGACTCAAAAAGTCGCAAACAGTATGAAGATTAAATTTACGTAATAGTTGTTTTAAATAATACAATACACTCGGATAATGCTCGCTCGCTTGCCATATGAATCAAAGACAGATAAGACTGAGCTTGAGCATGGAGAAAAGGTGTTGTTACTTCGACTTAACACGGCAGATGACTGAAGCATCTCTGGTGTCTACCAAAAAACACAGCTTTTGCCCAACAGTGC